>JAUMHI010000051.1:8463514-8489403 GCA_032359435.1 Enteromius unitaeniatus
TGTAACACTGTCTGCCGGCACTCGACTATTATTGTCCTGACCCTGAGCCTTGATTAAAATACTGTTTGCACGTGAACGCTATTTCTCCCGAACTCCTTTGTAACAGCTGCATGTTCAGTCATTACTCCATTTTAATGCTCACAAAACATTTTTATTTTATTGCAGCTGCAGCTTAATATTTTTTGGAAATGGAACCTTTTCCCAGGATTCTTTGATCATTATAAAGAAAACAGCATTTATTTAAAATACATATTATGTAGCATTATGTATTTACTCTCACTTTTGATTAATTTAATGCATCCTTGCTGTTGATCCCAAATGTTTTTCTTTAATTGTGGAGCATATTTAAATTTAAATATATTACTTGTGCAAACATTGTATTATATCACATCTCTCAGCCTTGGTTCTTGTCCGGATAGGAGCTTCACCATAAGGGCCGTTACTGGCACTCAGATTGTTTCCGATGTGCCAAGTGCTATAAGAATCTGGCCAAGGAGTCTTTCACCTCCAAGGATGACAGGATCCTGTGTGGGACGTGTAGCTCACGTGAGGATGCCCCTCGCTGCCATGGCTGCTACAAGCCCATCCTAGCAGGTGAGGGACAGATGATCTCCACACCTTCTGCTGTATATGTATAATAAATGTATATATAGATATAAGTAGATTTTTATACTGAAACGTTTAATTATTTGAATGATTTATTATTATTTATAGAATATTTCTATTATAGGCTATAGCCACTCCTACTTTGTTTCTATAAAAAAATAATCATTACAGCAGTAGTCCCAGAAATATCTTCAGGGGCCTTCAAATATTGTTGTTTGGTGTGCTCAGTTTGTACGTGACATTTTTTCTTAACAACTCATTTTCCATTTTCCTGTGTTCTTTCCAGGCACCGAGAATGTTGAATACAAAGGCAACTCATGGCATGACGAGTGTTTCACCTGCTATCAGTGTCAAAAGCCAATAGGCTCCAAAAGCTTCATAGCAAAGAACAACAACATTTACTGCAGCCTTTGCCACGAGAAGAAATTTGCCAAACAATGCGCTTGCTGTAAAAAGGTAGTAAAAATGTACAGATTTTTATTTTTAAAGTTGTAAGTTACAATATATTTTGTGACTATAAAACATGTTATTTTCTAAAATAAACACATTTTATGATAATAGTGACCATCACAGGTTTCCCCAGTCTATAGTTTCCACATGTTTTGGCCCTCTTCCTCCAGCCCATTACCACAGGAGGTGTGAATTACCAGGACCAGCCGTGGCATTCTGAGTGCTTTGTGTGCTCGTCCTGCCGAAAGCCCCTGGCTGGCACCCGCTTCACCTCCCACGAGGAGAAGGTCTACTGTGTGGACTGCTACAAAAGCACTGTGGCCAAAAAATGCGGCGGCTGCCAGAATCCTATTACAGGTTTGAATCCACGCACACACACTGACATCCATTCTGTATTTTACTTGAACTAAAGTGACGAATAAATCTACCTTGTCTCGTCCCTCAGGATTTGGCAAGGCTACCAACGTAGTGAACTATGAGAGTGGCTCTTGGCATGATTACTGCTTTAACTGTAAGAAGTGCTCTCTTAACCTGGCAGAAAAGCGATTCGTCGCTCACAATGGAGACATATATTGCTCTGACTGCTCCAAGAAACTGTAAGAAACTGATGGCTGGAGACACAGAAGAGTGAGATTACTCAAGAAAAATATCAGCATTCATTTGAATTTATACAAAAATCCCACATAAATATGTTGAAGTATTGACAAAGGCTTCTGTTATGTTGGTTCTGGCTTCTTCGTGAAGGGAGTTTGATATTTCCTGTAAGGAATGTTACGTTAACCTAGAAGCTTTGATGGGAAAATGTATCCGCTCTCTTTCCAAAGCCTATTTGTCTCAGGAAAGATAGAAAGACAGGATGAAAGATGGATAGAGAGGAGAGATGTGTATTAAGAAGGTGAAGCCAATGAAGCTTTGGGTTGATCATATTTCAAATTTGCTTGTAATCATGGACTTTTACATTTATGTATCTTTTAGATTGCTTCTTTGGGATTTAAAAAATACTAATTGTACAATTTGGGGGGGTGTTTTCATATAAAAACTCATTCTGTAAATGTATGTTTTTCTCTCTGCTAACACATTCTCATTAATGCAATTAACATGACAATTATGTTATTTTAGTTGCTTTTGTATGATCTGAGGAAAAAGAAAATAAAGTTGGGAGCCTGTCCTTTGCATTCTTTAAATGTTGTGGGGCATTTTTGGTTTGGTGTGGTTTGTTTTTTTTTCCCCATAAAACAGCGACATCTAGAAAAAACAAAGTTGAGAGCCTGGTATTTGTATTTATTAAATGCCGTGTGTTTTTGTGATACAGCAGCGACATCTTGTGGCCCAGTACAGCACAGGACATGTCAATGACTCGTGCCAAATGAGTTTGCAGAGTTTAAATCTCCCAAAAGATTTTTTCATAGTTGTTTAGAAACATACTGTAGAATAAAAAATTATTATTATATTAGGATAGAGTGGGTGTTTTTTTACTTAAATAACCACTAGATAAAGTCAAGTGTACCTGTGTAGGAAAAAGAAACAGGATTTCATAGTAAGAAAAGGTTTTTAAAATCCTGTTAGTAAGAACATCACAGTTATAACCTATATATGATATTAGTTTAGGTACGTGATATTTAAGGAAAAATGTAGAATTATATTTTCTCTTTTTTTTTCAAATCTAGTCTATATGGTCATGCCAAGGGGTTTATCTTCTGTTCAAATCCCAAACTAGCTGGTTAAATTAAAATACTTGGACTTTATATTAAAAAAAATCTGCTAGCTAGCATGAGCTAACAATTTTATAAATAGGCTATTATCGTTTTAAAATTCATAGTTATTGATTAAATTCCTATTTGACCCCAAACAGTGAGTATTTGCAGTGGGTCTCTTTATTGTTTTGTGAGCATTTGCAGCGTGCGTGTTGTCAAATTGATTAAGTTGTTGGATTAATTTGCAGGTGTTTTTTTCTATTTGCAGCATCGGGTGGAGCTCTCTCGGCCACCGTCATATTCTTTTTTATTATTACACGGCTCTCTGGAGTGCTTGATTCTGATTGGTCCGTTCAGACATTTGCAGGCTCGTTATTTTCAAATAATAACCTCTCCAAAGTAATAACGCATAGCCGGTGCTACTTATATGTTTAAAATCCCTCCGCGCCAACAAAGATGACCGTTTGGCGCCATCTTGTGAAAAACACTGGACAACCACAATTAACAATGGAAAATTTTAAATACATCCGTTATTATATATTCATATGTAGATGTTATAAATTGTCTTACTAACGTTTGAATGTTAGTCACGTGGTACTATATCGTTTCGCGGAAGGATGAAAATGTTGATTTAAAACAAATATGCCAATAAAATGTTTAAAATCATGTTCATGTCCAGTTTTTTTTCCTTATGTGGCAAGTAGCCGTGTAATAAGCTGGATAATACAGAGTCAGCCGGTAATTATCGCGAAATAACTACCGGCTGCCTCTGCATTATCCTTTACTTAATAGGTTGAGCTAAAATTGCCTGTACTCTAATGCTATGGGGGTGGTGGAAGGGGTTGCCCCCCTTGCTTCAAATTTCATTTTTGTTAAAAACATGAATTCTGAATGACATTTTTCATACTTGGTTTGAATCTCACTGGGTGAACTATAACTAATCTGGACACATTTAATTAGTTTCACAGAAAAATATAGGCTTATATTAATCGTTAGGGGCCATTTTTCCCCACTCACTCACCTTTTCAGCAAAGCATATTGTACGGACAACAATAACTAAACGTTTTAACAATTGTTCTAAATCTATGAGAACAGAGCTGTTCATAATTCAACTATACCGATAATAACACACTGGGACACTCTCAAAATGTTTTTCCTGCCATTCAGCCATTACAGCCGTTCAGAATATAAAATGCTTTAACTCCTTTAAGGTACATTTAATACAAGTATAGCTTTTACTCTTATTTTACATTTCAGAGCTTTATGTACTCATAAATATGTATTGGTGAGTTCAAGAGATTGTCTTAATCAGTAAGTGGATCAATAACATTTTTATTACATTTCATTTCAAGTTGCTGATTTCAGAGTGCTGTTTGCTAATCATAACTGATCATATCTGCTTTATGAAGATGGTGGGTGTATGAACAGTCATGGTTGTATCATGGCTGAATTAGAGGATGATTGATGAGCTTAATGAATAACCCAAAAGGTCGGAGGGGGACTTTTTAACACAAGATCACTCATAGTCATTTCTTCGCACCGACATACACGTTCAAAAACAATCACTCTCCAAAATGAAGAAGTGACCTCTGGAAGTTTGACAGTGGCAGATGCTGAATGTGGTGAGTAGCCTAACTGTATTGTTTCAACTTGGATTTGGATTCTGTTACATCTGATATTTTTGTGACTTCATAATGAAAAAAAATATTTATTTATTTTTAATAATCTTCTTTTATTTTTGATAGATTCATTTAAAAAAATTATCTACAAATCAGAATACAGTTCAACATTAAGACAAGCTAGAAAGCAGTGGAACACAAAAATCCCAGTACAAAAAACTTTGTACCCCATTTACCAATGCAATGGCAAACATTAGCACACCTAAAAGTGCACAATGACACCATTGACATTTTTTAAAAGGGTGTCAGTTTTTGATGGGAAATCATTTTAACCATATGTTTGCAGTGGAGCTTACTTAAAATTTATACCAAAAATAAATTTTATGCTTTTTTTTTATATTTGCAGTGTGTTTAATCTTTATGTGTGTTATATTTCACAATACAGTGTTTGATTCTTTTAGTTTCTTGCCTTTTATCAGGTGGAGAATGGAAAAACGCAATAAAATGGTTCACGCCTTACTCATCTTATTCATTCTATGTACAATCGCATCGAATGATGAAGGTATTATTGTTGCGCAAAACATATTAACAAATGATACATTTCTAAACTGAGTACATATTTAAGCTCTATTTGTTTGACATACGATCATTTGACATTAGTGTTTATGTGATAATTATGTGACATTTGGGGTTTTTTTCAGTAAATGCTGACAGTTTGTGGGGGAAGAAGATAGATTTCATGCAGAAGGACTGTAGCTACTGGTTGCTGAAAAATGAACACAAAATTCCTGCCTTAAATGAACTCAGTGTGTGTTTGAACATAAAGAGGGAGATCCAAAATTCGCACTGGAGCGCGTTCACATACGTTCACCCTAATAAGACGGGCATAGAGCTTGGGCTGAAGGGATTTGGAACGGATCTCTATTTCATATTATTTGGTAGAGTCTGGACCAAATCTTCAGTCATGCACTTGTACAACTGGCACTCAATTTGCATGACCTGGTCCAACTCCATGACTGAACCAGAAGTCTATGTCAATGGAACCAAAGTAGAATTAAAACCACAGTCTAAAGGAACACCTCTGCATCCTTACTGCTGTAGCGTGGCCTCCGGGGGCACTCTGACTTTAGGTGCTGCCCATAGTTTTGTGAAGACCAAGATAATTCCAGAGACGGGCACTGAGCTGAAAGGCAGCTTAAGTATGTTCAGGGTGTGGGATCGGGCACGAAGCCCTAAAGACATATCCAGGATGGCCTGCATTGATGGAGATGTTCTGCATTGGGAGAAACGGATCTGGAACAAATCCCAGGACTGTAAACCTGCACAAGACGTTACGCAAAAGTGCGGTAAGTGACACAAATATACACACAAAAAGCTGTTAACGTTTCCACTGCATGGCAATTTTTTTTTCAAAAATATATTACAAAAAATCTTTTAAAAATGCTTTAAACGTGTTTTATATTATTATTATTTTTTGTTTAATATAAGGTTTTTGATTTTCACAAACATAAACCCAGATTTGTGTGACTTTTATTTTAAGTACTGTATAAGTAATACATACTATATACTACATACTATATACTGTACTGTATATATACCTGACGTTACTAGTAAGTTTAGAATTAAATTGGTTTATAGTTATTAATTAATAGTTATTAAACTTACATTTAACATGAATTTAAAACCAATCATTATTGCTAATTAATTACTGTCAGGCTAATGTGGGCTGATATTTACTTGTCTGTCCTGTAAATTGGACCCTTTTATATCCGACACAATGTCCTTTTATTCCAGACTGGCATTTTTATGAAGTAAAATTAGTGTTTATCATCATTCGGAAAGATGGAAACAAAATAAACATTACAGATGCTCAAGACATTGCAAAACAGTGGGTGAGCTATACAAAAACACACTTTAAAATTGTACTGCTTCTAGTACCAAGACAAAATGTCAGTAACAGGTGAAGCATATATATTTCCTCTCTTCAAGCTGATACAAGCATTAGGAGAATGGCCAACACCTGTATATTTGCATGAACTTAAAGTGATTCCAATAGGAAGGTAAGATCTTGTACAATCTTTCTAAATATACACTAACGTTCAAAAGTTTTAGAACAGTAAGATATTTAGTGCATTTTTTGATAATAACAAAGTTTCGGGAGGAGCGGTAATTCGAATTAATTGCAGCTGTTCCTAATTTCCTAATCATCTCCTGCCACTCCCATCCAATCACAGCCTCCTCACCCACTATAATAAACCCGTCTCCTACCCTTCAGTATCTCGCTCTTTTTGTAATCCCTCCCCCTCCCCTACTCCTACTACTCCTCCGATAGCAAATTCCTTGTCCGGGGGGCTTTCGGAGGCTGAGCCGGACACCCGAACCCTTGCCCTTGCTAGGGCTCGGCCCACCCTGGTTTGAGGCTCACAGCTCTTCCGGCTCGCTTCCCGGACGGCACGCCAAATTTGCTTCTTTTTGATTCTATCAAACTATTTATTAATGAGAAAGAGCGAACTCGTGAAATGGTTATTAAAGATGTTTCTTCTGAATAAATTACATTTTAAAATATATTCACACAGAAAACAGTTATTTTAAATTGAAATAATATTTCACAATATTACAGTTCTTACTGGATTTTTAATCTAATAAATGCAGCCTCGATGAGCAAAAGAAACATCTTTAAAAACCATTAAATATCTTACCGTTCTAAAACTTTTGAACGGTAGTGTAGTAAATAAATATTCAGGGCAGAACCCAAATATACTCATGTTGTCTTTCCACAGCTCTCTTACGCGCTCCAGTGGAAGTGCAAAGGTGCGTAAGTTTGTTGTTTTTTTTCCGGAGGAAATGTTGTGGATTTTGGCTAGAAGGAATAATTTACAATTAAAAAATACAGTAGCACCTCACTGCACAAGAAAAGATCCAGGGGACGTGGTTGCAATGACATCCACGGGGTGGAGATGATAAGTTTAGGGGTGGAGATGGGTGCGTTCAGTGATCAGTGGCTGGAGTTGCATCAAGCTCCAACCTCGCCCCTTGGATCTTGTGTTCAGCAGTGAGGACCAACTCTTAAAAAATGTCTGAATTGTGATACATAGAAACGTTCACCCATTCACTGCAGAAGATCCATTGTTGAGCATGTGATATAATGTTCAATGATATAAAATTTTTCCAAATATGCTCTGATGACATTCAACAAACTTTCATTTTGGGGTGAACTATTCATATTTGTATGTAAAATTAAAATCATAACATGCTCATGCTAACCAGATGAAAAAATCTCTTTGCAGGGGGGAACCATGCAACTGTTTGCCACCAGTCCTGGACTCAGCCAGTGATAATCTCTTCTCAGTTGCTTCTTATCTCCATTCTTAAAGAATTGTCCCAATCTGCAAGAGCTTGCCATTCATTCATTAGTTCAATAATGTCATCCTTATATATCTTTGTAGGTTTGATTGCTTGGCTCACCTGAATGTGATTAATAATGCTGATGTAGGACATGTCCAGGATGAACTCCCCAAGATCCTCGCCAAGCATTACAAAACTGACCACTATGAAATAAAAACAGATGGCAACTTCATCTTCGTATATCCTCTTGGTAAATCAGATCAAGGATGGCTAGGATGCTTTAAAAATCCTGACAAAAATAAAGCATAATTTCCATACAAACCAAATGATGTTTGTTTGTTTTTTCCTTTACTCTTTAGATTTCTTACCGGACTTAGACACAAGCCCACCCTTAACCTCGACTGAGTCTCTGCCTCGTACAACTGAAACACGAACAACCACAATTCCTCAGCTGACGTCTACAACTACTCCTCCAAAAACAACAGGCACAACAACTAATCAAGTACCAATAACTACAGAAGTTGTTTCATCCTCAACTGAAACAAAAAAAAGTCTGTATAGCAACTGTATATTATAACAGCCTTTCTCTCTTATGGACTGCGATTTTAGATTAACTCAGGATTCTTTGAATGTTTATCTCTTTGTTTAACAGTTACTACATCCACACCATTCATGGAAACAACCCTGGCAGGAAGTTCCACAACAATTAAAGTTTTATCCTCCACAAGAAGTCTAACGTTAAATACAGCCACATGCTCTTCTACTATTTCACCTGAAGGAAACATGTCAGGTCAAGACTTGCTTTTTTGTTTGTTATAAAACCACATTTTTCAATCTCACGTGCAATTAGCGATTTTACAAAAGTATGGCATATTTAACAATAATTCTCTGTCTTGAATATAGAAATCTATTTCAGCGTCAATGTCAATGTGACTATCAATGGCTCTGGTGACCCGGAGAACATAATAAAAACCTGGGTAAGATATTAAACTAATGAAACCTACATTTTTTCAAATGTTGCATGTCAAATTGGAAATAAGTATCTCAGCATCACATCACAGTTGTTTTATCATCACTGCAGCTTGATGAGACTCTTATTAGTAAAGGAATACACGTGTTGCACTTTAAACTCTTAAGTTCCTCACCACATGCACGAAAACGGAGGTTAGTCAGTCTTATTATTGCAGAGACTAAACCAAACCCCAAGACACACTACACATTTTTTTCACATGTCTGATTTGCTTTGCAGTGTGGAAACAAAATCACTTAAAGCGGATAGAAAGGTAACTTCTGAATATTAACAGAAAAGGGTTTTTTTCTACTAAAATTAAAATATAAAAAAGAAAAAAAAAGATTCACGTTTGTTTTAAAAATGTAAACTGAATTGGAAATATTTCTCTATGTTAAACACAAAAATAATTCTGTTTTCCATTTATTTGTCTTGCAGCAGTCTCTGCTTTCATTTACAAGGTGAGATGTTCATTACAAGACAGCAGTCAAAGACAATTAAACAGTGAATAGTGAACAATAATTGTTGTTTTAATGGGGTTATCTGATATGCCTTGTTTCCATAGCTGTGTCTTTCATGCCAGGGTTACAACTACCACAAACATCACAGAAACAGAAAAATGGATTCATGGGCTTCTGGAGAAACAATACACCAATGGATTAGTACTCTTAGATGCCCAATATGAGGACATTTTAATTTCTTATATTGGTATGTCACACATCTGGAGAAAAATCTAATCTATATTTTTTACATACTGTAATATAAACAGATACTGGGAAATTCTTAAACATATTTTGAATTCTGTAACCTGTGTGAACATAGCTCTCTACATATCTAAAAACAGAGCCATGTCCTGAGCACAACCATCACACCAGGCAAGGGCTTTTCAGTTGGCCCCAAACAAAGGTTCAGGCGATCACCCCACTTCCCTGTGTGGGAAACCCTAAAAACACAGCTTACAGGCAATGGTAAGAGCCTCTTTTCAAAATATTTGATTTAACCTAAATATAATTTATAAAAGCTAATATACAGTACTGTGCAAAACTACCACAAAAGATAGAAATAACCGACTTTTGTGTTGATGAAAATACTAGTGGGCTAAGACTTTTGCACAGTACTGTATTTTTTTAAGTTTTTTTTTAAATATGCAGTGTGATACACTGTCAAACCAAACAACCAGCTCAAAAAAAATACTTGACGCTAAACAGGTAGACTATGTCATTTCTGTATGAGTAGCAGCGGCAGAGATAAATGCAATAATCCAATCATTCCCAATCATTCTCTGAATGCTCTTGTCAAGTCATCAAACATTATGTTTAAAAGTTTTAATAATTATTTCCCATATACAAACATTGTTTATGGACAGTTTTTGCAAAAATGTCTCAAACAGTCAATTGCAATTATGTTGGTGCCATTAGTAGCAAAAACTTGCAATCTTACACTTAAATCAAATTATAATAATTGCATGATATTATTTAACGTTTCCATTTCTGTTCTACATAATGAGACATTGATGCACAGCCTGCAAATCTGCCTATAAATCTTTGACACTCCACTAGGTTATTGTTCCTAATCACTAAATCTAAAAAGAGGAAGCTGTCTGATATAGTACTTGAAGGGGCTGCTGTAAACCAATTAATCACATGTATGTACCATATAGCAGTATTATTAATGTCAAACTGTTTGTATGATCGATTTCATTGCAGAGAAGGCATTGTGAAAGCCACCTCTTGTGTTTCCATAATCTTCCAGTCGTTCAAGGTTTATTTACAGCCATAAAATGGATGAGCAGGTTTTAAACCTGAAGCTGAACAGCATTATATAATGTTGTGTATCGCGGATCAGCAGTTTCCAATAGTTAATGGGGGGAAGCGATCCAAATATTTCACGGTTTGATAAGTTTATTGATTGTAACCGCCTAACCCTTCTCTCTAAACAGTTTTCTAGATGCATATGTTGGAGCTCTTTGGAAATCTCCAGACCTGGGGCGATGCCAGTTTGTGGTCAACAGCGTGTCAGACCTGGAGGATATTACAGTCACTAATGGTGAACATTAGATACACAAGCTTCCTGTTAAAGAAACGGCTCGGCCAGAAATGGAAATTTGCTGTAAATGGACTCATCCTCAGGCCATCCAAGATATACGTAAATGAGTTTGTTTGGAAAACAACAGGTTTGAAAATTTAGCTTTACATCACTAGCTCACTAATGGATCCTTTTGCAGTGAATGGGTGCCGTCAGAATGACAGTCCAAACAGGTGATAAAAACATCACAATAATAGACCAATCAATTAAAGGAATAGTTCACCCAAAAAGTTAACTTTTTTATTTACTCAACCTCAAGTAGATCCAAATCTATATGATTTTTTTTGAACAAAAAGGAAGATAGTTTGTAACCGGTGTGTTTTGGTCACCACTGACTCCAATAGTATTTTTTCCTACTATGGAAGTCAGCCAGGTTACAAACTTTCTTTAAAATATCTTCCTTTGTCTTCACCCAAAGAAACTGATACAGATTTGGAACTACTTGAGTGTGAGTAAATGATGACAAGATATTTCATTTTTGGGTGAACTATTCCTTTAACATCTCCTTTGGTTAGCAAGCGATTTCATAAATTTCTCCAAATCTCTGCACATCTTGGATGGCCTGAAGGTGAGGAAATTTTCAACATTTCAGATGTTATTTGCTTAAAGTAAAATTAATTAAATATACAATCATCTATTTTACAACAAATGCACAAGTGGATTAGGAATCTGTTTTAACACAGTAGACTTTGTGTGATACAAATATCTATATATGGATGCATCCTGAAAACAATCCCTATGCATTTTGCCTATTAGAAAATGCAGAAGATATTCTGATCATGATTGAGGACTTGATACACGAGAACAAAAATCTGGATGAGTATGAGCTCTCAACAGTACTGAATAAATTAGCCGATGTGATTAATGTTAGCGTGATCACGGCTCCGCTGGGAGAGGTCATCATCAACATCACGTCTGACCTTCTAGAGTCTGACAGCAACCTGCTGCCTTTCACCAACAGGTGTGTGTGTGTGTGTGTGTGTGTGTGTGTTACACTGAGTGTTCATTTGCTTGATTTTTATCAAACAATAAAAGTAATAAAAATCAAACAAATGCAGGAAATGATTTCGTTTTTGTTGTTAACAGTAAAATATATATATAGTGTGTAAATATATTAAATTAGGCCTGCTGTTGTATGTGAGGGTTTTTACAGGCAGACTTTATGCTTTCCATGTAAACAAAACATCCTTCCCTGTATTTGTATAGTATTCTGAACATCATAGAGTCTGTCGGAGACCGGATTTTAGGGTTTCATGAAGAGTCAGTCTTCTTAACAGCACCTGCCTTAGCAATATCAGTGGTCAATATTGACCAAGAAAATTTTTACAACCTCACCTTTGGAGTCTCATCCACCAACAATGGCTTAAACCCTGAGGTGAGTACACCTGCACCTTCATGAAACTAGTGTAAACATAGTATACTACTATTCAAAAGTTTGGGGATAGACTTTTTTGTTTAGCATTAAATTCAGTAGAAACTGGACAGTAAAGATAGATATTGTTACAAATTATTTCAAGCATTTTATGAACTATCTATTCTAAGAATCCCTAAAAAATGTATTATCAAACAAAACTGTTGTCAACATTGATAATAATTAGAAATGAACAGCAAGTCAGCAAATTAAAATGGTTTCTGAGGCATCAGGCGAAACTGGAGTAATAATGCTGAAATAAGTTACATTTGAATATAAGTAAAATATAATTTAATTTATAAATTGTCTGTTATAAAATTTTAATAAAACATAAATTGTATTATATTTTACTGTTTTTTGACCAAATAAATGCAGCCTTGGTGAGCATAATATAATATAATATAATATATCATAGCATCATCAAGTATTGATTATTGCATGTTTCAGACAAAATTTGTCCAGCAAGTTTGTATTTCTGTTTTATATTTTTTCGACCTAAAAAATATACTGCAATGTAATGAGTCATAGAAATCATGATCATATGCTTTTCTTCTTTAGATTTATATAAACCGGGAGCCTTTTGAGGGTACAGTGGCTTTCATTTCTCTGCCCTCTGAAATACAAGAGAGGTTCCCCATAATAAACAACACCAGCCCTCGTGTTCAGTTTCAGTTTTATGGAGTTCCGACTCTCTTTCAAACAAAGGTAACTTCATCTAACTTTATCAGTGACAGATGTTTATTTTACGATTTGTCTCTCACTGTTATATTTTTTTTTGACACACTATATTTGTGACTTTTTCTCAGAATGACCCAGATAAGAAAACACTTAACACTTTTGTGGTGTCTGCCAGTGTGACCAATGCCACGGGACGCATTGAAAACCTAAAAGAATATGTTTCCATCACTCTGCACCACCTAATAATTAAAAAAGTAAGGACTGTAGTCCAGGGGGGGAAACACTAGCAAAAATCATTGCTAAATTGTCTTTACCTTTAACAGGAAGACCAGGATGTCCAGTGTGTCTACTGGGATTTCAACAAGAATGGCAAGTCTCTTGGATAAAATAAACACATTATTCTTCTTCTCACATTAGTCGCTACATCTCATGTGTGGGTGTGTTTGTCCTGTTGTAGATGGATATGGTGGATGGAATCCTAAGGGATGCTGGACATATAATAACAGCAGTGATTACACAACCTGTCTGTGTGACCACATGACCCACTTTGGAGTACTCCTGGTACAACATGATTCTTTGATTGATACTTTATTACAACTAATTATACATGCATTGGATATTTGTCCTCAGTAATATCTATTAAGCTTTTTTTTATTTAAGGATGTGTCTAGAACTCCCATTGATGCAAAGAATGAGCAAATTCTCACTCTGATTACATACGTGGGCTGTGGTGTGTCTTCATGCTTTCTTGGGGTCACAGTGCTAACATACACCCTTCTAGAGTAAGACCTAATTTATAATTGATGCTTATATATAGCATTGCAGCATATTTGTAATGCATCTATTGAAATGTACAAGCAAATGTTTCATGTTACATTGCTTTGCCATTAACGTTGATGCTTAATAGGAAGTTAAGAAGAGACTACCCTTCCAAAATTCTACTGAATCTGTCCCTTGCGTTACTGGGACTGAACCTGGTGTTCCTGCTGAACTCCTGGATCTCGTCTTTTGGCATCTATGGCCTGTGCATAGCTGTGGCAGTGACCTTACATTATTTCCTACTGGCTTCATTTACCTGGATGGGTTTGGGGGCTGTGAATATGTACTTTGCTTTGGTAAAAGTTTTCAACGTGTACGTCCCCTCATACATCTTGAAATTCTGCCTGCTTGGCTGGGGTGAGACATTTAAGCTCATTTAGAGACAGATTTATGTCTTCAGTTCATTCTTTTATGTCTGTTTAACATCCATTATCTGTCCATTATCATTATCTTTGTTCAGGGATTCCGCTTATTATATGTGGCTTGGTGGTGGCTATAAAGAGAGATGCATACGGCATGAACACCATGAGTGATTCTCAAATGACACTGGATGATTCGGAAATGTTGTTAGTGAAGTTGGATGCCTGATTTTTCATGAAAATCATGACATAACAGCAGTACAGATAAGAAATAATTTTACATTACCATCATGTTGAATGATAGTAAAGTATTCCATATCTTTTTCAGCTGCTGGGTGCAAAATGATGTGGTTTTCTACATGTCAGTAGTAAGCTACATAGCCTTTATACTACTGTGCAATAGCTCCATCTTCTTAGTGGTTCTGATCCAGATCCGAAACATGCAAGTCAATCAACCGGCTGGCACCCAAAGTGGGATCGTGAAAGACCTGCGAGCTGTGGCGAGCCTAACCTTCTTATTGGGTCTCACCTGGACTGTGGCTTTTCTCGCTTGGGGTCCTGTCAGAGTGTTCCATCTCTACCTGTTCTCCATTCTGAACAGTCTTCAAGGTGAGAAAGAGCACATAAAATTAATTTAGATTCAGTTTTAGCATCCAGTCCATTAATATGTTGTGATTTGTTGCAGGTTTCTTTATTTTTGTGTTCCATTGTCTCATGAAGGAGAACGTGCGCAAGCATTGGAGAATACATTTATGTTGTGGAGCTTTCAAGTTGATGGAATACTCTGGTAAAGCACAAATGTATTTCTTGCAACCTTAGCAATCTTGGAAAACCACGAATGCTTACTTTTTGGTTGTTTTCAGAATGGAGCCAAACAGCAACTGTGGTTCCCAAACACAAACCCAATCCGCCAAATACGTTTCCTTTCATGGCATCTGTGAGATCCATCAAGTCTAATTCAACTCAGAGCTCAACGGTTTCTCTAGAGTCCAGTCAGCATCAAATGACTATCACAAGACCTGACCTGGGTAATTATCAATGTGATAAATTGTTAATGCTATAATGTTTAAATCTTATAAGTTTTTATATATTTTCTTACCTTTCTTGTGATAGGATTGGTGTATGAAAACAGTTTGGTTATACCACGAGCCAAAGCAGGATGGATGGTTCTTCCCTGCGATACATCTCCTGCCACAGCAAGTGGGCTTGAGTTTCCTTCAAGACCATGGAAGAATGAATTTAATGCAGATGTATATCCAACATAAATGTGACTGTTTTTGCTTGTTGCTCTGTACTGAAGCACACATTTTTTTTTGATAACTTTCAATTTTCAAATGCACTTAGCTTTTAAAGTAAATGAGCCAATAAACATGTAAAAAACTGATTCCTCAGATCATATTACATTATCCTAACACTTGTTTCATGAAATAATAGTATAATCAAGGAAAGGTATGTTAAACCTTAAACAAAAATGTTATAAATCTGGGAGTCAGTAGACTAGCATGCACCTATTCATGTAAATGATATAAAAGTGTATCACTAGTTTGAGGACAAGTACCATTTTTGTGAAATTATCCACACGCTCCATTAATAAAGCTTGAATGTCTAAATAAATATTTCAAGTGGAAAACGTGAATTTGAATGAAAAACATTAGTACTGCAAACGGAACCTTAGAAAGAGGAACTACACACGTGCGGCCAAAGCTTGCCTTCAGGAAGACGCATCGCCGCGGACTTGCACGCTCTTCGGAAGTGCATCAACACTTGTACGTTTTGAAGGCTCAGCACTGGAAACGGTGGGTTATTTTAATATATGAATGATTTAAAGTGTTAAAATAGAGTACAGGTCTTAAAGTACACCTCGTATATAAAATCAAGATAGCGCTGTTGCTTTAAGTAAACCACTGAGTAGCTCTGTGTTTAACTTACTAGTCTTATCATCATAAGCGGGTTGGTGTGGGTCAGTTTACATCAGTCTTTCTCATCAATACTGTCAAGATGCTTTGGATGAAAATACTGCGAACTCCTAACAAGCGGCAATTCATATAGATCGCCTGTAATTCATCAATTATTTGTGTGGTCTATTGGTTTCTTACTATTTTTAGCTAGTCTATCACACTTAACGTTATCCTATCTACATTGGGTGCTAGTTTATCTCTTATCTATCTGACTTGCACATACACACACATTTCACACATTTCTGTGTCTGCAGAGCTCATCATTTGTACATCAAGTATCTCTGTCTTGTCTTGTTTTCTGTAGATGAGTGGGAACTCCGATAGTAATAAAGAGTTTCATGAACAGCTCCGTTTGCAGCAGCTGTATGGACCGAGGCCAGAGGGTGGACAAGATCCATACACATACACCGACCCAGAAGACGGCACCGTGTACGACTGGGACCATGAAAAGAGAGCATGGTTTCCAAAGGTCTCTCCTTACCAAACAAAATGCTTCATTTTACTCAGTAGTTGAGTTTTCGTAACCCAGAGCTATTTCATAAGTTCTGTATTAAGGTTCACTTGTTATTTGTTTCTTCCTAGGTAAATGAGGATTTCATTGCAGCATATCAAGCAAACTATGGATTCAATGAGGAAGGGGCCCCTGATCCAAGTGCTGCGGTCCCTGCCAAACCGGAGGAGCCCAAAAAAGAACCCAAGAAGCTGGAGGAAAGCTCAAACCAGGAAAAAACTAAAGAGGCAGCTCAGAAAGGAGAGAAAAGGAAAGCAGATCCAGGTTAGAGGTTATTCATTACCTTCGTTGATCTTATTTACCAAGTATTCTAATTGTATTAATAAATATGCATTGTGTGTTGTTTTACAGGATGGTTTGAAGTTGAAAAGGAAAAAAACACCAATGTTTATGTGACGGGTAAATCAATTATATGAAGCTGCTATCATTTTGTAAATACTGGTGTGACTCCCTCTAGTGGCCATTTCTGTTTCCAACTCTGCTGGTTTTAGTTAAGAGCTGACAGTCCAAAGCCAGCTTCACAAAATGTATTTTAGCGAATGTGTCTTTCTTCTAGGTCTTCCTCCAGACATAACTCCTGATGAGTTTGTGGAGGTCATGTCCAAATGTGGAATTATCATGTGTGATCCTATCACAGAAGAGTATAAAATCAAGCTCTACAAGGACAAGGATGGAAACCAGAAAGGAGATGGACTTTGCTGCTATCTGAAGGTTATTTATTATTTTAATACTATGATCAAGCTTATTTATCCCTTGTGCTATGCTGAAAATCTTAAAGTAGAATAAAGTAGATCTATCGTTCACCTGTGCTTTTGCATCTTAGTTTATAAGTAATAGAGAATTATAGTTTGTGTATATTTTTGCTAGCGTTTGCTAAAAAAATAAGGTGCATAATCTCAGAGGTCTGCTATCAATCAGCTTCAAAAAGGAACGTAAACCTGTGCTAATTGAAAGAAAATAAGGTCACTGCATAACAAGAAACTCTCAGACTGGCAGTGTCAAGTTTTTATACGCTGTGAGCAAAGTCAGAAAGTTTTAGTTCAGTTTGATAACATTAACCAGTATTTTCAGGAAAAAGAAAACACTTATCTAAATGACTGGGATGGATGGATAGAGATATGAAGAGTTTGTTCGCAAAAACAGAGAATTCCAATTGATCAAAATCAAACTGCAGTTGTTGTTGTTTTTTAACTACAAAATCCAGCAAACACAATAAAAACATGATCATTTGTGATGATTTTTTACATTTTAATCTGTTTTTGCAAATAAACTCTAGCTGACATATAAATGTGTCCTAAAAAACTAATATTGAATATTAACCTCTCTCATGCTATTTGTAACTCTAAAAATGAAGATACATTTTTCTAATTGTATTTGTCTATTTACATTTGTCTATATGTATGTATGGGTGTGTGTGTGTATATATATATATATATATATATATATATATAGCTATGTACATTGATGTTGCTATTATTACTACATATATAACTATTAAAATATTTATTAATATTAAATTCATAGCTCTTAATATTTAATAATGTTTAACTAATATCCTTCTAATTAATTTTAGTTAGTTACAACTTTTTTTTTGTACTTTAAGGCGAGAAACTACAGGTGAATAGGGTAAAATTTTTAACTTACAAATAGGACCATGAAACTTTACCAGTTGATTACTCGCATGAATAGGAGAGAAAAATTTATTGCAAGTTTTTTTTTATTTTATGTTTAAATATGCAAAAGAGGCAATAGCTAATTAAATATGCAAAAAACTGCATATATTTCCGGTACATATGTCTCAATATAGGATAAAGCCAGGTGCAAAATAATTTTTTCATTTTGTTTATACACAAAATTTAAAAAAAATTACAGAGGGATTTTAGGATATCTGCTTTCATTACCTAGGAAATCAAAATATACCATCAATAGCCTTAAAAATAGCATATTTTTGCCATATTTTTTCTTTTAAATGTCACATAAATCAGGCCAGGAATGATTTATTAGCAAATCCCTCTGTAAATATCTTCAGAATACTAGTGAGAGTAAAACTGGAAAGTTTGGTGTACATAGGTGCAACATTGGCTGAGATATTGGTACCGGAAAATGACAAAAAGCTCATTTTGAGAAAATGCCATTTGAAGATTTAAATACGGGAAGAAAGTTATTGTCACAAGTAAACAAAATGTTATAAAATAATCAGTTGAATGTATTTTTTCAACTTTTTTTTATAGTATTTCGAAAGAACACATTTTGAGGGACTAAACTAGCCCAAAATCTCAAAATTGACCGCTGCATAAAAAAAACAATGGTTTTGCCTGTAGTGTCTTGCCTTAATTTAACTGTACTTTAAATTAACATTGTTTGGTGACAGAATTTTTTTTTAATATTATCTAATTTCTTGCAGATAGAGTCTGTAGCTCTTGCTGTGAGGCTTTTGGATGAAACCGAGATTCGAGGCTACCAGCTGCATGTGGAGGAAGCACGATTCGAGCTCAAAGGACAATATGACGCCAGCAAGAAGAAGAAAAAGAACAAAGAATATCGTAAAAAGCTCCAGCAGCAACAAAAGTAAGAACCTGTCAGGCTCTATATACTTGATTGTGATGCATTTTGCCTAATCACCATATTTTTTTTGTGTTGCTACGACTAATATTTTAGCAATTTATGATTAACAGGCAGCTGGACTGGAGGCCGGAGAAAGCTGGGGAAACTCGAAAAAGGCATGAAAAAGTCGTCATTATCCAAAACATGTTTCATCCCAGTGACTTCGAGGCAAGAGTTAATCACAAAACACGCAGACACACCCACAGACACACTGGAACATACTACACATGTTAGTCAAGAGAAGAACATTTTCTTGGCAACACTTTACATTGAATGCCAAAGAAGTGTTTTCTGTCAGAGCTTTTGTCAAACATCTCCTTCTGCAGCTGAAACCAGACATGCAGAATTTCTTGTACTGGCACTCATGATGTATGAAGTTTACTACAGTAGTGCTCTTGATTAGCAACAGTTTAGAGCTGCGTCGTTGTTTAGTTTCTCTGTAGCAGCGATGAACATCTCACAGCTGGTCTGTCTGCATTCCTCAAGTAGGCGCTACCTAAATGGTCAGATGAGAGCAGGAATGCAGGTGTGGATCTGCAGCTCACACATCATCGTGATTTCTGGGACCATTAACTGTGTTTAATGAATGAGACTGACACTTAAATTAACCTTAAATTACGTATGTGACGCAACTGTAAATAACAGGCCTCAATTATACACAATCTATGTCTGAGATAGACTACATACAAACGATCATTCAAATGTTTGGAGTGGCTAAGGTTTATTTTTAACTTGACAAAGAAACCCGCTCACACTCAACTCAGCAGTGCTGTTTCAGTGCATCAGAAAATAGAGAAAATACGTATTGTTTCTGCAAAAATATGAAGCCTTCAGCATTGATGATAAGAAATATTTCTTGGGCAGCATATCAGCTTATTAGAAAGATTTCTGAAAGATCATGTGACACTAAAAGCTTATGTAATATATATTTTAGATGAATAAATGCAGCCTTGGTAAGCATAAGAGATAATCTTACCAGCCATTTAAACAGTAATGTACACTGCCAATTATACATTTGGCCATGCCTACTCACTCTTTTTATTATCATTTACTGCATGTTATAATAATAGCAAAGTGAAAGTATGTAAACCGACCACAATTATTAAACTAACCGTATTCGTATTATATTACAGATTCTTCAACTTTGCTGGATACTTTCAGTTTTGTTTATTTAATTTTTTTATTTGTTTTTTATTTCAGTACCATTTAGGCACAACAGCAAAGTTAATTTCAATTGTTTAACCTCCAGCCTTTAAGTAAGTTTTTGGGGTGACACTTTATTTTAAGGTTCACTTATCAGCTGTGGATTAATAGTTAATATGGTAGTTTAGGTATTGAGTAGGATTATGGATGTACAATATGGTCATGCAAATGTGCTTTATAAGTACAGCCAATATGATAATACTAGGCATGTTAATAAGTAGCTAGTTAATAGTGAGAATTGGTTCCTATGCTTAAGTGTTACCATTTTTTATTGAGGAGTATAATTGAGGGTATATGACTGCCAGCGTGTTAAAGAGCTGCACCCTATGTCTCATGCAGGAGGATCCATTGGTTCTGAATGAGTATAGAGAAGATCTACGCACGGAATGTGAGAAATTTGGGCAAGTGAAGAAGGTCATCATCTTTGATGTAAGTCCTCTGCTGTCCACAATTACTATAATAAAACTTAATTGTATTTAAAGGCAAGAACTGTTCAAATGTCTCTCTCTCTCTGCCATTTCTAACATTATACTCTTTGCTTTTGTTCATGGAAATCAGAGGCATCCTGATGGAGTGGCATCCGTGGCTTTTAAAGAACCTGAAGAGGCGGACATGTGTCAGACGGCTCTGAATGGACGCTGGTTTGGTGGGAGGAAACTATCAGCACTACTGTGGGATGGTGTAACTGACTACCAGGTAAAATACTTGGCTTATTTAAAGACATTATGACTTTTGCAATCCATTTTACTTCCTCATTCTGATATTTTCTGAATGAAACAGGATGGAAAATGTAGAGAGGAACATTATTTATTAACCAGGAATCAGGCTGAATCATGTTAAGCGTGTTACATAAAAAAAACTGAATGCAGGTTTGCCAAAACAGTCCCTAAATAGCTATTTGGCTGTTGTGTAACACTATCCAGTAGACTAAAGATGTCATCAGAAAAGGAAAATTATTATATTTTGTGTACACGAAAACATGCAAGATAGACAATTCCAGCTAAATTATGATAAATGGATAATTTCTAGTCTCTTTTTATTTTCTTTATTGAACGTTTTGGCTCTGGTCACTCAGGTTGAGGAAACCTCACGGGAACGAGAAGAGAGACTGAAAGCCTGGGGTACTTTTCTGGGTGACGAGAGTGCGTCTGCCAAAGCCAAAGCAGCTGAACAACAAAATTCCAGCACACAAGAAGCAGCAGAACAGACTCGACAGGAGGAACACGCAAACGAAAGCTCTGCAAAACCACAGGAGGGGAAAGATGAGAACAAGGATGAAGAGGAGGGAGGAGAAGTAGTGTCGACCGATAGCAGTTTAGCAGGAAGTGATAATGAGGATGAGTAGATTTGGAGAGAAAAGAGGACTTGATTAATGTCTCTCGCTAAAAACATCTTCACGTTAATATACAGTGTTTCCTTTTAATTGTTTATTCCCACGACATGTCTGCATTTCACCATATCCAAATATGGACAATAATAGAAATTTGACTGTAAATAGTCATTTGACTGCTTTCTTCCCCCTTTATGTGGTGTGTGTGTGTGTGTGTCATTGAATCAATTGAAACATCTGTTAATAGTTTTATAGTAAAAACAACTTTTTGTGACCTCATCATTGTTTCTTGCTTTCATGAAAAATGTATATTGATAATGTCACTCACTAACAAGGTCTTTGGTTTATAAGAGAACAAAATAACAAGTCGTTTCCTGAAGTGTAGTTCCCTGTAAGCCTAATGACAGCTGTGATTTTATCTGTTTAAGAGACCTTGTTTAACTCGCTCGGGTGCATTTTTCAGCGCACGTAAAGAAGAACACCTGCACGTAGTATCACATTCGTTTTGTTTTAGTATGATCGGTGGCTGGATGTTGGCTGGATTCAGTTTGGTAAGCAGTTTGGGTTTTTGAATTTATTTGTGAATGCAATTAAAATTTCAGTTTGAGAAAGGAGTGCTTGAAGTATAAGTAGGAACTGTATGACTTGTTCCTATTTGGAGGTGTGGATTTTTTTTATTTTTACTTTTTTTATGTTCTATGTTTATTTCTAGAATAAATAAGATATTTCTATGAATTATAATCACTTGATTTTCACCCTCAAGGATTTTGCATCGCCGGTTTTTACCAGTTTCATAATGTTTTTTTAAAGCATTTTTGTTTTATTAAATATTCTATCAAATAATGTTTAAATATTCATAAACTGCACTACATCTTAAGCTATGTTCATAAATTGTAGTATGCAGTACTTTTTATCTTTTGGGGCTGGTTGGATTTGTTTGATGTTCTTGAGTCTCACCAAGGCATATGGGTAAAGTCAAATAAAAAATTAAAATGAGTTTTTTCTATTGTAATATATTTCAAAATTTAGATTATTCCTGTGTAATTTTAGCAGTATACTTCAGAAAGTTGTGGGAACCAACATTTTTACAGTTTAACATTACAATCCTCTTACTCAAGGTTGTAACATTAAAAAAAGCTTGAAAATATTTGGTGTTATTATTTCTACATATTTAACTGTGATAAAAAGATAGTCTTACAGAAAATCATTGTATGTTTAACGTCCTTTAAAGAGTTCACTCCTTTAAAGAGTTGAAAGTGTTTCCTATTTAATTTATTTTAATGTATAAGACAGTGAGATGCTTTTCCGTGTAAAATATGAGAGAATAAAGACAAAATGTGAAATAACCCTTCTACGTTGTATTATTAAGTCAGGATGATGACGGACAGATTGTTGAAGCACTCAGAGGAGTGTAAAGACCCTCCTCAGCTCTTTACATACTATCAAGGAGACATCAACACTGCAGTGGATGAGCACTTCTTCCGTGCTCTGAATAAAGCAACCTTACCAAAAGACCTCAGTACCAAAGCCAAGGACAGCAATAGGATTCCCAAATCTGGTGGGTTAATGTGCATCCATCCATCCATCTATCTATCCATCTATCTATCTATCTATCTAATGCGTTTCTAATCGCAGATCTTCCCTCCTCATCATGGGCTTCTTCTGGTCTGACATGGTCTAAGTCCACACACTCTTCCGGCTCCTCAAAGCTGGCCCAGTTGACAACCATGGAACCTCAACCTCTGTCCCAGGGAGTTATTGTGAATCCTTCAGTACTATCATCATCCTCCTCATCCTCCTCATCCCTCTGGCCATGTCCACCCAGACAGGGCACAGCTTTCGAACTGCCTCAAATACTCTACCAACAGCCCATGGCTGCTGAGAGCAGTGCCAGCTCTTACCTGAACCTCTTACAAATGGATCGGCCAACAGGGGGCATCATGATCTCGCCTTTCTCAAAATCGGAAACCAGATCAGAGTGGAATTCTGGGACGGCCTTTAAGGATGGAAGCAGGATCGGCCTAGATTCAGGTACTTATTTCATTGATTAATTTTTGTTCACAGATGTATTTAATGTGCACGGGAAATGAATTGTTCAGTAAAGAATAATGAACAGTTAGCTATTAATACATAACATAAGAGCATACTTGCATTTATGTTTGTTCAGGTGGTGATAAATTATTAATTTGTGTAAAATCATCTTGTGTTTTTCAGGTGTGCCTGTGTCAGAAATCAGTAAGGATTTGTACTGGTACTGAAGAAGCGATCTCTGGCACAGAAATATATTTTCAGCACAAGACTGTCTGTGTTTGCATTATTATGTAAGCTTAAGAATGCTGTGGCTTTTGGACATCTGGAAGAGTGACTCAAACCATTATATTCATTATTCATGGTGTCAGACATTCCTCAGCCATGAATGGCAGTAAATTGCTTGATTTAGCCGCGAGCATGTGCAAAAGCTATCTTCTAGGACATAAGTGAGAATACCTTATTGGAAAGAGTTCAGTTCTCTTATCTGTTTAATGGGTGAATGAGGAATCGATGAAGTCTATTTATATGATTTGTAATACATTTATAGTTTTACCAAACTTTCTTTGTGTATATTATTCTGTTTTTTGAATGTTAATATTGTTACTATAGAGCATAAATTTCGTAATGCAAAAACGATATAGTCTTTTGTTGGAAAAACATATTCAGTATAGTGACTTTTTAAAAGTTTTAAACCTTTATACCTTGAGGGATGAAAAACCCTTTAAAACCTCATCAACAAGTCTGTCAACTCTCTAGGTCAGGTTACACGAAATGCCAAGTAAAGCTGATGGTGAAAGTACATGAGCAAACCAAAAATAAATTTCTTTGAAACTGTTTAAACGATATTTGGACTTCATCTTTACAAACCAGTTTGCAAACCTGCTTTATACTTTTCCCCTCAAGCAGTGATGTATTTCCCTGTCACAAGCCCTCGCTTTTGATGTATGAGTGTGACAAAATAGCTAAATGCTTTGCACAGTGATGAGTTTCCTCAATTATTTTCAAGAATAGTATGAGTAGTCTATTTTTTTTAGGCAGGTGACCTTTGGTTTAATAATTAAAAAAAATTTGTCCTTTTGTACATACTTTACACAAATAGACATTTGATTTTCAGCAGGTTTGCAGTTACACA
This sequence comes from Enteromius unitaeniatus, assembly GCA_032359435.1. Lineage (NCBI taxonomy): Eukaryota > Metazoa > Chordata > Actinopteri > Cypriniformes > Cyprinidae > Enteromius > Enteromius unitaeniatus. The sequence goes on from JAUMHI010000051.1 coordinate 8,488,359, forward strand.
TTTTCTTCATATTAATTTTATGTCACCTCCTTGACTGTCTGTTGTTCACTGGCATGTTAGATTTACAGTTTTTAAAGATAATTACAAAAAATTTAAGTAAAAAGTTATTCTGTATCTCCTGCTGAAAGCATTGATTTGCATTTAAGAAGACATTTCTTTGAGGCTAAAGACTCTACATACAAGACATGTCCACAACATCAAGACTGTACATCAAGACTGCCCACACATCTCTGCAAACTAACCTCATGTGCCTCTTTTTAAAAGTATAGAAGTGGGAGACAATGTCTGCTGGGCAACAGTGCCAAAGGGGGATTCATCTCCCACTCAGTCATTCATTAATATATGAGATCCCCAAACCACAGGTGTCCTCCTACATGCTTAGCTTCAACAACACTTTCCGCTGTGTATTGAGGGGATGTGGGGTGTGAACATGCACATGCAGATGGCTTTTCACGTTTTCTTACTCCCACATTTTAACAAATCAGTTATTACTTCTAATAACACTTTGGGAGAATATTTAGGAGAAGAAAGTCACAGGCTCCCCACAAACATAACATAAACATAACTACGCATAGAGAGCCACTAAATGCAACTTCTGCTATTTTCCCAAAAATTATAAATAATTTATCTTAGGTTAGCATATCAATAGCTTCATATGTACTGAGAAACAAAGTATATAGACTCAAGTTGTCCTGTGTTTTAAATGACAAATGTAAAATAAATCTAGTTTTAAATATATAATTTCTAATATATTTTTAAATACATATATATTTTAAACATAAATGTACTCATTTTTATTCCAGATAAACATTATAAAATAATGTACTAATATTAAATAATAAATATAAATGTAATATTTATTATCTATATATATGCATAAATAAAGTAGTCAACATTTGAAGTGGATCAAAAAAAAGTTAATAAAATTTTCCCTAAAACGAGAGCATTTTGGTTTTAGGTTTTAGAATAAAAACGTCTAGGTTACAACGGTAACCCTCGTTCCCTGAAGGAGGGAACGGAGACGTTACATATGGGATCTCGCATG
>JAUMHI010000051.1:8489503-8589832 GCA_032359435.1 Enteromius unitaeniatus
CTGGATACTGTAGCTGACAGCTGCACAGTTTCTATTTTACATCTAATAGTATTAATCTTGGAAGTAAAATATTGCATGAAATCATTACTGCTGTGGTCTTGTGGAAGATCAGTACCTGTTGATGCTTTTATTTTTTGTTAATTTAGTCGCTGTATTGAATAGATACCGAGAGTTATGTTTGCTTTCTTCTAATATAGACGAAAAGTAATCGGATCTAGCACTAATGCCTGATTAACCTGTGGTTGTAACCCTAAATATTATTATGATTGGAAAAAACATTAATTTAGACCTTTAAGAGTTCAATATCAGTAAAAGTATTATTATTATTCTATACAATCAACGCAAAACCACACTTTACTTGCTTAAATTTGCTTTCATTGACTGTTTTCTATGCATTTTGTACTCTCAACATAAAAACCACTAACATCAGCACTAACTGCGATTTAGCATCATTTAGCGAGTGACTGTAAGCTGTTAAACCTGAGATTTTTAATCACAGGTGGACCTGTAGTAATCTGCACTTAACATGTGTGTTTACTTAAAGCATATTACTGGTATTAGAGTCCGAGCTCATAGAGAGACTCAAAACCCTGACCCAAGGGTTAGGTGTTTTTTTTTTTTTAAGAGAGCACAACGAGCAATGAACAAATTCTCAGCCAAGATATCCCCTTCCTCCGGACCCCAACCTGTCACACTTCACCTCACACCAGGTAATGTTTTCCAGCTTTTTCATACAGTCTGTGAGTGCTTTCTTTTTGGTGGGGAAATCTGTTATTGTAGAAGTAGGAAAGAAAGTCGTTTGTAACTCTTTAAATGTTCTTTGTTCTCCTTAGCAAGTGAAAAGGATCCTCAGGAGCAGACTTTAGTTCTTGATGAATCTGATGCAGAAAGATCATCTAAACGCTGTTGTGCACAGTGTGCATTCCGAGCCATACGGAGGGTGACATGTGGGCTCATTTTAGGGGCTTGTGTGGCTGTTTCCTGGGCCTGGGGTACTAATAGTGCTAAAGAGACTCTGATAAGACATCCCGCCTCGTTCTTCATTATTTGGTTTTGTAGCATCTGGAACATTCTCTTTTTTCCACTCTACTATCTGTGTCATCTTCTCACTGAGAAACAGAAGCAGTTGCCAACAACCGAGTTCAGGTTAGATGCTTTATATACAATCATTAAAATAAAGGTTCTTTATTGGATGGAAGAATCTTTATTTTCCACTGGGCATTGCATTTCATCCATTGCATAGAAAATGCCATTTTGTAACTTTTATTTTTAAGGATGCATATCTTTGTGACTTGCAGTGCAGCGTAAACCCCCATCTTATATGCAATATTAATTTGCTACAGTGCAGAAGCAATTAAAGCAAGTTAAATCTAAATTATCATTATTGTATATAATATATTGTGTGTATCTTATTTTAATTTAAGCTGTTTAGCGCAAGCTGCTTTGAGTCTCTAATCCTCTCTGATTCTGCAGCTGAACAAATGACAACTTTTCATTAATGAATCAATGCCAGGCCAGCAGCCCACAGGGCTTTAGTATAAAAATAGACATTTTTCTATCGTCTCGGACTCGTTGGTGTTTGCTCTCGGACTTGGTCATTGGACTCGCCAAAGTGTTCACGTTGGTCTCGGCCGAGTCCAGCACTATGCTTTATGTCTCCTTCAAAACAAAACTACACTCGCATGTCGCGCCTAAAAACGCTTTCTACTTCTTTGCAAAGCGACTAGCACTTCATTTTTAAATGTTTTAAACATGTTTTTTTTCCTGAGAATTTACATTCATGCACATGAAATAAATCTAGTTTGGAAATCCCTGCTTTTTATCATTACAAATAATAATGCAAAATGATTTTCTTAGAATGGGAAATGTGCTGTCTCTAGCAGCACATTCATTATCAATAGTTAGGTATGTGGTCTTGAAGAGGATCCTTTTTTTTCTCATATTTTGGACTCTGTCTTGACTAGGACTCAAACCTCTTTGGACTCGACTAGTCTGGTCTTGGACTTGTTTGGGACTTGACAAAGCTGGACTTGGCTAAAGCTCTGGCAGCCCATTTTCAGTGCAGAGTCATCACTGACACTGGCTGCAGGCTTTTGTTGATGTAACAGCAAAACCTTCACCAATATCTGTTGAGGCTGCAGCTTTATTATAAATTGTAGTGTGCATGCACAGAGTCCTGACTAAGCTGCATTTTTACACATGAGGTTTAGAGTTTTCTATTTATAAAGTAGCCAACTAAAACTGCATTTGTCTTTACCAGTTAAAGATCCATAGATGTCAGTTTATGTTGCAGAACGTTCACATGCAACAAAGCAATACCTTAAATTAACTTATAAGTGGACAGGGTCCACTTATTAAGTTGTGCCCTATATGTCACAAATGTTTCATGTTGTCAGATCTGATCTGTGATATACACTGATAAATTGGTATATACAACATTTACTTTGCATATTTTAGAATCATGTACATTGAACAGTCAAGGAAAAATATGAGGTTTATTTAAGATACATGCCACAATAGAGAGGCAAATAAGTAATTAATTTTAACACATCAGAAATGTATTCTTTTAAAAAATATTTGAGAACTTGCATTTGATTTAAGAGGTTTTTTAAGTAGGTTTTACCAACTCTCTGAAAATACATGTTTGTGTTATTCAACGACTTTGATAAAGCTTATGTGACAACTTGCCCCAGCCCAGTCTATCCTATTTCATTACATAAAAATGATGCAATAGCAATGTTTCATTAAAGTATTGTATCGTATTATTGTATTGTATTAAACTGCATTTATATTTTGATCTTTTTCTGAATTGCAGAAGGTGCAGTCAGTTTCTGGGTGAAGAACAGTTGACTGTAAGGATTATTCTAAAAGGAGCCGCTCCATTCTCTGTGCTATGGAATTTATCTGGTTATTTGTACTTGCTGGCGCTTTGCCGCATCTCCAAAGTGGACGTAAGTGCTGTCCTCTGCTGTAGCCAGGCTTTTGCTTTCCTCCTTTCATGGATTGGACTCAAGGACCGTTTTATGGGTGTCAGGGTGAGCCATAGTGTTGTGTGATTTTATTATTGCTGTTTTATCACCAGTTTTGAGGTAATCTGTCTATTCTGTATTTAGATTGTGGCTGCCATCCTGTCTATAACTGGACTTGTTATGCTGGCCTATGGGGATGGTTTTCATAGTGACTCAATCACAGGAGTGGCACTGGGAGTTGGTTCAGCTTCAGCTTCTGCCTTATTCAAGGTCAGCACTAGTGGTCAAGATTTGAACTCATCCCAGTGTCTTTTTTGAACAGTTGACTAAAAAGATTAATTCAGAATCATACAGTGACCTTAAATTATGCATGTGCTATAAGTATTTAACTGATGTACTACATGCGAACGTTGAAATGTAATTTTCTGCAGTTTTATGGTAGTAGTTGATGGTTTTATGTCTCAGGTGCTTTTCAGAAAGCGTGCAGGAAATGTCCAGCCAGGCGCTGCCAGTGTGTTGCTGTCCTGTGTGGGTCTGTGTAGTTTTGTCCTCCACTCCTGGGTGTGTGTATTGCTTTATTTTACACACGTGGAATACTGGCCTCCCTCTCAGCACATCCCCTGGGATAAACTTTGTGTCATGGCATCTCTACTGCTTGGTAATTTTTTGTTTTCCACTATATATTATATATATAAGATTGTACAATGTTAAAAATGACTTATGCCTTATGATTGAAGATATTTAAAAAATACTTTAAGTTGTATAGGCCTTATTATTTAGATTTTTTTTCATACAAGGCACCTTTTATTAAATTTTTATCCTGTTTTCTCCCAAGTTTTCAATGTGCTGGTAAATCTGGGAGGAATATTCACGTACCCCAGTTTAATTTCACTAGGAATTCTCTTGACCATCCCAGCAAGTGCAGGTATGTATTTGATTATAAATAAGCTGTCAAATAAACCTGAAGCCTCACAGACATATTCAGGTTTCTGAATCCTAAATACAGTCTGCAACATTAAAAAGCTAAATGAAGTCTGTAATGTAGGCATGACATTCATCAAACTTTTTCCCTATTAGAATAGTTTGCAAGAGCCCAGATATAAACACTGTGGGCTGTAAAAGTGGACTAGTGAGTAGATGAAGTTTTCTTTTTGGTGTGATGACATTTAATGTCCCTGACAACTTGTGTAGTCCCATTTAGCCACTTAGTAACCACATTTTTAAAAATAAGTAAAAGCTCTGATTGGAGAATTAAAATACTCTAAATCTGGCAGCCACAAACATAGATTACTAATGCAAGATAATGAAAAGAAAAATAGCCAGTGGGCAAATAAAAAGATGCTACCCTGCAGCACCTGGATGTGTAAATGTGATTAAGCATCTGATGTGTTCATTGTTTGCACTTTGAGAATTGTCAAGTCTATCACTCTATCGCTCAACATTTTTTTCTCATAAGCTGTAGATGCATTTGTGACTGAAACTCTGCAAGTGAGTCATGTGCGAGCAGCGGCAGCCGGCATCATCTCAGCAGGGTATCTCATGCTGCAGCTTCCAGAAAACTGGGACGACAGCACTTTGCGCTGGCTCAGCACACTGTGGCGTGGAAACTGGCGAGAGGACAGCATAGTTGGAGAGGAGACTGTAATGGACACTGCTGCGATTGCAAGAGCAAGAGCAGCTGTAATGACATTCAGTTGAGCCTACTTTGGGCAGATTGTGATTTGAGTATTGGGGTAATAACAGTAATCTTTTGCATGTGTGAGGAAATATAATTATCACTGTAGTTTTTTTTTTTGTCTGTAGGTGCTGTTTTAAAACATTTAAAACATCTTAATTGCTGAACCATTCGATTCAATGGCGGTAGTAAGAAAGATTAAATAAAATATTTACATTTTTAATAACAGAAATACATTGAATAATGTATATATAGTTTTCTATATATATATATATATATATATATATATATCATGTTTTTTATTTGGCAAAAATGTTCAATTAAACTATTTTAAATATAATAACAAAATAACATAACTTACAGGCATAAGTGTTGTTTTAGTATTAAATTTAAAATCGTTTTTATATTTTCCATTGGCATTTTGAATTTAGTTAAAAATTGTTGTAACCTAACTTTACTTTTATTTTATTTTTGTTTTTAAAAAATATGTCATTACATGTAATTATATTTCCATTCATTTTTATTTTAGTTATTTTAGTAGGCTACATCAAGGTAAACTAAATGAAAGTTTTGTCTTGGCAACAAACTGAAAGAAAAGGTGTAAAATAATGGTCTAAATGGTAAAATAAGTCAATTATAATACACGTATTTTGTCATATTATAGCTGCATTACACATAATCCCCCAGTTTCACAGACACAGCTTAAGCTAGTCCCAGACAAAATTGCATGCTTGAGCTGTCTCAGATGAAAATATCTTGCTCTGAAATATCTTAAAACATGTCAGTGTGATTGTTCTGTGTTGAACTGCACACCTTTTCTTATAAGGCATTTTTATAAAAATTGCTTAAATGTCTTAATTTAACTAATACCTATCTTAATCTAAGCCGGGTCATCTTCAACTAAAGCGCAAACACACCTGCAGCTCCTACATTCAGCTCGCTAGATGGCGCCCGTCCGTTTTCACGGCACTTCGTACATTTCACCGCTGAAGTTTCGAGCAGGAAACGTTATCTGTGTTGTGAGGCGGCTGAGGAGGAAAGCATGGCCCTAAACGCAGGTAAAATATGAATAAATAACTTATTCTTCTGCTTACTTTCTTATTTTTGTCTTTCGTTGATCTGCCTTTACTTCGTTTACTTCCGTCGCGCTAAAGTAGAGCACTTGCAGCCGCGCTAAAATAACATCTCCAGGCTAGCAGGTTAGCGCCACGGTGTCTGTCTGTGTATGGCTTCATATCTTTCATAATATCTAGCTCTTCGCAATGTCTAGCATAACGGGCCATTAGTGAAACTGTAACTGCCTGAAAGCTCCGTATACATAGATGCTAGCAGGTTGTTTGTGGTCTGTGGACATGGTTGAGCCGGACACATGAGGAACGTGTGCTCTGGTGAATCTAGATGATGAGGACTTTGAATGGGAGCCTCCCTCCGAGGCGGAGATGAAGGTGATTCAGGCTCGCCGAGAGCGACAGGACAGGATCAGCAAGCTGATGGGAGACTATCTGCTGAAGGGCTACAAGATGCTGGGGGACTGCTGCGAGCTGTGTGGGGTGAGAGAGAGAAACACGTGCCCCATTCATTCATCTGGGACTTTATTAAAGAGTGTGTCATACGACATGCAGTGCCTTTCAAAAGATAAGGGGCTGTAGTATATATATTTTTATTCCGAAAGAGACAGTTGTGACATGTATTCATCAAAGAATTCTGGAAAAAATATCTGTTTCCACAGTTAAATGTTAAGCAGCACAAATGTTTTCAACAATGATAACAAGATATTAACTATCCTAAGCACCAAGTTAGTCTTTTGAGTTGGTGTCTGAATGAGCATTTAACACTAAAGACTGATGTGATAATAGGAAAATATATAATTACAAAATATAAGTAATATATATATATATATATATATATATATAATTGGCATTTAAGTATCTGCTAATAACAATTTAAAACGGAAAAGAAGGTCATCTTTTCAGTAAATTTATGCAAATATTGAATTTTCTAATTGAAAAAAATATATACTTTTATTTTGTGGACAGCATATCTGCTAATAACAAAAAATATCCCCCTAACAATCTGGTTCAAACCTGAAGATATACACGTTTTTATTTTCAATTATTTGGAAAATTATAGGTCTTTTCAGTAACATATTTATGCATATATTGTCAATATTTCTAATAGGGGAAAAAAGGATTTGCAGTTTATGAACCCCGGTGGAATTATAATATTTAGCATTTAAATAATATTTATTGCTGATTGTAGCATATTTAGCACTGCATGAGATAACGCATGTCATGTATATTTGCAGACAATTCTGTTGCAAGATAAGCAGAAGAAGAATTACTGTGTTGCTTGTCAAGAGCTGGACTCCGATATTGACAAGGACAACCCAGGTATGTTTAAATGCAGAATTATTTTTGGATTTGCGGTCTTGTGTATCTCTATTGACTTTTTTTCTATTTCTCTATCAGCTTTAAACGCCCAGGCGGCCTTGTCACAGGTACGAGAGCGTCAGCTTGCGGCGCAGCCTCTCCCTGAATCGAACGGAGCCTCCTCCAGCGAACCCCCTCTCTCCATCACGGGCCAACCCCGGCCTGAGCACTGCGAGGGGGCCGCGTCTGGACTGAGAGGTCCCCTTCCCGCCATACAATCCGCCCCTCTTCCTGTCCCCACCCCCAGCTCCAACTTCTTGCCACCAGCCGCCCCTGCTCTGCAGACTTCACCTCCTTCAGGGTCCGTGGGCAACACCCTCCACCACCACCCAGCCTTGTCAAGCGCAGAGGAGGCAGTGCTACATAAACTCAGATGGGCCACACAGGAGCTCCAGCACTCGGTGTCAGTGGAGGCCAGCATCCAGCTCTGCAGTCTGATCCGAGGCTGTGCTGAATCCCTGCGCAGCTTGAAAGAACTGCAGCTCTCATAAGACTGAAGCACAGACAGAGCTGTAATAGCACACACACATAAGGAAATACAAGCAGCACTAATACATATATATATATATATATATATATATATATGTATTAGTAATACTATATATATATATATATATATATAATACTATATACATATATAGTAGCATACTCAACAGTGTTCGGTTGTGTTTGTTTGTTCGAAAGCAGCTGAGTATGTGACTGTGTGGTGTGTTGAAATACATTGCTTGAGCTGCAAAGACTGGTTTCTTTTTCCTTGCTTTAGTTCGAGCTACAAGGTTTAATTTTTTTTTTTTACAGTTTCTTTATAAACTCTTAATAGATTGAAAATCCAAATTTTAAGGAAGCACTGACTGTTGTGACGATATTAGATCAATTACAGTGGCAGAGTGAAGTGTTTCAAAGCTGCAACAGATCCATTTGGGTGCTAGTAATGTTGTCTTACCAATAACATTAGTTGTAAGTTGAGTACCATTCACACAAAATGCATTTTCCATTCCACTGCATTGGTTTCCTATTGTTTATTGTTTTCCAGCGATCATTGCATATGTTCCATATTCTCCCGTAAAATTCCCATGCATCATATGTTTTTACAAATATGTTCTCCCGTCAGAGAATCTTTTTTTTTTGCATTGAATTCTTTGCATTCCACAGCAGTGTTTCCTTCACAGGAAAACAAAAAAATTATATTTGTGAGTTTATATCTCACAATTCAGACTTTACTGTCGTCTGTAAATGCATTAATGACACTGTCTCATAAAATTCTACATTTGAAGAAAGTGAAAGTCCTTGAGACTCAGGAAATGACATGGAGAGAAAGAGAAGACGACCGGCTTGGATGAGAGGCAGCGCCTCGCTGTGGCTGAAGGGTGCTCTGGGCGGAGAGATGCAGTGGGCGAGGTTTAGCTGGACGAGACAAAAGAAAACGTTAAACGAAAACAAAGCAGGGCTCCTTGATCTGTCTAGTGTTTCCTGTCCGGTTTTGCTTATATCTAAGGGTGGGAATTGTTTTTTTTATCTGCAGTATTAGATTTATGCGTTGCTTTACGACGAGCTGCAAATAAGGAAGAGCGTTAAATCAAGTCACTCCAGAGAAAACGGATTGTCAAAGAGTTAATTATAGCGGAGTTGTTTTATGTTCCCTTGTAAACGAGCTGTAGTTACAGTAAATATATATTCAGGATCGCGCAGAGAAAATCACTTTCTAGGTAATTAGGTTTTTGGACGTGATATATGGTGGCAGTTTAAGGTCATTCGTGCACCTTTCGTACCACTTTTTGTAAAGAAAGGCAGTGTATTTTATTTCGGTGAGATATTTTTGATGGTGGTAAAAGTAAATGAACAAAATAACACCGGGTATAGAAAAGATTAGAAGCAGGTTTTAAATTGAACAGCGGAATCAGAAATGAACGGGTTTCAGTCCGGTCCGGCGGATTGTCCGGCTGGGAGCGTCTGCTCTATTGAAGGCTTGCCTCCGTTACCTAAAGGACTGAGCGGCATCCTGAACTCGAGCGGAGGATCCTGGAGGGACATTGAGAAGGTCTACAGCAAAAGGACGCGAATCCAGGCGGACATCAGCAAGTCCAGAGTGAGCGACTGTCTTGGCCGCAGTAAACCCGCGAGTCTTGACGCAGCGCTGGCCGTGCTGCGCAAAGAGATGGTGAGTCTATTCTATACCCACTGTTCATGGATCAGTGACAAATACATTTCAGTTTTTGGAGTGCATTTCAAATATGTGTTAATGCTTTGCATTTGCATACATTTTTGAAAAAAATAATCAATTGAGTTTTTTTAGAAGCACTCTTTTTGACCATGATTTCCTTAAAAAAACGCAATGACTGACTTTGCACTGATTAATATATTTAAAGAAAATTACTTAAAACAAATACTTGCAAAATATTAATAATAGAGTACATATATGTATATCTTGGATATATATAGAAGGATGTGTGTGTGTGTATATATATATATACCAAGACCATTTTATAACACCATAGGACTTGAAGTTAACAGAAAATAAAACATTAAGATGAGTTAAAATTCTTAAATAAGACTTTTTAAATACATTTGAAATATTCTTTTGTGTGGTGAAATTCTGTACAGACATTTTAACAGCAATTTGAACAATTTAATCCATTAATCGAAACATTCTGATTTATTATTTTCACTAACAATCAAACATTCAATAAAAAAAATCTAACAGTGTGTATTTTTTTCCCTTCAAAATGTTTCATTTGTATTCTGCAAACATTTATTTGAAAGCCACACAGCTCATATGTTCTTGTGCCATTCGCAGGTTGGACTTCGACAGCTAGACATGTCCCTGCTGTGCCAGCTGTGGTCTCTATATGAGTCCATACAGGAATACAAAGGAGCTTTCCAGGACATTTCTTCTTCGCTGTGTGAGAGTTCCTTCAACACCGAAAATGGTTATTCTGAAGATGAAGAGGAGGAAGACGAAGATGAACATGAAAGAGAGAGTGGTGAGACGCTGTTATCCCTTCCTCAGCCCACTCAGAACTCTCGAGACCAGTGGATCAAAGACTCCTTCCACATCCCCATTTAACCAAAGCACATGCTCTCCCAGCTACAGTATGGATCTAATCTCCCATGATCCTCGTCACTACAAACTATGACAAACATGAACCCATTGTTTGAAGGATTCCATAAGCATCAAAATGAAACAAAGCCTTTATTTTTGTAGGATACTATTACAATGGTGATTGTTTCAAGGGAAGGATCAAAAACTGCCTTTTCACTGCCTGTGAAGTCATAAAGACCGGATGAGGGCTGACAGGAAGAGGATGTTGTAGCCCGAAACAGTGTGGTCAAGGATGTTTTTCTACATATGGTAAAGAGTGTATAGGCTACATAAAAAAACATGCCTTACATACTATACTTTCGTGGTCACAATTTCATTATGATTCATCAGATGTATATTAGCTCTATTTTCACGGTATCACTTACCAGCATTTGCGATGCTGTTTATTTTATTATGCAATATTATTTTTTCCACCTCTGTCTTTCATTAGTAAGTTAAACACAACGCATAATGTGCTTTTCTGTACAAAATAAATAAAACGTTTAAAATTGTGCTGTCTCAAAATAAGTGCTCAAGATGTTCGAAAACAGCTGTCCAGCACAGATATGATCAAATCAGCCATTAGGTGGCACTCATTTCCTTTCTAAAGTTTCTAAACGGATGTTGTTTTGAGTCATGAGTCCTGGAGATTTGGAGCAAGCAAAATAACTTTCGGGAAACATCTGCGCTCTCTTCATCGTTGGTAACGTTTAACGTAAAAGAAGATTGCTAGATTCTTCTCCTTTATCTTTGAGTCATACCAGATACATGCCATCTGATTAAGACAATTATTCTAAATTGAAATGTTTGGACCGGGGCTTGCTCAGATCTTTCTGAAGCACTCTCATTACTCCCCAAGTATAAACAAATGGTTCTAGCCAGCATGTGCGTATTAGGTAATACTGCTAGTGTTGTGGCCCACCACCAACCTCTGTTCTGCTGCCAGTAAGGTGGTCACATGGGACATACACCAAACTTGTTTATCTTTACTATTCTGGAAGTTCTCTGGAAACCACCAGTACTGCCCAATAGCTGGGCCCTCAAACTCTCAATGCACATTAGGACATCCAGTATTGGAATAACTCAACATATTAATTAGTATATTGATTACCACACATCATATTTTAAATGAGATAATACCATACTGAGTAAATAGCATAATATAAAGTAAAATAACACAACACTAGTTTCTTTTGCATTAAGAGAGAAGAGGGAGGAACAAGCTCAGACACAGGCCAGGCATTACTAAAACTATCCCCACCACTACTATAATTACAGTAACAGTGACTGCATGTCCTGTCATTACACTGTGCTTTAGATTTTATCGAGTATAATTTGAAGTCTTTAGCATTTAATAGACTGCAATATACTACAGTTTGATTTAGTTTAATGAAATGTCATTGTATGTAATTTTGGAAAATCAGTATTACACAAATCTCTCCTAGTTGACTAGTTATTTGAAGCTTGCTGATATTTGCATCCCTGGTTTGATCAAGTGTGCAAGTATATAATATACTAACTTAACAATTTAATTTTAAACGTTTTGCAATAACAAATATACTAATTCAGTAATTGTATAACTCATGGCCATATATAACCTGGGTTGAAATGTGTTTGGCATTTATTTCTGTTGAAGCTGAGCAGGTGGATGAGCCACAAGCCACAATGTCTAAACTCTGCCATTCGGGGAGGTCAGGAACTCCATGCTCACTGCTGCTGCTGTCGGAGTGTGTCCTCCAGGCGGTTATTAAATGTTTCCGTCTTGACTAAATGGTCTTCTGTTTGAGTCTTTGCAGGTAGACACAGGAAACAAAGCTCTGGGCATTTGTTCAGCACTGAGCGTTTGTCATTATGCCACGAGCACAACTCATGTGTCAAAACCTTGCTCTTGACTTGTTGAAACACTCCCACTGTACTTTCCACATTGTATATTATTTCTTTCGTACCAGTGTGATAAACTGCTCATATTTGGTATGACTGAGTCATTAAGCAGTGAAGGATGTGGCATTCCTCTAGAAAGCTCTCCCATGCTTCTATAAATACAACACAGATGTACAAGATATTGTTGGATACGCGGTAGCCTATCTCTATTAAAAGTAAACTCAAACTAAAGGTCATGTATCTTTTCAATCACATATAAATAAGACACAAATATGCACTTTCTGCCTTTGATAAATATTATGGCAGAAATGATACTTTGCCATTCATATCTTAATTTATCAGGGTTTTGAAGGTGTTTTGGATCTGAATTAGACTGCTGTTCCAAAGTTGTTGTTTTTCTTCTGAAAGAAGTCTATTATGCTCATCTGAAATCATTCTAATATGCTGATTTGCTGCTTAAGAAACATTTGTGCTGCTGAGTATTTTTGTAAACTGAGAATCGTCTAGCACTCTTTTATGAATAGAACATTCAGTATTTTTCAGAAACTTCAGTACTGAACTGGAAATTAGGTGCTGGGCGTCCAGCCAGAGGAGAACTGGACCCAGCTAATGCTGGTTCTCCCAAGGTTTTTTAATTTTTTTCCCCATTCTCTCATGGATGGGGTTTTGGTTCCTCGCCGCTGTCGCCTCTGGCTTGCTTAGTTGGGGACACCTGATTTCCAGTGATTACCGTCGTCTTGACTACAGAGACCGTCTCTGCATTTGATAACTAAAGTTTAATACTTGTCATTATACTTTACCGTTACTCTATTTGAGTTCAGTGCTTTGCTACAATCTGTATTGTTAAAAGCGCTATATAAATAAAAGTGATGTGACTTGACTTAATACATCTTTGTTGAACAAAACTTTTAATTCCTTTCAAATTCCAAACATTTTCAAACTTTTGAACAGCTGGCCTATAGTGTATGTGCTTGTAGTTGAACAGTATTTCATCATCATCATCATATTTTTCAGAAATAAATGAAGCTCTTGTTTTTATGCCATGTAAGGTGGTATGGCACATCTTTATAAGGATGATGCATTTCTTGATCCACCTAGTGAGTAAGCATATATTACGAGTGAGCTCATGTCTTACCCGGATACAAACTCAGATTATGTTGTCCAGTGAAGGGAGGGGCCTGATTTGGAAACTCATAGTCATAACCACAAATCACTGTTTCCCAGTTGAGTCTGTTTGTAAGTTTTACATGAGCTAGCTTATATTTGCACATTGAAATTAGACTACAAACTGTGTACGACAAACCACTGCTAGCAATGTCAAAAAAACACCTGTGCTGAGCTTTTCTGAAATGCCCTATAAGGTGCAATATATAACATCCAAGGGTATGTCTACAATGTATATGTAATATAATGCTTTTATAAATGCCTAGTTATAATAGGGTTAGCAGTGAGTGGCAACACCAGACAGGAAGAGGTTGTCTGGTGTTGAGTGTCACACAGGAATATGACTAAGGAGGTCACCGATTTGGATTCTAGGTCATCAGCTGAGCTAAACGTTTGTACTCCCACCCCCATAACCCACACAAGTGGCACCAGTCCATCCATCCCTCCAGCTGCTTCTGTCCATTTATCCCTCGCCCCAGCCTACCATCTAAAATAGATCCTGTGTAACTTGAAAAACCCCCTTGCCAATATCCACTAAAAATACCCACTGGTGATCAAGGACTGGATGGCCCCGCATTACTGCTCCAGATCATTATGTTGATACATATATGATACATATAAATATGCTCATCCTTTGGGATTATTTTGTTCTTGAGTCACAATTTTACACCAGATTTTACATACTTTCGCTCAACAAAAAGCGTTTAATTCGTAGTGCAAACATACTATTGTGCACTACTTGAGCTTGTTTTAAGCTGCTTTCCCCAAAATCTGACTTTTTTAGCTCTACTTTGCAACCAAAATGATTTAGTTCATTATTTTGATGCATTTTTGTACAGTGCATCCTCTTTTGACCCCCAGTTGGCTGGATGTAACCCCTAACCCTTATGTCAACAGTACCTTTAGTAGCCTACTGTACTGAATACAATGAGGCATGTTTTGCATACTGCTGCATCATAGGCGTGTTTGCATAGACCTCCCCACCTACTCTTGCACTTCTACATCCACTTTCATCAGTTCACTGTCAGACAGCTGCTTTACAGGAGCGTTTCGTATCGCAGGAAGCTCAATGACATAAAACCGATAACGTCTCTAGATTCTTTACGCACAAATGTTGTTGGTTTCTTTTGCACCAAGGAAACTAATTGCAATACACAGAGATCCTCTCACTCTGGTGTGTAACGTGATGCAGTAGTTTCCGTAAATGGTCTTTACTCGATGGCGACAGTTCGGTGGTGCTGAGCCGCGTGAGGTGCAGCTCGAGCTCCCCAGCAGGAACATTTCACCTCACGAGCCACTTGACAGCCATCCATTTGAGGACTTTTTACTTTTTGTTCACTGGCGGGACGGTAAAAATACAATTTCCATGCGCCTGACTTCATTCGCGGATACTGCATTTTCTACAGAAGAATGACTTCAGTGTGGAAAAGATTACAAAGAGTTGGCAAAAAGGCCACTAAATTTCAGTTTGTGGCTTCGTATCAAGAACTTGTTCTGGAATGTACAAAGAAATGGTAAGTTATGATTTCTTTTCCGTTATAGCGCGTGCTTCCTAAATACGCAGTGCTGAAGGGCGGTTCTTCGGACTCAAACAGCTCCATGCGCACACGTTGTATCTTTTTTTATTGTAGCGCTGTTTGTGCAAATGATTGTGCATAGAACAATTACCACAGCAGGGGATTTTAAGAATGTATTTGAAATGCATTGAGAACGGTGACAGTCACACACCCCCACTTCCGCCTGCATCACTCGTGCTGTCAACACTGAAGATAATATGAGCATCTATCATACTCGCATAAGCAGAATAAAGTGCCTCTGCTCCTATTGAGTTTTATTTACCTTTTAACAGTTTATTGTGTTGACAGCATTGACATGCTGTTTCAGTGTTTTGGGTGGTGTTGCTTTTCCTTTCTGTTTAGGTGTTGTCATTATTTGGTTATATTTTATTCATGCATTATATAGTGATTGCTTTAAAGAGCATTACTCATGACTTCACCCTTAAGTAGCCAGGAACATGAAATACTTTATTGTTAACTTAAAATACCCTGTGTTTTATTTAAAGTTCAATTTCAGTTGTATTCCCCTTGCCTAAAAGTACACATATTCTATGTAAACACAGTGTTGTTAAATAATTGGGGAGGATTAAATAACTGCTGTCTGTGTATATTCTTGATCAAGAGACAGCTGCTGACACTGACAGGGAGTGTTTCTCTCCTAACGTTCACGTGTCTTTGATCAGAAGAAATGCAGTCTTGATTGGATTTGTTTTTCAATCCCAATTATACAGCAAACACTAAAATGTGTGTATTTAAATCAGCTTGATCAAATCAAATTATCATTAGGGAACCATATACACAAGTGCTTACAGTGAGTGAAAATCTTGGATGGATTGGTCACCAACATTGAGACAATATAAGAAACAGGATAGCCACTATACACAGTATACACATAATGTACATAATAATTTCACAGTATACAAAAGAGCTTCCATTAAATGGAAGATTTTCATCATTTTGGTGATACTGACTTTTGGCGATATTTTCTGAACAAGTCGAGGCCTGGTAAATGAAGCAATGCTCCGTTATGCAATAGCTTGTCATCTGCCTGTAGGAGAAACTGAAACACTCATTGTAATTTCTGCCTCTTAGCACTATCTGAGATGTATCTCCATAATAGATAGTCTGAATGTAGATGATCTCTATTTCAGCTATTTTAAATTCTATATGTGACTCTGAACCACAAAACCAGTCAAAAATCTCAATTTTTCAAAATTGACAAGTAGACATCATCTGAAATCTGAATAAATAAGCTTTCCATTGATTTATGGTTTGTTATGATAGAACAATATTTGGCCAAGATACAACTATTCTGAGGGTGCAAAAAATCAAAATATGTGTGAAAATCTCCTTTAAAGTTGTCCAAATAAAGTTTTTAGCAACGCATTTTACTAATAAAAAAAGTTTAAATACATTTACAGTACTAAATATCTTCATGGAACATGATCTTTACTTAATATCCTAATGATTTTTGGCATAAAAGCAACATCGATCATTTTGACCCATACAATGTGTTGTTGGTTATTGCTATAAATATACTATATAAATGGTTTTGTGGTGGTCACATATGTCATGCATTCTTTATTATTTGATACTAATACATATTTAATATTTCAAAATTGTTATTGGAAAGAAAGATTAGGTTAATAGTAAACCTTAGCAGTTGTAATTGTTGTTATCACCTAATGAGCTTTCAGCTGATGTGGAAAGTCCTAGATTCTCTTGCAACACTATGAGGAAAGAACGTCCTGCACTTTGCCACAGCTTCACAGTTTCTTTTGCTGACCAATACATGCATTGTAGTATGACTTTTTAAAAGAAATAGAGCAGTTAGCAGGAGAAAAAGGAGTTAAAAGTTAAAAGGAGAAAGAAACGAAAGAATGTGCATTTCTGTAAACACGTCAGATCTTGTGCAGAGTCATCTTGTGAGAAGATTTACAGTATAGCTGTGATTTTCTTATACTGCCAGTGGGTCAAAGTCTGTTGATGTTACGCCATAGCTGAGAAGGGTGTGAGCTGGAGATATCAGACAGCTGAAAGATGACACAGCAGTTGAGCTTTTAATGGAGTAATATAACTTGAACTGTGTGTGTGAGCTTGTGTGTGTTTATCTCTGACATTTGTTTCATGTGTCAAAGAGAAAAAAAAAAAAAAAGGATACCTTTTTCCAACCAGGCTGGCAGTCTATTTTTACGTCAATCCCCACTCTACCCACGGCCCTCTCTTCTCCTCCTAATTTATCCTTTTAGACTGTTCTGCCCTGTTGCTATTACTAGCTGTAACCTGAGTAAGAGCTGGGTCTTGCTTCTCTTTGTGTAGCGGTTCATGCTGCTGCTGACTCACATATTGAGTTTACTTTTGCAAGCATTGGAGGACTGTGACATTTACATATGGGTCACGTTCATTAAGAATCATTTTGGTGTGTTTAAAGGGGTACTATTTATTGTTTGACTTTCTTTCTTTTTCTTTTATTCAAAATCTGTATTCATGTACAGTTTCCAATCAATTGGAATGAACCGGGACTTTAAAAAAGGAAGCATCAGCACCATAAAAGTATCAAAAAGTGGTTCATGTGTTCTGAAGCTATGTGGTAGCTTTGTGTGATGAACAGAGTGAAACATAGTTTTGGCTTTTATGTAGAGAGTAAATACACCATTGTTTGAAAGTCGGTGCAATTTATTTATTTTGAAAGATATTATTGAGCATGTATACATTAAACAGTTCAAAAGTGACACTAAAGATGTTTATAATGTTGCAAAAGATTTTTATTCACCCCAGACCCCCCCCCCAAAAAAAAAAGTTGCTGTATTATTTTTGTTCCTTTCAGTGTGTAAGCTTAATGTCAGCTTTTATATCACAAAATAATAATGTGAACAGCTGTTTGTAAACAAAGCGAGACTTAGTGGTTTGGAGATCAGAGGCCAACACCCCTTGCTCTGTGAGCCAAACTCAGCTTGGTCATGTGACCCTGAGTTTCCTCCAATTCTTAATGCAGCGAGCATGCAATTGACTGAACAGCTATAGTGTACAATGGGCTCACTTCAGAACAATCACTATTAAGGGGCAAATTTATTTAGAATCCAAATGCATACACGTAAAGTACAAACTTTGAAAAGGTGATTTCCATTTATTTGTTTTAAGCTGCTCAATGATTTGCATTTTTTCTGGCAATACTGTATGCCATCATAATGTTCTGGATATCAGATATAAAGCTTATCTGGGTCTGCATGGTGCTCTGCCCTCAATAAACAGACAGGAGTTCTTTAAAAACTTTTTTACATAGCATAGATGGCAGTGCAGGGCTGTAAAATTAATAGATTCCACATGTTCCAGCAGACACCAAATTAAAGCTGGGTTACCTAGCAAGAGAGAAAGTTTCTCAATCAGTTATTTGTTCTTGTGTGCTTGTTTGTGAACAAGAAGTTTGTCTTGTTTGGATTTATCTTGTATGCGAGGCTTTGCATCATGTGCTCTTGCTTTGTGTGGGGTTTGAACAGTATTTATTGATTCCTTTCTGCCTTGGGGTAACACAGGGAGACAAGATCACAAGATCTGTTACACTGCCTGTAGCTTTTTGGAAGCAAACACAAACACAACCAGAAATACCACAGTGGCTCTTTTCGAGATCAATTTGTATAGGTTTTATATTTACATCCAGCTATTTTAAGAACACACAGAAGGAGTCACTGCAGACGTCTTCATCTGTAGTAATTAATGCACCAAGCCTATCATTGAGCTTGTAAGCTCCCACTTAACTCTCTTTTTAAATTATTTTATAGGCAACCAGACAAACTGAGAGTGGTGTGGACAAGGAGGAACAGACGCATTTGTTCAAAGGTAACTGTCAAATAAAATAGCTTAACTAATATAATTATTTAAGTTTTTCAGATTATTTGCATGTGTTTGTAATTTAATGTCCAGAAATCCCAAAGATTTTAATGTACTGACATTTTAAATGATCATATATAACAATGTGTTGTTTACAATGATTTACAAGTGCTTACAATGATTACAACTGCTGTACAAGATGGATTATTATGACCGATATTGTCTGTTATTTTCTCATCAGCTTCATTCATGGCAACCGGGTATCAAAAACCCATACAGAGGAATGGTGGTGTGGCCTGTACCTGAAAATGTGGACATTACGGTCACACTCTACAGGGTAGGACACCTATCACAGTTTATCATTAGCTATACAATATATATTGCATTAATTAAACATACATGCAATACATAGATCGGTAAAGATACTGAACTATAATGTTTGTCAAAAAATTTTAATCACGGTTTTGTTTGACAGGACCCTCATGCAGATGAGTTTGAAGACAAAGAGTGGACATTTTTTATTGAGAATGTGAGTTTATTCAAATCAAGTTAAACACTTCTTGTTTTACTGCAGAAAATGTAAAAATTAAACAAACAAACATAAAGAAAAGTGTTAAAGAAATAATAATACATTTGTTTCTTCTGCTAGTTAAATTAAACTGCATTGATCTTCTCTGATCTGTTCTACAGGAGACAGCAAAGGGCAGTCGGAAAGTTCTGGCGTCTGTGGACTTGAACATGAAGAAGTTTGCCAGTGCCACACACTCACAGACCGACCTGATGCTCAAAATGAAGCCTCTGTCGGTTAAGGTGGTGGAGGCCACGCTGAAGCTCTCCTTATCCTGTGTGTTCCTCAAGGAGGGGAAAGCTACGTGAGTTATCCACATGGAGCTCTTTTTCCAAGAAGTTATAGCACCTAGATTTAATCATTTGTCAAAGCTTTGCAAACTTTGTGACTGCACCAAAACTTTCGGTTACAAATATTTGGAGTGTGTTTTGAATCCAAAAAGAGAAGTGGCTGACTTAGGACATTTAGATGTCTCCTAAGTATAAAAAAGGAAAGTATATCACAGTCTGGCAAGCTCTAAAATGGCTGACTGACTGAGAATGAAAGCACATTATTCACACAGCAAAGTTTTCACAGCATTTTCAATTAAGTCATGTACCCGTACTTCCTGACAAATTCTTTTCCTCCACAGGGACGAGGACATGCAAAGTCTTGCCAGTCTGATGAGTGTAAAGCCAACGGACATTGGGAACCTAGATGACTTTAATGAGAGTGATGAAGAAGAGGAGAAAAGATCTAGTACCGGCGTT
Organism: Enteromius unitaeniatus; assembly: GCA_032359435.1. NCBI lineage: Eukaryota > Metazoa > Chordata > Actinopteri > Cypriniformes > Cyprinidae > Enteromius > Enteromius unitaeniatus. Next base: position 8,509,402 of record JAUMHI010000051.1, read on the forward strand.
AACCTCGGTACTGCAGTACCAGGTATTAAAAAAACATTCACAAGAAAATCTGTTATTAAACATCTAATTTATACTTGGAAATAAGGTTTTAGAATTCTGAGAAATCCTAAGCATATTAGATTCTGCACTATTGTTATGCTGTTCATATGGAATGTAAACTTGAAGTGTTAAACATTGTAAATAAGTATACAAATGCTAAATACTGTAAATGCATATTCACTAGTGTTCTCAAACTTTATGATCCCACTGTATAGATAAAACACATTACTGTATTCTTCATCTTGCATCCTTATTCCTTTGTCCACTTACACCGGACGTGCATGATTCACTAATGATGCATGTTTATTTTCTCTAACTATATAACTCTTACTTCCTCACATGCTACAACTTCTCCATTTCTTTTTCTCTTGCTGTCAGCACCCCATCTTCCTCTTCGACCAACACACTCCCAAGAAAAGAGATCTGCATCTCTAAAGATCCCTTCAGCAATAGGTAACGGTAATCTTTACCTGTGTTCTGTGCATATTACTTCTCTACATTCTTTTCATTTTAATCACATCACTGATTATTTTCATACCCTTTCCTTAAATATCCTTAAAATTACACTTCTTATGAATCCACATCAAAGTAATTGTTTCCATTAGATGAATTTCAATTAAATCAAATGTTTAAGGATTATTTTCACTAATGTGGTTTTATTTTATGATTATCACATTCATCCTTTTTCCTGCATTGCTTTGACTTGGACTTCATCATGAATTTCATTTAACTATTTAATTATAATTTAAAGGGAATAACCCTTTAAATATCTTTTATGAAGCTGCAAACTCATCCTTAAACATACATTCCTGACCCTGTTTCTTTCTTCTGTCTTTCTCTTTTGCTTCATCCTTTTCTCTCTGCTCTTTCTTCTTTCGCTGTCCTCCTCCCACCATTTTTCACCATCTTAACCTCAGTCAGTGGTATAGACAGACCTGCTGGTGGTGTCTTCTCACGCCCGGTGCCTGGCACTGTTCATAACATTGACCTGACATCACGTCCACCTTTACCCACCCCACCCAGTCCAACCCCTCGCACCATGCCCTCACCCGCCCGTTCCAGACCACCACGTCCTCCACCCATTTCCCAGCTACCTAACTCCCAAACAGAGCAAAATGCTTCTGGTTTGCTCCCTCCAGCATTGCCCAAAGTGTTCCAGCCGTCCCCTGGCTCAGGTATTACAGATAGACTTAAATTAAACCGCTGGAAGCTAGCATGTTACTGTACCATTGGTATCTAGTCTGCATTCCTACTTGAGTACAGTTATTTGTATGAACGGTTAAATTGCTTCTAAGGCAACAGTGTACACAGTCTTCAAATAGAGGTTTAGGTTCCTCTTTTCTAAAAAAAATCAGCAATATGCATGCAATTGTTCAAGTCATAGTAAAGACTTGTATAATGTTACAAAATATTAATTTTTCACATGAGTGCTTTATTTTCTATTCATGAAAGAATTCTGTATCACAGAGTCTTTACAATTTTAGCAGCACAGCTGTATTTTGTTCAAATAAATGCAGCATTTGAGAGCAACGACTTATTTCAGAAACTTCTTTAAAAAAATCTTATTGATTTTAGCATGTTGTTAGACTTACTTTTTATCAGAGCCCAAAAGAAAAATGGTAATCATTTCACTTGAAATGTGATATCACTTGATGGAAGTGATGTCATTTGTGATTTTATCTGTATTTTTCTCTCGCCAACCAGTTGCACATTTCTGGCTAAATGACCTACTGTTTTCTTGGCAAACACGAAGCATGTGGTTTTCATTTCATTCCTATCTGAGTCATCACCTCTGTGTTTACATGGAGGAATTGGCCACACTGTTGTTGTGAACATCTCTTTGATCATATGAAGTGCTGTAGGGTTGCTGTGTTGGTACTGTATATGGTGTAAAGGAAATACTAGTTTCAGAAAACTGGAAACTGAAAATCAACACATACACTTAGCAGATTTGTAGAGTGACATCAGCATTTAGGGAGACCAAAGAAGAGTGCAAGTCATACTTAGCTGAGTTTTTCACAGGAGGTCCATGCAAATATTCTTTTTGCCACATTGTAAACCAATTTTTCTTGCAAAAGTGCTTATGCTATATGTGTATTTCTCAACAAAGCCTAGACTTCTTTGTATAGTTTCTCTGTCTATTTTTTCCTTCTGTGGTTGTGTCCAGCTCCTGTGTCCTTTCAAAGAAGACTGTCAGGCTCCGAGGCCCCTCTGGAGGGTCCCGTGACCCCTGACTACCCTCTGCTCAAACTCCCTCGGGCTTCTCCTTCCTCTCCTTCAGATCCCTTCCTCTCTCACTCTCCCTCTCCTCCCACTGTTCTTCTGAAAGGTACAGACTCACGATTCCTAAACTTTTAATGATTACATGCCATTAAAAGTATGTATTTTATAATTTTAATAGCAAAGGTATGTTAGAATTAACTCTTTTAGATTGCTTTTGGAGAAGTCAGATTTATTTCCTCTTAGCCACTGACTCTCTTGTTCTCACTTTTCCTGCATCTCTGACTAATCGTCTTCTTTCAAATGGTCTGCGTCCTTTTTTGTGTCATTGCACTTCTGTCTCAGATTCTTTTAGAGCACCTCGCACCAATGTTTTTAAGCCCAAGATTGTCCCAGGTGCTCGCCCTGTATCCCCCACTCCTGCCCCCCTCCTCGAGCCCAAAACTTCTTCCCTCTCTCTCTCTGACACGCTTAAGCGTCCATCTGCTGGCACTGTGCCAGGTATTGAGAAATCCTCCAGACTGCACGTAAATAGTAGAAGCAGCAGTACTAAAGTACCATCAACGAATGCAAGATATCAATCAAATCTTTTTTGTTCAAATTGAAATTTCATATTACTAAAATAAATTTAATATATTTAATCCCACTTTCTAAAGACTGGTCAGAAATTATTAATTACAGCATAAGGTTTTTTTTACTTTTTTTAAACTAATCTGCAAAAAATAACAACAGTAATTTCATTTAGTCTTTTTACAGTTTTGTCTGGATAAAATTACAAAATATCATATATTAATATTTATCTTAAAAAAGTATAAGGCTGCCTTTATATTTTAGGAACGGTCTCTTACAAGGGGACTGAACCCCTAACACTTAATGCCTGTTACTTTAAAACTTCCATTGCCTATTTTACTTCTTTTATATATATATATATATATATATATATATATATATTCTTATCTTTTTCTCACAGTATCTACAGAGCTAAATGAACAGACGCTGGAGGTTTCTACATCTCCCTTCTTCAGCGTCCCTTTAAATGACTCTGTGACTCCGGTTCCTTTGCTGAGCAAACCAGATCTTGAAGCTCTGTGTGAATCATCTTGCATCTCTGGTCAACTCCCCAAGCCACCGCTACCTCCTTCTATCCCTGTCTCTTACCCCATTAGCAATCCCCTACCTGCCTCTTTTACCTCAGCAGCTGTCTCTTCCTCTTCCCCTGCTCTTGCACTGTCAACCACTGATGCCTGCACAACTGCTCCCTGCTGTTCAACTCAATCGTCTTCTGCTCGCTCAGGTATTTGCTGCCTATTCCTTGCATTAAATGATGCAGTAATTAGGACTAGCGTGATTGCTGATCGATCTAATATTTCATGGTTTATTAGGAGACTTATTTTTGATTAATTCACATCTGTGGTTAATAGGCTATATCATAAATAGCAACCACTATAGGCGACTAGATAATCTCGTCGTGCTGGATAGTCCCACACACAGGATACAGAATAAAACCCATTATATGTCAATAAAAAATATTTAAATCATTGCATATCAACTGTTTTCCAGAGATACCCAGGGAGCTCAACACACTTACAGAGGAGGATCAAACAAACCCGTTTCTACAAGGTGAAAACTTTTTTTATACTGCCGTCGCAAAAATGTAAAAAGTAAATGACCTGACAATGATTAAAAATAAAATATATTAAGACTGATTAGATGTTACTCATTTTAACAGATATAATTGCTGAAGAAATAAAGGACTCACAGCCCAAAACAGAACAGCATCACTTTTCTCGGACAGTCTGCAGCATTAGCATTGCTAGTCAACCATCTCCTTCCTCCCTCCATCAACCTGAAACCATCAGCACTGAAAGAAAAGAGCTCAAACCTGCCATGACTGTAAAAAGGTGAGCACTTAAACGTTATTCTGTTCTGGCATTGAGCGTAATTCACTAACATCAATCTTAACTATATAATTACATTTAAACATGTAATATCATCTTTGCAAACACAGTCTGATTTGCAGAGGTATATTCAGCATTTATTATTTTGTGGGTTTCTGTATGAATGTGTTTTGGATTTCATATGGACACAAATCCAAATATAACCCTTTTAATGAGAAAAGTGTTTCCTTAATAACAATTGGGAAATGCATGACCTTGTGATAAGCCTATTTTAAACAGACCATGACATTTGCCTACACCAGCTGTCAGTTTACACTGTGCAAATGTTTAAACTCTTCATTGCTTTCACTCACCACTTTAGTCCTGCGTCTGTCTTGTTTGTCCTGTTTACCCGCCACTAACATCGCTGTGGCACAAAGTGCTCTCTCTAAGGAAAAGCTGCATCTAATCTTGCCAAATACTGCCATGCTTTGGCCTGTCACCCCATTTTTTGCCACCTTTGACACCAAGTATCTTTGTCCTCCAGTCTTGGACCTGCTGGCAAATCATCTGGATTACAGCCTTTGGAAGCTTCCAGATCTGAGGAACTGGACATTGGGAATGTCCCTCCTCCACACCCATTCTCAGCTCCAGCAACAACAGCTCCCTCATCAGTGGTTTCCACTCATACAAAGAAAAATCTAGTTTTTATTGCAGAGAAACCACCACTGGCTGAGGAAGAGCCAGATTTTAAAGTGGCAGATTTCGATAAAGTGTTCATAACCTCTCAAGACGTTACAGCTGGCAAACACCCTGAGAAAGAACCACTCAAAATTGACATTGAACGGCCAATGCAGTCTAGTCTGGTTCAAACTGTTTCAATAACCGATGATGACTTACTAAAGCAACCAAAAAACACAGAAATTGAATCAGCAGGGGAAGTTTCTGCAAAAGAGGAACCGAACCTACAGAACATCAAGGTTGCTTTGCTTTGTGCCGACCTCAACAAGTCAGATGAGGATAAGATAATCAAGAAATTTGCCTCAACTGTGGTTACCTCTACAGAACACAATATCGCTAACAGTTTATCCAGCTCATCACCTCTAAAGCAAGAACCTATAGATCCTCCCAGGGAAAAAAGCCAAGTGTTGGTGGAAGAGGTCATTGCATCTAAGTCCGGCAGTAGTTTGAGAGAGAAACAGACCCATATGTATCATTTGGACAAGAGTTTCACTGAGGAAAGGTAAGTGTGCTGCTCACATAGTACTTTTACTTTCCCAAACTATGGAAAACTGGAACTTTCCGCTTATCTGGCTTCTAATGGTGTTCATTTGAATCCTTGGGCACATAAAACTCACTCTGGTATCATGAACAGTTCTAGATAACACATTTTAAATATACTAACTCACCTCAGTATGAATAGATAGGTTATACCTTCTTCCCCAACCACAAAATTTACATTACATTATCAACATCATTCTCCAGTAGATGAACTTCCTAGTTTTCACCAAACACTAAAATATCTTCATTTCTTTATCTGTAACAATTTTTTTTCCTGTTTCATTCTTCTCTTTCCTGTCATTCTTTCAGTCATTCTCTCTCTTCAAATGAAATGGCCTTCACTCCACTTGAAAGGCCTAGCATTAGCCTCAAAACAGCTTCTCCTCAAATATCAGATCTGCCAAAAGAGCTTCCTCCCATTCATCCCCAACCCCTGGAGCCCAAAGCCCTTAAATGCATCTCAGAACAAGCTCCAGTAGTCAGTCAACCAGCAAAACCAGAGCTGATTGTGAAGGAGTCAGATGACAAAGTTATAACGCAGAAGAGTGTGAAAATCCATTCACATGCCCGAGCAGAAGTGCCAGTCTGGAGCTCTCTGGAGGAGGAAGTAAAAGATCAGGAGGGTGAACCAAACGAAGAAAAAACAGATAAGCACAAAACACCTGACAAGATTCCAAAAGAAAACCAAGCTGAAATGTCTTCAAAAAAATCTTTAGAAGCAGGGTAAGATGCCAGTCGGTCTTAAATGTTCAGGCATGCCCTAGTGCTTAAATGCTTTCACATCTAATACAATTAAGTGTATTAAAACAGTCTTTTTGGTGGGTTTGTACACTCTCAGGTGTCAATAAGAGAGCGCGTTTCAACAAATCATAGTAAAATTGCTAAATTTGGAATCATATTTACACCAGCATTATAGCAGTTTGGTAATGCATGTTTGATCAAAACAAGGTAAGTAAACTGTGACAAACCCTATTCCTTACCTCACAGCGAAGAAAACACAGTTATCCAAGTCAAGGCTGCTGAAAATCTCAGTTTAAATGAACCAGATTCCCAACAACCGATACCCTCCATTGTCCTTAAACCACAACATGCTGAGACTATCAAGGAGAAGAAAAAAGAAACTGTTAAAGTCAGTATACCGGTCCGCATGAAGCCTGCACTTCCTGTGATCTCCCCTGCTGCTGCTGTAACGGAAAAGGACAAAATAACATCAGTGCATCTGGAGGAAATTTGCCCTCTGATGCCCAACCTGTCTCTGGATACAAAGTCTGATGGAAGTGATTTAAAGAAAAGGGTCACGTTTAAGGAAGAGAGTGTGTTATGGGCTGCGGTAGAGGAAAAAACTAAAGAAAAAAGTCATGAAGGTGTTAGTATGGGAAAGTTGATACCAGAAAAAGAGGTTCTGGATAGAGGGTAAGTGCATGAGGTTTGTTAACCTCACTGCATTGAGTTTTGTGTGGACTTCTGACTGTCTGGGATTGCATGGGTTTGTCCATATCTACACCATTGTGTGAAAGAAATACATACTTTAATTCAGCAAGGAAGCATTACACTGATCAAAACAGACAGTAAAGGTATTTATGTTACAAAGAATATTTCAAATTAATGCTGTTCTTTTGAACTTTCTATTCATTGAAGCATCCTGGAAAAAATAATTCCAATGATTATTAAGCAGCACAGCTGTTTTCAACTGATAACAAGATGAAATGTTTATAAAGCATCACATCAGCAGATTAGAATCATTTCTAAAGGATGAATTTCACAATGCTTTTACTGTATTTGATCAGGTAAATACAGCCTTGGTGACCATTTCTTACCTTACTTGAAAATCCTACCTACCCAAGAAGTTTGATACTTTAACATTCCAACATTAAATGTATTTTTTACTCTGCCTAAGATTCTAATGCATCTCTATTACAATTTTAAGTAAACATCTGCTTTACTTGCTGGGAGTTGAGATGTTAGCTAGAAAACATTGATCTACAAAGAATATTTTTGTCACTTTTTGGTCCATGGCAGCCATCATGGACAAGAAACATCAGAAACCAAGCCTACAGAGAAAGAAGATTCCTTTTCCATGTCTCATTTCCATGACAAACTAGATATAAATGCCAACAGAGAAAACCAGAGGGAAGACAGTAAAAAGAAGACCACTAAAGAGCAAGATTCATATAATAAGATGCTGCAAACTGGTAATGAGACTCTTTGGACAACTGAAGCAGGACCTAAAGAAGATCTGAAGACTGCCAGTGTCTGTTTAGGAACCGAACTTGGCCTTGAGCTTGGTCTAGGAAAAGAGAAAAATGTGGACACCTGCACACAGGAGCATGACTCAGTTTCTGACCAGGAAGAAGTATCTGTAGGCTTCATACGGGGGATTTTCGGTGTGCTGTATAAAGGGTAAGTGTGGAATGATTCTGAGGCCTGCGCACTGAAAGGTTGTTATTAGGTGTGATTTTGCATTTGCAAGGAAGTTTTTGCATCCGCACTCAGGGTGTCTTTTTGTGATGAGAAGCTTAGCTTAAACAGGAGCTTGCCAGTTTGATTGAATACTGACTGGTGATTCAAAAGAGTTGTTTTTACGAATGGAGGTCATATCAAACAGAGCCCTTTTGCGAATGGAAAGATTTTGTTTTATCATGATGTAATGTAATCATATTCAAATGTCCTCATCCTTTAGTTATGAGACCATGACATCAGTACTACAGCAGCCAAGCACAACAGAAACAGATGTTCGAGATGACACAATTTTGGATGATCAAAATGGATCTGTGGTTGAAATTCTCCCTCCCGAGGCCTTCTCTGACACCAAACTGCATCCAACTGACGATGAGCTTCAGGAATCAATAATCCAGGAGTTGTTACCTTCTGGAGAGTTACAGATAGACATTCAGACCTCCGAGCCTGTAGCCATGAGCCTGGTGGAGTGTTTGAAACTGGCAGCCAGAGAAAGACAAAGCGGATCTGTGAATTTCAAGACCCAAGATAAAGGAAGCCCTTCTAAACAGAAAGCAGCAAATGAGCAAACTCAAATTCTGACACCAGTAAGTAATGACAAATGCATGATGGTGGAATTGAAGTCTGAGAGTGTGGTATCAAATGATGAGAAAAATGAGGAGCCGTTCTTACCTCTGAAGGAAGAAGACAACGTAACTGCTAAAAAAGAGGTGCAAAACCTCAGCTCCGTGGAAACAAGTCATCTGGGGATTGAGGTAGACTTTGAGGAAATAAAAATTCACGAAAGCCCAGAAAAAAATGGACATGAAGAACTTCTGCCTGGCAAGATAACAGCAGCAGATTTAAGGCCTATGGCAGAGTCTGAGGGTTCACAGGAGGAGCTGGAATTTGAACTGGGTCAGGAAGACTTAGGAACAGTGTGGTCTGCTGAGCTATATATGGATGGAGGGTAAGTGCATGGGACATCACCTCTGCCTGCACTGCCTCTCATTTTTATGACCCTCTTTGCATCAAAGGCACGATTTTGGCAATGTTCCGCCTGCCTGACATTCAAGCATTTTAGCCGATGCATTACGTTATTTGTATGTGTCTGTGAGGCTGTGGGCTGGAGGAGTCTGCATTTGACATCAAGCAGTGTGTTTAATGTGTCCTGCTTCTGATGGCCATGGTTTTTCAACAAGGAAACTAGACGTCTAAGTGATAAACACACTACCATTCAAAAGTTTGGAGTCAAGTAAGATAATTATTAGGATTTTTATTCAGCATGGATGAATTCAATTTTTCAAAAGAAAGGGTCAAGGTAGTTAGAAATGTCTCTTGATCAAATCAGCTTATGTGATTGATTTTTAAAGGGACAAGTGACACTTAAGACTGAAGTGTCACTAGACATTAATAAATAAATATATGTATTATATTAATTTTAATTATATTTACATTTTTAATTGAGTAAATAAAAGCTGTCTTGTGAGCACAAGTGACTTCTTTCTTTTTATTTTTAAAATGTTAAATACAATTCTTACCAAACCCAAATATTTGAGAGGTAGTGCATGTATGTGCTATAAGCATGAAACAAATATTATTGGTTCCTATTGTATTGATTCTGGGTTCCTTGTGGTTTTTCAAAAAGGACTAAACAGCAACTTCGCAACTTGATGCAAGCTTGCAAAAATTATTAGCAGAAAACACACGGTGACTGTGGGCTAATGCTGCTGTTTGTATCCTGAAAAATGATTGTGCCATTTTCACTTGGTTGCATTTTTACTGAAAAACCCTTGCACGCTATAATAACCAAATTGGTAAGGTGCAGCATTTTGATTTCATGTTCTGGTGTCCTGTTTCTCACAGACCAGAGGAATCCTCAGTATCACCAAGCGATTCCACAGCCGTACAACCACCTCAGACTGCCTTTCCACCTGAATCTGGGTCTATATTAAAAGACACTACACAAACGGAAACTATTTCCCAACCTGATAGCAAAGTTCTCCCTCCCTGTCAAGACAAGAGTATGCAGTCACCACCCCTAGTGCCTTTACAGGAAGTTGGCCCTGATGCCATCAATCAAAATAGTAGCTCTGCAGCTGCTAAAAGGCATGTGGTTCCACAATGCGATGAACAAGGAACCGGTCCTTCACATGTAACTGTAGAGACACCAGCTGTAAAGACTGCTGAGATAAGCAACGATGGTGCAAAAGAGACAAGTGAGTCACCACTAGAGGGAGGCAGTACCATAACCACGTGCATAAACAACACTTCAGACGTTCAGAGAGAAAAACAGAGCAGCCCAGTCATCACCAAGGCATCAGAATGTATTATTGTAGCAGCCACAGAAAGACCGAAAGATATAAACATTGATGAAAATGTTGTTTCCGGGAGGGACATTTCTCCAAGGAGCTCAGTGGTCCCATGGCCATTTCCTTCTCCTAAACTCGAAAGACACTGTGAGTCCTCAAAAAGTACAGAAAGTCCCAGTCTAAAGGATCATGACCTCTCAGAGGAGAGCGTTCTGTTAGCAAAGATTCGTCAGATGGCCGAAGAAACGACGACTCAGCCGTCAGCTCATGCTACACGCACTAAGAAACGCCTGATCCCTTGCGAGTCTGATTTTGAACTTCCTCCATCTCCACCCATGCAATTGAAGTCTAGCATGAAACCACCTGTGGATAAGATGAGGCCAAGTTTAGATTATACTGAGATAACAAAAGCACTCAGACCTCCAGAGCAGATAGATGTGAAGATTGACATCAGTCAGTCTCAGACTCCCTCTGTGCCACTCGAGAGCTTTAAAATAGATGATAGCCACAGAGAAGCCAATGCTGGAAATGCTGTTTTAGATGATAATGTCCAGTTAAACAAGCAAGAGCAAAATATTCAGCTGGAATGTATGGGAGCTGAAAGGGAGTGCCAAGATACACCAGCTGTTAAGCTCACAAACCAGACAGAGAAGACAGAAGCTGAAGCTAAGAACAAGGAAGAACCAGAATTAAGTATTGATAGAAGTGAAGAGACGCAAATAGAGCAGGATAGACCACCATCTCCAGTGCCTAATGAATTGTAAGTCTGAATGGATTGTGAAGTCTAAAATTGTATTTTGCCATATTATATTATTTGACAAAGTCTGGAACGTGATCTCCAGCTTTCTCAAGTTTAATGCCTAAAATTTTACACCTCTGTACACAATTTACACTACCGTTCAAACGTTTGGGCTTGGTAAGGTTATTTAATATTAAATCACAGCTTAATGGGTTTGATTTTAACATTTATTCCTGTAATAGCAGAGCTGATTTTTTTGCAGCCTTTACTTCAATCTTTCTAATATCCTGATCTGGTGCTCAAGAAATATCTTGTTATTATCAAATTCAAAAAACACTTGTGCTGCTTAAAACTGTGATATGTTTTTTTCCTGGATTCTTTGATTCAAAAGAACAGCGTTTATGTGAAGAATTATTATTTTGTGACTTTTTTGTGATTCATATAATTATGAATGTTAACTATCAATTTTGCATCCTAATGCTGAATAAAAGTATTAATTTCTTGAAAATTAAAATCTTACATATCTGTATGTATATGTAACGTCTTACAACTTTTGAGCAGTAGTGTAATAACACTGTGTATAATAATATTTGCATGCCTGTTCTTTAACCTCGAATCCACCCAAAATGTTCTAAGCATTGCAGAAAGGGAAGCCCTAGCAGAAATTCAACACTAATTTTGGATTTTAATTTAAAATTAAAACCATGTGAAACTCAGTGAATGATGAGGAATTGTGTATTTATAATAACAGGGCAAAATTCATAAGTCGTGTCAGTAACTGTTTTTGTCCTCTTGATAGGTCTGGTCATCCTCAGGAAAAGAAGTCAGCTGATGTAACCCCAGGGGCTAAAGAGAGCAAGACGGTATCTAGGAGCCCAGGCAGTATGCAGGTTAATGGCCAGACCACTGCAGACTCATCCCATTCGATTGTGCCTCCAGTACGCAGTAAAAAGAAAATAATTCCACCACCAATGGACCTTGCTATAGTAAAAACAATGGATGAATCCATTAAAGAGGGTTCAGCAGTGCCTGGATGGGATGTATGTGGAATTTATCTTATATGTAAAGTATCTGTAGTGTAGTCTATCACTTTTTTCTAAATTCTGTCTAACGCTGTTTTGTTTGTCTTTCCATTTGTCACTATACAGTTTGCCAGTCCACTGCCCAGTCCTGGTTTGGTGACCTCAAGTCAGTCCTTGCTGGAGTGGTGTCAAGAGATCACTAAAAACTATAAGGGTATAAAAATCACAAACTTCAGCACCTCTTGGCGTAATGGCCTGGCATTCTGTGCCATCTTACATCACTTCCATCCTGAGATAATGTGAGTTTTCGAATTGATGACATTCATTCCTAGCTCAAAAGCGAGATTATTATTTCTTAGTATGATTCAGTTTTATGTTCACAAGCCCAAAAAAAAATATTTGCTTCAAGTACAAACAAAGCATTGATTTAACACGTTGTATCTGTACCATATCATCCAATTATTAATATTTTCATTTACAGAAATTGGTTGGTATTAGATAGTTAATTGTGCATTTTTTGTTTAATTTACATTTGACAGAACACTGTACTAAAAATGTAAAAAAGGAAAATAATATTTTTTCATAGTTTACAATAAAGGTTTGTGGTACCTAAATAAACTTAAAATGATTGATTTCAGCATTTTAGTCATATACATTTATTTAGACATCATTTAGAATCTCAGTATTGTACATTGATAGCCTTTTATTGTTCATAATATGATCATCATTACTAAAACAATTGGAATTAACCAAAAAATTATTGTGTTTTGGCGTGTTGATTTCCAGTGACTTTGATGCAATGGAGCCTCACAACATAAAGCAAAACAACAAAGCTGTAAGTTTGGTTTAAGCAGATGTTGCACATTAACATATTTTTTCAAGTTTATCCAGTAAATGAAAATTCTGTCAATTTCAAGGGATGTTCCAAACCCGTGAGACCTCTCTTGATCCTCAGAACACAAATTTTTGGGTGAACTATGCCTTAAACTCAACCTCATTGTTTGTGCTACCCCTTTTTTTTGCTTCTCTTTTAGGCTTTTGATGGGTTTGCGTCACTGGGAATCTCTCGCCTGCTGGAGCCCTCAGACATGGTTCTTCTCTCTGTGCCAGATCGTTTGATTGTCATGACGTACTTGTGCCAAATCCGTGCACACTTCACTGGGCAGGAGCTGAGCGTGTTACAAATAGAGCAGAACAACAGTCAGTCCAGCTATGCAGTAGCCAAGCCAAATCAAGGGCCGGATGTACAAGTAGCAGCCAAATTCTGTGCAGAGAGACTCCAAGCTGGAGCTTTGTCAGGAGACAGTCACAGCAAAGACTCACTGGGAGAGGAGGGAAGTGACACTGTGGCTAGGCCGAATGGAGCTCTTGTTCCTCCACCTCGGACTAAACGTTCAGGAAAGGTGGAAGAGAAGGGCAGTGAGGAGACAGAGGGAGGAGCACAGAATCCTGTGGCCCCTCCACGGTTGAACTCGGCAGCTTCTAGATCAGGATTTAAGCACATACGAGATGCGGATCTGATGAAAAAACGGCGGTCACGGCAGAAGAGCGAATCCATGGATGAGACTGATTCTAAGGAGCTGCCAAATGAGGTAAAATACATCAAATTTGCCCTTCCTTTGCATTTATGTGTGTTAATATTTTATCTAATTGTCTTTTCTCTACTGACCTCTGACAGTCAGATAAAGGTGAGCTGACAGATGAAGGAACTAATGGCTCAACAGCTGCCAGAGAAAGTGCTAAAACTGGTAATCTTCCTCAGCAGCTTCCTAATGTCTAAAAAATGATTGGATTTGGGACCATTTGGTATTTTACACTCTGATTTACACTTTTTTAATACTAATGTGTTTGCAGAAGCTTTGGAAGCAAACCAAGATGTTAAATCAGCAGATAATGAGACAATGGTCAGTATGCCCTCAGTATTTGGGACAATTATAGTTGGCCTTTGGTTTTAAAACAAAATGTGCTAATTTGCATGTCAAGATATTTAAATATGTTTCTGTGTTTAAAGTGATCATCATGATTCTCCAAATCTGGGGCCAGATTCATGAAACATTCTTAAGAGTAAAACTCTTAGTTTTTTCCTGGTTTTCTAATTTAAGAATAAGATTATGCATATTTTAAGAAAGCAATTTTAAGACAAATTTCATAGCATTTGATAGAAATTGTCCTTATCTTTAGTTTTTTGGATTGTTCTAAAATTAAATATGTTATTAAATCATTTGAATTACCGAAAATAATGTTCTTGTTAGATGTTTATTTAGTGAGTTGTTTTATATATTAAACCTTGGGGAACCTTGGCCTTCATCCTGCAAGGTTTCCATGTTTCCCTGCGCAAACACACCTGATTCAAATTAACTAGTGATTGTGCAGAATTCATTGGCTGTTGAATCCATTTGATTTGAGTCAGGTGTTATGAAGCAGGAATGGATGAAAAACTTAGAGGACTGCGGCCCTCGAGGACCAGGGTTCCCCACCCCTGTATTAAACAGTACAATATTATTATAAATATATAACTTTGCATTTTCTGCTTAATACAAAAAAATTGCAAGAACATTCTTACAAACTACTTCATTCTTAAGAAGAATTTTCAGTATCCGGCCCCTGATTCACAAGCTCTTACCATCCCATGTTTAATTTCCTTATTTAAAAAAAATTACTTCGTTAAATCAAGCCTGTCCTTTCCTCTCGTCGTTGTCTGTTTCTGTCTTATCAATGTTGGTCTTTTATTCTGTTTCTGGCTCTGTCCATCTCTCTTTCGCTCCATTCCTTTTCTTTTCTTGGTCTGTATTGCTCTTTTGTCTGGTTTTATGTATGTCTCCCTGTGGTACTTGCTGGCCAGTGTCTGCAGGACACCAATCAATATGTGCTGAGTGAACTTCAAGCCCTGGAAACCGAACAGAAGCACATAGACAGCAGAGCTGCAGTCGTGGAGAAAAGACTCAGAAAGCTCATGGAGACGGGTAAGAAAAACAAGCAAAAAGAGAATGAAGCTGATTTCAAAAATACAGAATGATATACCACATTATGTCTTTAACAGGAAGTGATAAAGATGAAGAAGAGAAACTGATTCAGGAATGGTTCAATCTGGTCAACAAGAAGAATGCTCTGATCAGGAGACAAGACCATCTGGAGCTGCTGTATGTATTGATATTTAAGACACAATCAGTGCACACTGTCAGCCGCATCAATAAATATTCATGATGTTATCCTCACAGGCAAGAAGAGCAGGATTTAGAAAGAAGATTTGAACTGCTAACTCGAGAGCTCAGAGCCATGATGGCTATTGAAGGTCAGCTGGGTTATCTGCTAACTTATTAAAGTAGTGCTTTTAAAGCATAACTTGAGTCAATATAAATGCAAAAATAATGCACATATCAATGAATTGTGCATTTGTATTCTACACATTTCAGTTTTATTTGTCATGTAAATTCAGATTGTACTCTTTAAACCACCAAAAAAGAGAAATGTTTGCTGTTTCCAAATTTAATTCATTTGGTTTTGGTTTTAATTCATCAGCTTGGCCCATATATTAATGCTTTCAACCTTTACCTACCTTTTTTGAAGCTGTAGTTATCAGTATTTCATCCGTGTACAATCATATCACTAATATCAATATTTCGTCCCTCAGACTGGCAGAAAACTCAGGCCCAACAGCACAGAGAACAGCTACTGCTACAGGAACTGGTGTCACTGGTCAACAAGCGGGACGAGCTGGTCAGAGACATGGATGCAAAAGAGAGAGGGTGAGTCTAGTCACAGTGTGATTTGTGGCACTGGAAATGAGACTTTACATACTCTTGCACTGAATGTATTTTGTATGTGCAGGGCTTTGGAGGAGGATGAGAGACTGGAGAGAGGTCTGGAGGCAAGACGTAGAAAATTCAGCAATAAGGAAAAGTGTGTTCTTCAGTAAAGAAACTTGAATGGCTCACTGCACCAGAGACGATCCTAAATGGCTCGGACTACACCAGGACTTAAGCGTGCCTTGTTTTAACTTTCAAAGACATTTGGCTTAAACGTGAAGCCCTTTCTCAAAACATCTTAAAGATCTCAGTGACATCTCGGTGGGAAGTCAATCATGTCCAGTCTAGTTCTTGAAAGTTTGCACAAAGTTTTACACAGAGTTTAGCATTTTAAGCAATATTACTTTGTATTTGAAAATCTGTAAGAAGGTCTTTATTGTTTTATTAGACAATAAACAAACAGCCTTCACACACCTGAATGGTTGCAGACAGTTGAACTGAACACAAGAAATAATAAGAAAAGGGAGAAATCCTGCACACTGCTGTAGGCTGCAAGAAATACAATATTTATTGAGACTTCTGTCCCAAAACCTTCAGTCAGGATTTTTTTTTCCCTGAAGCAAATAAAACTGCTCGATAAATAATATATTTTCTCTTCTTTGTAATGTTTTTTGTTTTGGGATATGTAATGTTTAAGATTGAGACGATCTGATTGTCCTTAAGGTATATCAAACAGACAAAAAGACTTGCACCAAAGTTTGCTGTTTTTACATTATTTATTTAAGTGTGCTGTTTCCTAGTATGCCAAAATGCCTCCGTTGGGCTGTTGTCTTGTACTATCTGCAAATTATATTTCCTGATGTTTCATCAGACAGTATATGTCTCCTAATGAATGTATTCACATAGTTGTTTTGCATTGCAGTGCCTTTAGAGGTTTAATACCTTTCGAAAAAGGGGCTTTTTATAGAAAATGAACCCATTCTGTATTTTGCTGTTTTGAACCTTGAAAAAAATTCAAAATGAAAAATATTTAAGGATTGTTTTATAGATACCACAAAAAGTATTTTGTCCGTCTGTTCTCTTTTTTGATATTTAAATGTGTTATTCATTCCTACTTTGAAATTTAGGGTGTTTTATTCAATAAAGTTTGATGCTGTTGATTTTTTTTTCTGACTAAAACTGGAAGGGGAATAAACACACACACACACACACACAGAGACATAATTAGCTTATAATGTAAGTTAACAATTATATTAAATGATATATAATTCAAGCAACTATATAAACGCCTTGGAAATGACACAGGGCAAACACCACACATACGTTTCATCCGTTTACACACACACACACACACACACATATATATATATATATATATATATATATATATATACAGAATCAACATATTTTGCAATCACAGTCTACATTTCCTGAATTCTGGCAGCGTATGCCCAGATTGCATGGATCCCACCACTAGACGGCGAGAGCGGATCGGGATAGCGGCGCATCATCATCCGTCACTGCCGCACCTGCGCGGCTTGTAAAACCAGAGAGAAGAGGATAGAAGAGGCGTAAAGTCAAACTGGGTAGATTTTACAAGGAGCTCTGGAAACGGTCCACAAAGGCTTATCAAAACTCTTTTTATTGCCTACTATTCCAGGCTAAACACTGGCTCAGAGTTTGCGGTCAGCCGGTGAACAGTAGGCGGCCCAGAGCGCTTTTCTACCAGCTGGACAAACAATAACAATCCCTTTGCTGTCACATCATGAACCCTGAATAGTAAGAACATTTATGACCTCTCATAATTTCCTTGAACCTTTCGTTGATAATTAAATAGCAAATAGTGTGAATTGTGTAACCGTTGGCACTAACAGCATTTGTTATGTTTGCAGACTGCACAACGGTATGATAGGGATGTTTATATATTTACTTTAACATTAGTATGAAATAATTATGTTATATCATTTCATATTAGTATTATATAAATTCTATATAAAATGAACTGTATGTTTTTGCACATTTTCACAGTGACTACTTATTCAAGCTTCTTCTGATTGGAGATTCTGGAGTCGGAAAATCTTGCATCCTATTGCGTTTTGCAGTAAGTGTGTTTTTTTTAAGCACGTGTTTGAATGTGAATGATCTCTGACCGTGCATGCTTAAAATATGATGGATTTTTCTTTTCCAGGACGACACCTACACGGAGAGTTTCATCAGCACGATCGGAGTGGATTTCAAGATCCGAACTATTGAGTTGGATGGAAAAACTATTAAACTGCAGATAGTGAGTTTGTAGACTTGGGAATGCATCTGAAGTGTGCGTTTGAATGTGAATCAGTGGTTAAATGAGTTCTGTACATGTTTGCAGTGGGACACCGCTGGACAGGAGCGATTTCGCACGATTACATCTAGCTACTATAGAGGAGCCCATGGGATCATTGTTGTGTATGATGTTACGGATCAGGTTTGTGAGATTGCTTTCTAAAAAAAATTCACATCTGTGCATGCAACATTTATGGCTGCTGCTTAATAAAATAAAGGTTTACCTCTCAAATGTCTTCAAAACTGCACGCGTTCTTAAAAGTTTAATGCTGGTCTTATTTCAGGAATCCTATAACAATGTGAAACAGTGGCTAAAAGAAATCGATCGCTACGCAAGTGAGAATGTCAACAAACTACTTGTAGGAAATAAGTGTGACCTCACTACGAAAAAAGTTGTGGACTACACTACAGCTAAGGTTGGTTGGGGAAACAATTACTTAATTTTAGTCTAGTTAAATGAATAGTTCATAAAAAAGAAAATCAGCTAACTCTCAGGTCATCCAAGACTTTTTCATTGGAACAGATTTGGAGAACTTTAACATTATATCACTTGCTCAACAGTGGGTCCTCTGCAGTGGATGTGTTTTTAAATCATTGCTTCTGGCCAAAATACCACTTAACAATAACCCTTAATAATTCTTCCCCAAGTGAAAAAAAAAGTCATATTGTCTGGATAACTGGATTATTGTGATGTTTTTATCATATTGTCATTCTGACGGCACCCATTCACTGCAGAGAATCTACTGGTGAGGTAAGTTAGTAATTTCAACAGTAAACGCTTCATAATTATACATTAACAGAAATTTCTCTTTAGAAAAATAATTCTTACATTTTTTTCAGGAGTTCGCTGACTCTCTTGGCATCCCTTTCCTTGAGACGAGTGCCAAAAATGCCACAAACGTGGAGCAGGCCTTCATGACCATGGCAGAGGAGATAAAGAAACGCATGAGACCAGGGGCTTCGGGGGGTTCAGAGAAACCCGATCTTAAAATCGAAAGCACCCCGGTGCAACAGTCGGGCAGCGGCTGCTGTTAGATCACTGTCTTATTTTCTCAGGGAGCGTGATGAACAGGACTGGACACTGAGGAGTATTGTGTAGAGGTGGCCAATGTGGGTATTAACGACAGACTGTATCCTACACAGTGCTTAATAAAGTCTGAAATCATTACTGTTGTTTAACAAAAACATTCATGGCTCTTCCCACATTTTTGTTGTGTTTGAAAATAAGATTAAAGCACAGGCGCACACACTGATTCGGGTACTTGCCTGAAAAAATGAAGGTGAAAATGTCCAGATCACTGTGTTAATGGCTGTTAACATTCACAATTGACCCAATCATATGAAAATTCATAAACAATGAACTGGGATTTGCAACTCGTTAAAGTGGTGCCTTTTCTTGTTCATGCTTTTAAGAAGGTCAAGTGGTTGAGAGGTCATTGCTGGCATTGTACATCAGCATGTTAAAGCAGGGACTCTCCAACATTCTCATGTGGAGTTTTATTGTGGTTCTGTGAGAATAAACAGTGTTGTTTTGTGCGTAATTATTTGCTTCTACTTTCATTTTTGTGTGTATGTGACTGCTATATAATAAAATTATAGTTTACTTGGAAATTAAACTTATCATTGATGTTGCTTTTAACATTTTTCAAAATATCAGTTAACGTTGCATTTCAGAGGCTGTATTATTACCGAGTCGGTGGGACTGCAAGATAGCTTTTATGATTATGTGTTAAGCAATAACCAATAATTCATTTTTATGGTGTTTCTTATTTAAAATGTTAAATAAAAAACACATAAAGAGAAACCTGATAATCCACACAAATAAAAAAACATACTTGTGCTCTATTTGTGGACAGAGTTATTCACGTATGGACTATTTTAAAGAGCACCAGAAATTACACGCCAGTGTGTGTGAGCTCCTTTAATTTAGCCAGTCACTTGAAAGACCACCAAAAACTTCACACTGGGGAGAAACCTTACAAGTGTTTACACTGCGGAAAGAGGTCCTTGCAATCGATGAAAAAAACATGAGAGAATTCATACAGGAGTGAAGCCATACATTTGCCCTTCGTGTGGGCGAGCCTTCTGTCAGTTAAGTGCACTGCTGAATCATATAAAAAAAAAGTATTGCCCGAAGTTGTCACAGTGAGAAAAATAAATAATGCACAAAAAAGAAATTAAAAGACTAAGTGGATCATACAGTATTTGTAGTGATGAAGTCTGTGCTTTAAAAAGGTGGTCAAAGAAAGTATTCGTTATAATTTTCTAGCTTTTTTTGGAGTAGCAAGAAAACTACAATACACACATGATTGCAATGAACAACTTTGTGTATCTACATATCACCGTTAAATAAAATACTTGATCTGTTAATGTTTTTTATTTTTAGACAAAAATAAGAAATTACAGATTGTCTCGATGTAAACCTGTTCAATACCATCCAACCCCAAAAAGTCTGAATATGAAAAAGGATAAATTACTATAAAATTATCTAAACAAACGGGCTACATAAAATAAAACACATTCCTTTCTCATGTTAATAACAAGGCACAGCATAAATTACAATGTTTATTCATTTTCTGAATGGCTGGTATCTGTATAAATCGATACAGCTATGAATTGGGCAGAGATTCTATGTCTGTGCCCTGTCCATGTTTTGCATTATATTTTTGTTTGTGTGTTTGTTGCACATTTTGACGGCTTTATGACAGAAGGGTTAAAGCACTGTGGCTTTCCCACTCAAATACAGAGTCTTCTCAATGGTGGACTGGGAAAATGGCCTGAGCCACATTGAGCCCCCTACCCCTGCAACAAACGGTCGCTGTGATTTAGTCAAGTAAGATATGATCCTGGATCAACATCTTTTGTTGACCCTGGATCAAAATTACTGTCCAAAAACATAGACTTATCCCAATCCCTACCCCTAAACATAACCCTACCCAAAATGCAAACCTGAAATCAGTGAGAAATGATAGCTGATTAATAAGGGTGTAGAAATACCTCCCTGATGATAAGCCTAAAACAGATATTTCCAAATTATTCCTCAATTCTGATTGGTTGATTGGAGTGTTGTTGCAGGATCAACAAAGATGTTGATCCAGGAACATCTTGTACTTGGTGAAACCACGCTCACCGCAACGAACACAACACATAAGACCATACTTAAATTGAAACGTGTATAAACACACAACACACACACACACACACACAGAGAAAGCTTGTCATGCACAGCACAAATAATGCACACCCAAGGTGGTGATGCAGTCACGATGCAAATAAAATGATAAATCACGTGGACCACTACCCCGAACCAGACCAGAATTAATTAAAACCTAGAGAGGAGAATCTTAGTATGAAGCCTATTTATTTTATGAATCATATTTTTTCATTCTTGGGTTTAAATCTCATCTCGGGGATACAATTATTTTACTCAACATACAAGTCATACATGAATGCAGGACCATATCCAAATGTTTTGTTAAGCTTTTTGGGCTATTATTTGATTTGTTTACAACTTTTTTGTACTGATCAAAAGCAAATGCATTGCTGTAATGAAACAGTCAAGTTTATTTCGTTGTTTTTGAGGATAAATGTATTACATTTCCTCGTGTCCACTGCAAAGACTGCGCTTTTGTGCTGCTGGGCGCCCTCTGTCGGCGAGTCACAGAGTAATGTCGCTGATTTCTCTGGTGGTGGGCGCTGCTTTAAGATCATTATTGAGCTACGCTGCCGCTGCCGTCATACTCTCAGCTTTTATGTAACTTAACCCCCCAAATAGTGTTGCCTTTTCTGTCTGCTTTCATCGAGAAAGAAGCTTCTTGAACGAAGGACAGTGTCTCGGTATGTTGCTGTGTGTTGTTTGGTGTTATTGGAGTAAAGTTAGCTAGCTAGCGTTAGCCAGTTACAATAGGGACGGCAGTTGTATTTTCTTTTTTTTTTCTTCCCTACTCCTTTTTGATAGGTTTACCGTTTTCTAACCAAGCATAGTAAACCAGGTTTAGATTTACGGTATAAACAGCAAAAACATGAAGTGATTCAGGAACTTAAAAGTTGCTGCGTTAGCCTTCGGTGTTTTTTTTTTTTACTTATTTATGCTTATGACTGATACTTTTGCTACGAAAGCTACTTTCATCGAGCTGGTGACTTTTCCGTCTTTTAATGCTTAGTTTGTATAGAATGTATCGATAACTACTAGCAATAAAATTCCTTGTGTTTCCTGCTCAGTAGTTGTGTTTGTTTCTGGATTAGATGGAGGGAGATGATGACGACTTCCCCCCTGAGCCATCAGAGCACTCTCATTCCCAGCGAGGAAGTGTGGCTTCCTCAGTCACCAGAGGTTAGTTCTCTACTCCTTTAACGTTTCCTTGAGAATGGATCTGGTGTCATCTGATCTGATCATGACCCCTGACACTGTCTTGTGTTCCTCAGCTCAGGATTTGTTGGTGTACTTGTCGAGCGACAGTGCGGTTCACTTGACTTTGGAGGGTCTTGGCTGTATGAACGCGCAGGAGCTCGGCCGCAGTGTCCGAGAAGCTCTCAACATTCCCAACTCTGCCGCAGATGTGTTCGCTTTCTGGTTCTGCTCTCCTTTGCTTGGTAATGACTGTTCTTTGGTCAGATGTCATACTGATACAGAATTTATGACCTTTTCGTATTTAGGGCAAGCACAATGATGCCATTTACAGTCTCTGTGGCTGATTTGCAAGTGAGTTGTTGGGAGGGGGCATCAGGAAGTGCTCAGGGTGCTCACCCTGTGACTATAACATCTTTTTACTTTTTAATGTCTGAATTACCCTGCATGACTTTTATAATTGGTACAGGTTGAAAACACCAGGCATTATACACTTGCCAACTTTGTAATGGATGCAGAGAAAAACGTGAGCGATGAAAGCAATGCATTTAAAATAAAAAAAACACTTCTGCAGACCGGCACAGACTTTCAGCTACTAGTTTCAATTTATCCATGCTAAATATGAGATTGATTAGTATGCGCAGCTTGTCAGTAAAGCATGATTAGTAGTAAATCTCCATCTCCTGTTTTCAAATGGTGCTGCATTTTCTACAAATAGCCATAGTTTATAATAGAATGCTATTTATCTGTGATTATAAATGTAATATTGCGTAACTTGTCAGTGTAGTATGTATAGTAAAGGCCGCTCCATTTGAAAGAATGACTACTAATCACTGGCTTTACTGATAAGATGCTCATAGTAATCTAATTTGATTATACGCAGAGCCCTAGTTGTGTGTTCTGTTCTGATCTTTAGGTACCCACACAGTCTTATTGATTAACAGATGAAATCCACTCTAGTGTTTGATCATTGTATTTGTTTATGGAGTCCTTTTATTGTTTCCCACCTTTAGTCTAATTTTGTTGTGATATGTTTGAACAGACTTGCAGTTGAAGCCGAAACATTTGCCCTACAAGCTGTGTCGTCAGTGGCAGGACCTGCTGTACCGCTTTACCGAGGCCCCCCCAGAAGACATTTCTCAAGGTATGCTTGATTATTTGCCTTTGCAGGCTTACACTTGAGATTTTAGGTTTTAACAATAACACATCTTTGTATTTTTCAGATGAGCCATGTCTTCTGTACAAAAGAAATGTTTTTTATCCCAAGACAAAAGAACTTCAGGTGTGTGTTTTTTTAGCGTTTTCAACATAATCTTAATTTTTCCATAAATATTATCTTATTGTTTTTACCTTATGTATTTCCTCATGTATGTATGACTTATTTCTTTTCGGAGGTCAGTGAGGTTTGTGCAGTTCTTTCAACTTCACAACAAAAAGATATTTTAAAGAATGTTTCAGTGGTTTTAGTCCAGATAATGAGTTAATAGGGTCTGATATAGTTTTAGACCCCAGTGACTTTCATTATATTCATTCATTCAAAAAGAAATCTTTATTTTACTGAAGAAAGTATACGATGAAACTGTTTTGGGGGAAATATCCCTTTAAGGCCAATTTCTCTTTGTCAACTAAGATGTTTGCTTGTCAGATTATGCAATATGATCCCAGAGAGGTATTGCGCAAAAGCCAAAGCCACATGTACAATGTCTAATGATTTGCATGTCAGACTGTGCAACGCTGTACTGTACATCTTATCAAAGACTTATGACAAAAAAAAATATTTGTTAACATCATTTAAAGTATTGGTATATGAAATGGGTTTCAAAATGTTGTAATAGTTGTAAAATCTATATTTAGTTGCAATATCTATATTCTGTAATGTCAGATTGAAGATGAAGGAGTGTTGAGGCTACTTTATGACGAGGCCAAGATGAACATCTTGGAGGGTCGTTACCCCTGCGACCCAGATCACTGGCTGACATTGGGAGCTTTGTCCTGTGTCATTGAGCTGGGGACCGGGCTTGATGACCAGGCTCTAACAGCAGCAATCAGGTGCCCTTCTCTGCTCCTACATCAGTAATTAAATGGTTAAAGGGTTAGTTCATCCAGAAATTAAAATGGTCATTAATTACTTACCCTGATGTAATTCCAAACCCATAAGTTCATCTTTGGGAACAAAAATTAAGATATTTCTATGAAATCGGAGAGATTTCTAACCCTGCTTATACAGCAATGCACCTGTAAAGTTCCCAGGACCAGAAAGGTAGTTCAACAGTAATTTTATGAAGCTACAGGAATCATTTTGCGTTGAAAGAAAACAAAAACAAAAAAAAAATGTCTATGAAGGGTCTGAAAGCTCTCAAACGTCATCATATTAATTTATGTTCCAAAGATGAATAGAGATTTTACAGGTTTGGAACAACACAAGGGTGAGCAATTAATGACAGAATTACATTTTTTTGGGTGAACTGTCCCTTTAATGGAAAATTGAGGTTCCACTTCCTTTTTTGTCAATTTGTTTTATTTTTAATGTTTGGTTTCACTTTTGGTTAATTTGAGGTTTTTACACAAATAAGTACTTAGTAATGTTAATTAACAACATGTAAATTCAGTGTGTGGTTTATGGTTATTTGCTTGAAGTAAATGCAGAATTTACTGCATTTATGTTTATGTATTTGTTAGCAGGTACTCCAAAGCAACTTACAGAACAATTTGTCTAAGAGCGAAAAGTAGTTATAATACACAGTGCCAGATTTATTAGACAACTAGATGAGGAAACAAGGTTAAAGCTTTATTTTAAGGTGCCCATAATACAGAGTGAGTATCTAGTAAGTACTTAGTAGTAGCCGTTGTACTTGCTTAAAACAAAATGTACTTACCATGTCACAATGTAGATGTAACAGGCAGCTTTCTGTGTAACCAAAAGATTGTCACACATGTGCTTAAAGACATGTAATACCTTCCTAATTGCATTCAATTGACAGAATGTTACACAGGCATACGCTACTTAAAATAAAGATTGTACTGAAGTGTAAGTAGCTGTATAAAAGACTGTAACAGTAGCTGCCTGTTACAACTACATAATCACAAATTGTAATTACAGGCTGTTACATAACATTAGTACATTTAATTTATGTAAGTACAATGGCTATGTCACGAACTGTCGCTGTGGTGAAGCGAGTCGCAAGCTTTTCCAGCGGCATGGAAACACGGGAGGCAGGAAATCACTTGAGCGATGAACATTAATAATAAACAAGGAAAAACTGAAACGAAGCAAGATGAACACGAACCACAAACGTACATGCCACTTCATCGACTGACAGAGATAAAAGATTTATACAGAGACTAATGAAGGACAAAACACAGAACACCTGGTAGACACGGCTGGCACTAATGAGCAGGGCGGGGTTACAAATGATCAGAGCACATGGGGGAACAGAATGAAAACCAAACTAAAGCACATGGAACTTATCAACATAAACACAGACACATGACGATGTGACAGGCTACTACTAATTTATTATACATTTGTAACTTAAAAATAAATTGTTACCGAAACAAGTTACTGTAACTATAGCTACTCTTGTTACTATACTATTTAGACATGTGCAAGTATTGTATTTTGAGGTGTTTTTATCTTAATGTAATTTTTAGAATGTAATTATTATGTTTCAATCATTCCTTCCTATAATTAATTAGCTACCTATTACAGTATGATTTGTTATTAACTAATTTTACTGTAATTACTTTCAATTTCAGAGAGAAGAAGCTGTCCTCATTCCTACCGGCCCACGCTGCGTTAGGAGGAGGAGGTTTTCTGTCCACACTAAGGGGGAGAGGCGGGAGGAATGCAGAAATGGAGCAAAATCTTATAAAGGAGTATCGTTCAGTCATCTCCTCTGCTACCACCGGCTCCAGTCAGGAGCCCATCTCTCTGCTGTGCCAGTACCTCAGGAGCTGCCACACCCTGCCTTACTACGGGTATGATTACTGCAAGTGGGAAGTTGTTCAAATATGAATTGTCTGAGTCTTAAATACAATGTTTGGGGTTTTTTTTGTTTTTTTTCAGATGTGCTTTTTTCATGGGTGAGATAGACAAGCCAGCCCAGGGTCTCCTTCACAGAGGTGGCCGTAAGGCTGTGAGTGTAGGCATCAGTCTGGAAGGGGTGTATGTCATGGATGTGAAAGAGAAACACGTCCTCCTGGGTCTCAAGTTCAGTGAACTTTCCTGGGATCACAGTTATCCAGAGACAGAGGGAGACTCACATATACTCTGGCTGGAGTTTGATGGGGAGGAGGCTGGTATGCCTGTCAACAAGTTATTAAAAATTTATTCAAAACAGGTGAGCATATAATGACTAAGGTTGTTATTGTTTGATAGTGGAAGCAAGTATTGTAACAATAGAATAAGCAAATGAAACAAAAAATATATTTTTTATAACATATGTTTCATAAATATATTTATTCATCTACTAATTAATATTTTCATCCAAGTATACATTAAATTGAACAAAGTAGACCTAAAGACATATACAATGTAACACAAGTTTTAAATAAATGCTGTTTCGCTTAATTTGGATGGAATTACTTGTTAATTGCTCTGCTATTTTTACTGTATATTTTGATTACAAGAATGCATTTAATAATAATAATGCATTTAATTAAACAGCGCCTTTCATGACACTCAAGGACAGCTTACAGTCAAAAAAAATAAGCAAATAAATATAACGGTTAAAAAAGTAGACATAAGACAACATAAAATTACATAAAAGCCTGTCTAAACAAAAAAGTTTTTAGACAAGATTTAAAAACTGAAAGACTGGGACTGTTGCGAACCTCGACAGGAAGTCTGTTCCATAGAAAAGGTGCCGCGTAACCAAAAGCTCGAGAACCCATAGAAACTGTCCGTGTATGTGGAAGAAGAAGTGTAAATGCAGAAGCAGACCTTAAATTGCGTGACGGAGAATGTATGTTAAGAAGGTCCAAAAGATATGAGGGTGCCAGGTTGTTAAGTGTTTTGTAAGTTAAAAGTAATATTTTATACTACATGGTATTTAACAGGTAGCCAATGCAAATTTTGTAAAACGGCAGTGATGTGTTGATTTTTTTTTTTTTTTTTTAGTTTTTTTTTATTATATAGTTATTTATATAGATTGTATAGTTATATTACATAAGTACTTTGTTTTGTCCTCTAGGCTGAACTAATGAGTGGTCTTATTGAGTTTTGTGTGGAGTTGCGCTCCGTTGGCGAGTCAGCAGCCACTGGTACTGACGGTGAGGTCACACCTTCTCATGAACCTACGGGTCGGAACGCCAATGAGAAAACCCGGGAGCGTCGGCAGGGGAAACTGCGCAGACAGAGCAGTGTGGTCTGTAGCCGAGTCCATTCACTCAACACCATCAACTACGTGGATGACGGTAAGACTAAAATTGCATTGGTGCAATCGATGCACTTGGTGTTCCTTTGTTCTACCCATTAACATTTATCATCTACCATCAAAAAATAATAAACTGGGACAAAGATTAATTTGAATTTAAATCCATCATTTCAGGCAAAGAGATTAAACGTCTGAAGCCCAAAAGAGCTGCTTCTTTCTTCACACGACAGACTCAGCCTCCCACTTACTCGGCTGTTCAGGTGACTGAAAGTTTGGAGCAAGGGTGAGCCCCGGCTTCAACACTGCCCTCTTCTGCCCGGTGACCAAAACTACATCTGTCTATTTAGATCCTCCGAGAGACGGTGCAAAACTATCTGAATGGACAGATCGGACCAAGATCACAGACTGAGGAGCTAAACCAGTATTTATAGATGATTTGTGCGTTACGTCACAGGTTTAAGTTAGAGCTTTCTTTGTCAGCCCTTAATAAAAACGAATGTGCAATTTGCTTCAATAATGTAGTTCTGTTAAACCAACTTCAAGATATTTTGGTGCAAGTGCAAGACTATGAGACACGATCCGAATTCTCTGTTTAGGTCACTGTTCTGAATGTAGATTTTACTATGCAACCATCAAACCAAACTACATCCCAGTGGCTGTAAATCAAGAGTACAGTAGTCCAGCACTTTAATCCATGCCACTAATACTGCTAAAACTAGACCTGCTGCACCAAAGCAAACAGTCAATGCCTCTAGTGTAGGACAACCACTCCTATGTACAAAACCAGGGCTGCTGTCTGTGGCAAAGCATTGCAAAGACAGCACAGACTGAGATTATGGCATTGTGTGCTAGTTGTCTGCTGAATGTGTGTATTGTTTTTGCTGTCTGTTTACTACAGGGCTTGTTTGCATATGCAGACTTAATATTTGTAACAAGAAGATTTTTTTTAGTGTGTGTGTTCAGTGGTGACCAAAGGTAAATCATGACTCGACACATTGAGTGCAGTTGACTGTAGTAGTGGTCCCACTACCTTGTTGCTCTGGAGAATTATATCTTTCTGATGATGTGCGTGTAATTTACTGCTCAAAACAATCCGGGTCATGTGTGAGCATAATCTGCATTTGTAAAGCAGAGAGAAGTTTATTTAATAAGTTGAATCACCAGTTGTGTAGGTGCTTGATGATCAATAGGTGATGAATGTGTCACTTCTATTTAGCAATGCTTTTATGATGTATGAAACCCTAAGCGTTGTACTGTACTGTCTTTTAGAGGTTGAATGTACCTAACTAACCTAACTGTATTTTTTTAAATACTAGAAATAGGGCCAGACATTAACAATTGTCCAGGACAGTTTGAAGAAGCATGTCAAAGGAAGTTATTTAATCATAACCTCTGGTTCTGAACGTCCAGTTATTCAGCTTTTGGCATCATTACCAAACAATTTGGGAATTTTGCTGCTGGCCTGAATTGTGAAAAAAATACTAAATTAACGAATTTGTTCGTTATGCTTCCTGTTTTGGAAATTAATGTCAATGCACTGCTTTTTTACAAATGACTTAATTGTTCTTAAATGTTAAAGTACCTGACAAATCTTAACGTCAAGCCCTACATTAACAGGTCATCGGTTACCAAACGTGATTTGGTATTTATCAGTGCATGACATCTGTTGTCTTAAACTGATTTTGTGGTGTGCATGCTTTGTGGCTGTTTCTTTACCTGCTTACACTCAATCACGTTTAAAAGTGTGGAAAATTTAAACTTCGGCATCACAAGCTGAACTGTGAAAGGAAAACAGACAGCTGAATGGTGCAAAACAATCAATACTCCCACTGCATTACTGTATTTATGCAAAATGCTTGTTGTCAAGATGTTAATCCTAAAACGCTTTTCCCAGACTTTCTGTGGCGTATTATATTTTCCTCCCTAAAACTAATCCAATGTTAATATTTCAATCTGTCACACACACACACACGTACCTACTAACTGTGCTGTAGATAGTCACATCTGTGTAATGAAATATTGAATCTGTCAATACTAATTTAAAGTGCCTTTTTTTACATTTACATTTAATCTGGCTGAGTCTTGCTGTCCTCTGTCTTTTGAAATTGTATCTCCACTACCTTTTTTGTTTATGAGGTTTTATGCACAAATTTCACTACCACAATTTTGTGACTGTAAAATTAACCAATACCATTTATATGCAAACATTAAACCTTTTTATTCCCGCTTTGTACTAACTTCTGGCATACCTATCAGTAAATAATTTTCTGTGTAATGGATTTTCTATTCATGTTTTATTTTAACGAACTATGCCTGTAATAAGGTTTTGATGTGTAACGGAATTACATCTTAAGAAGAAGGAACGAAATAAATATAATCTTAATATTGTGTGTATTTTCATGCAAGTTTTTTTATTTTTTGAGCTTGTAAGCTTTGCGTTATCTAGATTTTCATTATTATATACAAATATTTTACCCTTATGCATAGATGCATAGATATCTCCCTTACGTACGCACATCGTAATTCACGTCTGGACTTTTATTTTGAAAACCTGTCTACAGTGACGCCATTTTGAAACGGCTACAGCCCCATAAACAAACTGAGTTGGCAGGTTGCAAACAGAGCTCTTGCGACAGATTTTTGTGTTGACATCTCTCATTCATCCATGAGATAAGGCCCTTCTCGCTCTGGCGTTAGGTTATAGCTGACCTGTAGTAGAAATGAGTTCAGCTACAACCCCACCGGATTCGGACCCGACCCGGCGGCGGCGGACTCACAGTATGCTGAAGCTCTACTACGGCCTGAACGAGGAAGGAAAAGTCGCAGAACAAGCCGAGTCTCTGGACCCGTGTGATATCAACGGACCGCATTTCGACCCAGAGGTTTATTTAAATAAGGTAGTGAGATGAATAAGGGCGAATAGTAAGAGTTTAGTGTGTAACACATCTGTTAACAGTGTCACACTGAGTATGCTGTCACACTGGTATAAATGATGACCCCATGAATACCCAACTGTGACTGTTTTGTATGCTAGAAGGTTGAAATGTGCTGTGGTTTGTCCTGTTTGTGTTGTAGCTGAGGAAGGAGTGTTCTCTGGGTGAGCTGATGGATCATGAGAGCTGCATGGTGAAACAGATCAGATCTCTGGACAGTGACATGCAAACACTGGTTTATGAAAACTACAACAAGTTCATCTCAGCTACAGGTCGATTAACGTTGTCTGGATATTACTATTGAAGTCACCGTGGACTAATTATTCTCATTCCCTTTTAATGTTG
Source organism: Enteromius unitaeniatus (assembly GCA_032359435.1). Lineage (NCBI taxonomy): Eukaryota > Metazoa > Chordata > Actinopteri > Cypriniformes > Cyprinidae > Enteromius > Enteromius unitaeniatus. The sequence continues at coordinate 8,540,397 of JAUMHI010000051.1, forward strand.
CAGTGTATGGCTTTTATTTGTCTCTCCACAGACACAATCAGGAAAATGAAGAATGATTTCAAGAAAATGGAAGATGAAATGGACTGTTTGTCTGCGAACATGGCTGCTATCACAGAGTTTAGCGCCCGCATTAGTGGGACACTGCAGGACCAGCATGCGCAGATCACTAAACTATCAGGTATGAATAATAATGTGATATAAATGGATCACAGTAATAATACATGATCCGAGGCTTGTATTGGCGGGGTAAAAACCATTATGCCTTCAAATCGCATTATGTCCTTTCATATACGTCACATTTAAATATATACGGCCTACACATAAGCCATGCATCTTTCATCTTCTCTGTAGGTGTTCACACTCTCCTCCGTAAGCTCCAGTTCCTGTTTGAGCTCCCAGCAAGGCTCAATAAGTGTCTGGAGCTGCAGGCCTACGCTCAGGCAGTGAGCGCCCACCGGAAGGCACGCTGTGTACTGCAGCAGTATAGTCATATGCCCTCGTTCAGGGGCATTCAAGATGACTGCCATGTCATTATGGAGCAGCTCGCTCAACAGCTGCGGCAGAAATTCAGGTCTGTGATTTCTGGAATGTCATGGCATATTCGCATTAGTAAAAAAACGCAATAACTGTGTAGCATCTAGTAGAATTCAGTAAGAAGCATCTGGACCTTTGAATTTGTATATGGTTTGGGTCACTCAAAAATGAAAATCCTGTCATTAATTACTCACCCTCGTGTTATTCCAAACCTGCAAGACCTTTGTTCATCTTCAGAACTTAATGGATAATAGTTTCATCAAAATATCTTAATTTGTGTTTTGAAGATGAATGAAGGTCTTACGGGTTTGGAACGACATGAAGATAACTAATTTGTGACAGAATTTAAATTTATGGGTAAACTAACCCTTTCAAAATCATTGACTTGATAAAATGCCTCCAATAAAATCTACTCCAATGTCCTTTATTAATTTGTGTTTGCTTGCAGGGATGGAGGTTCGAGCGCTAAAGACCTTTCTGAATGTGTAGAGCTTCTTCTGCAGTTAGACGAGCCAGCCGAAGAGCTCTGTGACAAATTCCTCAGCCATGCCCAGTCTAGATTGGAGGCGGATCTCCAGGGACTGGAGGCGGAGCTTAAAGACTCTGCGGTTACTGATACCGGCGGAGGCTTGGTCCAAAAAACAAGTCCTGGATCAAATCCTGTATCTCCCTCTAGTTCTTCTACGACCAATCCGTTCCTCTCTCCCACTGCCGGAACAGACATTCTTGAGTTCATAGATCGAGGGTGCAACGAGTTTGTCAGCAATCTCTGTTTAGTCATTGCCTCCTATCAAGAATTGTTCATCAGCCGTCCACAGGAGGGCGAATTAGCTTCAAAAAACATCCCAGAGATGGCTAATGGAAAGCTACATGTGTTTGTGGACACTCTGGCTGCTAGATACTTCTCTCTAGTGGAGCGGAGGATACAGGAAGAGAAGGGAGTGGGCGATAATTCTTTGTTAGTGAGAGCCCTGGATCGCTTCCATCGCAGATTACAGGCCATATCCAAACTGCTTCCAGGGTCGGCAGTGCCCAGCAAAGGAACTGAGATAGTGGTGCGGGCAGCAAGAGAGAGAATCAAACAGTACCTGTCTGCCTTACAAACCTTCTACCACGACAGCCTTACCGATGTAAGACAGGCTCTGGCTGCACCTCGTCTATCAGTGGGAGGGGCCAGTGCATCAGGGGGCGGTGCTACAAGTAAAGACGCCACACCCAGTCTGCCAGAGCTGCTGACGTCGTTATCAAACTTTATTCTGAATCAGTTAAAGTCTGTATTAGCATCAGTGCATCTCTTCACAGCAAAGGACATCACATTCTCCAACAAGCCATATTTCAAGGTAAAGAATGAAGTTATGTATATAAAAGTATACAATGTAGTATAGGATTTACAGTAACCCTCTGGTTTTCCTCACTTAGGGGTCAGACCTGTGATCTTCGTTGGTTAAAATATTTTCAGTAATTTTTAATTTAAATATTTTGTATTTTTGTATAATAAGTGATTTTATGATTCTGTGCATTTTAATTTTTTTCTGTATTTGTTCATTTACTATGGTGGTGGTGCTTTTTTTTAGGAGCTCTTTTTCTAACCATGTCCATGTTTTTTGGTGTCCCCATTATTATATGTTTCTCTCAGGGTGAGTTTTGCAGTCAGGGTGTGCGTGAGGGTCTAGTGGTGAGCTTTATTAAGTTCATTTGCCAATCGTCTCGTCAGTACTGTGAGAGCGCAGGTGACAGAGGAGGATCTACTCCTCCTGCTCTGCTTTTGTTACTCTCTCGTCTCTGTCTGGACTATGAGACCTCCACCATCTCCTACATCCTCACGCTCACAGATGAACAGTTTCTTGTACAGGTATTCCATATGCATTAAATGCCGTGGATATAAACTCTTTAAATAGGCTTTATATTGACCCTTCCTCTCTAAACAGCACCACACTCCAGTCACTCCAGTTACAGCACTTTGTGCAGAGGCCAGAGAAGCTGCTCAGAAATTACTGAACCACTATGTGAAGGTAATTAATGAAACTTAGTTTTATTTCGGGCTAAGATTGCTGTTGAAGAATATTTGTTGAAGCAGGTTTTGTTTTGATCCAGGTTCAGGGATTAATCATCAGTCAGATGCTGAGGAAGAGTGTGGAGACGAGAGACTGGGTAAACACCATTGAACCTAGAAATGTCCGGGCTGTAATGAAGAGAGTGGTGGAAGATACCACCTCTATTGATGTACAGGTGATGTACCAAACATGTGTTTCATATTTTATATACAAAAAATATTCTAGATATGCAACATGTTTTGAAAATGTAAAAAAATTTAAATTTTTAACCATTTGTATAAACCGATTGTAATTATGTGCTAGGTGGGACTGCTTTATGAGGAAGGAGTAAGGAAAGCACACAGCAGTGACTCTAGCAAACGCACCTTCTCTGTGTACAGCAGCTCAAGACAGCAGATCCGCTACGCGCCAAGCTACACTCCCAGGTGCACAATCCCTTCACGTTAAATCTGAATTTTTTTATGATGGGCATTTGAAAAAGCAACATGCACCAACCATTTTCCCCATATGGAGAGTAATTTCTAAATCTATTTTAAACAAAAGTTTAAACAAAATTTTTAGGGCCTTCCTGCATTTTCAGGCCAATTAAAAACTATAGTTTTCCTATTAAAAACAAATCATTAAAATTGTATTTATATTATTATTATTATTATTAATAATAAATATTTATACTGGTATTATTATTACTATATTTTTTATTATTTGTTTAAGGTTTTACAATTTAAATAATATAAATTATATTATTATTATTAGCATTATTATTGCCATTGTATTATGTTTTTTGTTCTTTAGCTGATGCCTTAGTTCTGTAAAGGTGTAATGGAATATAGTCACACAAAGGATATTGTTTATAATTGATTATATTTTTTGTTCCAGTGCTCCAATGGACACAAACCTGCTCAGTAACATTCACAAGCTATTTTCTGAGAGGATCGATATCTTTAGCCCAGTGGAATTCAACAAGGTAGAAAACAAGATGTTAATGCAAATTTTTATATTTAAGTTTTTTCAGCCTGTATGACCAGTTTTCTATCTTGTCCTAGGTCTCTGTGCTAACTGGTATCATTAAGATAAGTTTGAAGACGTTCCTCGAATGTGTCCGTCTCCGTACCTTTGGCAGATACGGACTGCAGCAGATCCAGGTGGACTGCCACTACTTGCAGATGTACCTGTGGCGGTTTGTGTCTGATGAGAACCTAGTGCACTTCCTGTTAGATGAGATTGTGGGTAGTGCCGCCCATCGTTGCCTGGACCCGTCTCCAATGGAGCAAAGTGTCATTGAGGTTATCTGTGAGAGGGGGTAGAGTGGGATTTTTTTGCTTAAATAGGCAAACAAGTTTGCATGTAACTGAGACTGAACTCAATTTTTGGACTGTGCTAATACTTATATGAGCAGTTATTTTAACTGATGGAGTATCAGTTACAGTGAAGTCACTTGTACATCTAATATAAGGTCATCGATCTTATAGTTGGATTGAGATCACAAAGCATTTTTATTTTTTACCTTTATTTGATTAAATGCTATGAGTGTGTGGACACCGGGTGCTAAAAACTGAAATATTGTCTCTTGTCAAAGTCCCAAAATGAACACACAATGACATACTTATACGATAACCCATTTATTTAATAACTAATCACTGTATGTTATAGGTTAAGTGTTCTGTCTATAAAAACCAAATGGGCATGTTTGATTTGAAGTTAAATAGTCTTTTATTGTTGATTTCTGTATTCATTGACTGTGAAGGCTGTTCAATCTGCATTAACTGGATCGTGTATATTTAATAAACGTAATGTACATAAAGAAAAACTTTGCGTACAAGTTTCTTGGGAGGAAATGCTCGCATCCTTCTGTTCTTATTGAATGCACTGTAATATGAAGCCAGAACAGACGCTATCGCCATTGGTCAAGTAAATATTAATGGGCGGGTTTAACCGCTCGTCTCTGATTCTGATTGGCTCCCTGATGGTCTCTCCCCACTCTTCTGACAGCAGCGGGACGCGCTGATTGGTCAGATGGCGCGTGTCGCAGGCGGCACCTCCTCCGGCATCTCCTGCGATGATGAGCGCTTCCCACTCAATGTAACAGTAAGTTTGTGGGAAACAGAGGTAAGAGAAACATACATTAAATATATTAACTGTATATGTTAATACGTTACTGCAGCGGGGTTGATTCGATGAAGTCTGGAAATAATCATGACGTTACAAACGCGTACTCAACAACTACTGTATTTTACAAATGCACTAAAATTTAAATAATACGCATTTGTTGTTTACTACAACGTTACATGTTTTGCCAGCCATGATAAAACCTCATCTTCGTTCGTCCCAACAGACAAAATGAAGCCTAACAAGCACAAAGCCACAGTCGAAAGGGAATTTGGAGGTGCTCTTGGTAAGCTAATATTTGTTGTATGTGCATGTGTTTGTGAATGAGGCTTCTGTCCCGGATGAGTCTATGTCTGCGCCTCACCTGTCCAGGTGCTACCTGCATCCCTGTGTTCCTGCCTCTGACGGTGCTGTACCTGCTGAGTGTGTGTCGGTCTCCAGCAGCCAGTGTCCTGCAGTGGCCTCCTCCTTTAACCCCCGCAGCACACTTATGGGACCCTTTGGCCGTGATCCTGATTGTAGGTTGGATCACCCTGCAGAGTTTTCTTTATCTACTGCCCATAGGGAAGGTGAGACAGTGTATCACTTGTTTCTTTAAAAGGCACAATTGGTCATTTTCTGAAGAGAGTTTGTCAGATATTTAACTGATTTATTTGTTAACAGGTTTCTGAAGGATTGGTCCTGAGAGATGGATCCAGACTGAAATATCCCATTAATGGTAATATATGCTGTCTACGTTACCTGTTTGTAATGGTAATAATACATTTGATGTCTTTGTGTCTTTGACACAAATTAAACAGGATCGTGTTTGTTGACATGATAATCTTTCACCTCTTGTCCTTGGTTTTACCACCTATTATATATACAAAGAACGTAGAGTTCAAATTCCATTTGTCAGTAAACTCTAGTGTCCCCTTATATCTGGACAATGCTTAATTTCTTCATTTAAGTTTAGCATTGTTTCATTGTTTAAGACTGAATTTTTACAAAAAATAAAGGTTAGGTAATTAGATAAAAAAAATAAAAAAAAATAATAATAATAAAAATTATATATATATATATATATATATATATATGTGTGTATATGTGTACATATATATATGTATGCGTGTGTGTGTGTGTGTGTGTGTATATATAAATAATATATATTTAGTACAGTTCTAAAGACAAATACATGTACACTACCATTAAAAAGTTTAGGGCTAAAAGATTTTTAAACAACTTTTTTTTTTTTTTTTTACAAAGGCTGCATTTATTTAATCAAAAATACAGTAAAAAAGTGATATTGTGAAATATTATTAAAATTGACATTAACTGTTTTCAATTTAAATACATTTTCTTATGGCAAAGATGAATCTAGCAGCCATTACTCCAATCTTCAGTGTCACATGATCCTTCAGAAATAATTCTAATTATTATGCAGATTTGGTGCTCAGGGAACATTTCTGATTACTATCAGTGTTGAAAATAATTGTGCTGCTTAATATTGAACTACAACCTTTCATGCCTTTTTAAAGGTAGTGTACTGTATAAGTTTATCTTTGTGATCTGATTTTTACATCTGTATTTCTTAGGTCTCCATGCCCTGAGCGTCACTGCTATCCTGTTGCTAGTATGTCTTTGGCTGGGAATGCCACTCGGGTATCTGTTTGAGCTGATTTTGCCTCTGGCTGTATGTGCCATCGGTGTGTCCTACCTGCTGTCTATGTACCTGTATATCCGCTCTTTCTGGGCACCTAAGCATGCTTTATCACTCGGAGGAAACACAGGTTAGATAATAAGTCCTGATATTTACAAATCACTCACAGTTATTGTCAGATATCCCAGATATGCCTCTACTTTGAAGTATTTGTCAGTGCAGTTACATTGTGATTTGTAGGCAATCCTCTGTATGACTTCTTCATGGGCCGAGAGCTGAACCCTCGAATCGGAGACTTCGACTTGAAATATTTCTGTGAACTAAGACCTGGATTAATAGGCTGGGTAAGAGCCTCAACAGATGTTGTAAATATATATTGCTATTGTTAAAACATTTGTGGTTGGTAAATTATAATAAACGTTTTCTATTTTATATTAAGTTGTAATTTTTGATCATGTCATGAAAAGCATTATTACTCCAGTCTTCAGTGTCACACGTGATCCTTAAGAAATCATTCTACTATCCTAATATCCAATTTGTACCCACTTTCTCTATTTGCCTTGTTGTTTTTCAGGTGGTAATAAACCTGGGGATGTTAATGAAAGAAGTAGAGCTGAGAGGCTCTCCATCTCTTGCCATGCTGCTTGTCAACGGCTTCCAGCTCCTCTATGTAACAGATGCTCTGTGGAATGAAGTATGAGAAAACTAGTCTATTCTGCAAATATATACATACATATATTAATATAGACTAAGTCCAGTTCCTTGCATCTGCAGGAGGCTGTTCTTACTACTATGGACATTGTGCATGATGGATTTGGGTTCATGTTGGCGTTTGGCGACCTGGCCTGGGTTCCCTTCACATATGGTCTTCAGGCTATGTTTCTGGTTGTGCACCCACAGTCACTTAGCACTCTCGGAGCAGCAGGGATTATCCTTCTAAATGGTAATCTACAGCCTGTTTTGTAGCAATCTGAATATTTCACATTTTCTAACTCTCCTATTTTTAATCTTTTGGAGGAATTGGTTATTACATTTTCCGGAAATCCAACTCTCAGAAAAATCAGTTCAGAAGAGACCCCACACATAAAAGTGTATCACGTTAGTAATCACGTCTTTTGATATGCTACCAACTTTTGTTTGTATTTAGTCAATGAGTGAATTTTTGGCAAATTATGGCTTCTCATACTTTTTTATCACTTGTAGACCTGGAAACTATTGCCACCGCAACAGGAAAGCGTCTCTTGGTTTCAGGGTGGTGGGGGTTTGTCAGGCATCCAAACTACCTGGGGGACCTTCTCATGGCTCTGGCATGGTCCCTGCCTTGTGGTAAGTGACAAGCAAATTATTTTATAATTATCATTGCTTGATAATGACTTTTACACAGACCAGGGTTTGGGTAAAAAAAAAAAACCTCCCAAATATCAAAATATTTGATATCACCTGTTTTTCTTTGCCATCAAATTATAATTGCAGTTCAATTTAATACTTTGTTTATTCCTTTTTTTCTTAGGAATGTCACATATTCTGCCTTACTTCTATGTCATATATTTCACCATTCTGCTCATCCACCGAGAGGCCAGAGATGAGAAACAATGCAGAGCCAAATACGGACTGGCCTGGGACACGTACTGCAGACGAGTGCCCTACAGAATAATCCCATACATTTATTAATGCAGACTGATGGTGTTCAACCAGTGGAAGTGCAGAGAACTGAACATAACAATATATGGCATTATTCATTCAGATGTTTTTAAAATATGAAAATATGTTGTATTATATTATTAAAAGCATTTTTATTATCATCAATGTTCAGTGGAATCAAGTGTGGACTGCAGCATGAAAGTGCCCCGTTACAGATTTTTTTCAATTTACATTTCATGAGTGTGTAAGTGAATGAAAACATCCTGCAGTTTTAAATCTAAAAGTGCACCATGTAAGAAAAGTCGAAAGAGTCGACTCTGAATCACTGAAATAAGTTTTTAGAATTAATCCCAAGCCCCTTCGTGATGACGTCAACATGAACCACTAGCATATTACCCACCCACTTGTTGCGCACGCAGACATGTGGAAAAATTTTAATTTTCGCATTGGTTTGAATGAAAATTTGCTACTTTTGGAGCACTTAAAGCTCACAAATACTAATTTAAGTGAAATCAACTAGTCACCACAGATTATTGTCCCGCAAAGGAAGGGTTTGGAAAAATTAACCATTGAGTGAATCGTTTGGGAGCTCAGCAAATAAGACAATTCAAATGTTTTTTCACCTCGCATACCAAACCATGAACCTTTTATAACCCATAGGGGCACTTTTTTTTCATTCGTCAGCCACAAATACCTGTAATAAAAAATATTTTAAAATGATTACTTTTTAATTAATAATACAACATAATACAATCACTCAATTTCTTCTATCAAAGCTCCTTTGCTTTTTTCCCATCCCTTTTCCAAACATTTCTTCTCTCCCTCTAATCTCATCCTCCCATTCTCCCTTCTCTCATAGTCCATCCAAACACATCCTGCAAGACTCCTCAAAACTGCGGGATTCTCTTTAACCCAAGACTGAAAAAACTCGCACTTCTTTCCAGCTTGAAAATACATCCGCCTCGTCTGCTCATCTTCCTTGGGAACAGAAGCCTTTGCTTTGCTCAAAGCTGTGCGAAGCTGGGACAGAGCAGACAGAGAATATCCCACAGCATCCTCTCTGCTCTCTCCAGTCAGAATATGAGCCACCGCTTCCACAGCTCGCAGTGAAGCTAAAGGGTCCTCGCGATCAAAGTATCCTCCTGAAGATACAGCTCTCATTCCAGCTTCGAGAGCCTCAGAGACAGAGTTGAAGACCCGTCCGGCACCCAAACCCTCTGAGATGCCAAGCACCGCCTGACAGAACTCAAGCAACATCTCGGAGATGTCTCCATTATAGAGACACAGCGAGAAGGTGTATCCATAAAGACCACTGATGAGGCTGTACCCCACTAGAGGAGACGGCTTTGAAGATAATGTGTGAAGAGGAGCAATTTTTGCACTTATTGGAGGGATTGAGCTTTTCAATGCTTTGTCAGATTTTACTTTATTGCTACTGACTTTAATTCCACTGTCTTTTTCAACATTCACATTGTGCATTTCTCCATCATTCTCAGTCTGAAATTCCTCGATAAGTACTTTAGTATCTTTCTCATGCCGTTCCCACCAGGGGCTCCACAGGTCAACCAGTCCACCAATGCCACCTTCTTTCACCAGTCTTTCAAATTTCTCCTTTTCCTGGGCTGACAACAACAACCAGAGTTCCTCCTCTGAAAGCGAGCCAATATCCAGCCCTGCTAACTTTTCAGCTAAATCAGCTTCCTCTTCATCACTCCCATCTTCGCTATCTCGGAGTTTTGCTAGTATTTCTTGTGCCTCGTGACTTGTTTCATCCCCACTAGATTGAATCTCTGCTAACCGAGAAAGCAGCTCCAAAGCATGTGCGTCTTTTTCGGTCACACTAACCTCATCTTCTCCCAGGGTCCTTAATAAATTCTCAATTCCTCCCTCGCTCTCTGCACTCTGTCTGAGCCGGAGCAGAATTTCCTGCATCTTGGTTTTCCTTTCCTCGTCCGAGACACCTTGGGATTTCAGTTCCTGCAGCACTGACTCTTTATAAAACTCCTCTGAGCATGAAGAGTGATTCTGACTCCTATAACAAGCCAAGCCGCAATATGGGACGTTACACCTCGGGCAAGTGTAACAGGAGGGTTTGGATAGGCAAAGCCCACATGGTTTGACTGATGGTGGAGTGGTTGCAGCCGCTGCCCCATCAGCAGGTGTCAGGAGAGCTTCGGAAGTCCCTCTCTGGGGGAGCGCGATCCCATCTTTGGTGGTCATTGACTCGGAGTCTGTCTCCGGCCAGTCGCTGAGGTGTTCCTCCTCCTTCGGTGCAACATCAGTGAGTAATGAACGAACGCACGCAGGGATTTTACGTCTAACCACAGGATCCATGAGCAGCCAGTTTACTGAGGTAGACTGCACTGGTATTAATGTTCAGATCTGCAATTAAAAGGAAAGAAGTAATCTTTAAAAATGAAGTCTAATTTTGAGTCTAAGCTAAATCTTCACAAAAGAGATTCAAATCAATGACACAATCTCATAATAAACGTTTTATAGTGCTTACATTATCTAAAAGAATTTTCCACACACACACTTACAAATCTATATATATATAAAAATTACCAGATATTTTTTCAGCCCGTGTTTTTAAACGTGCTTTCATACTAAAGCGTCACGTTAGAATACCGCTGCTCGTCGCAACATGATGACGCATTGGCTCTTCAAGCGTCACGACTGCGTAATATTTGCGCACGATAGCTAGCTGCAACTCATTACGTATACTTTATAAATTCATCATTATGAATTTGCTCGATAAAAATTGAATTAGGTGCAGTATTCAAGAATGTGCTTTTACTTTTCTTTACCATTTGCTTTCAGTGGTCATCCTGTAGCAGATTGATTTACTTGCATTTCAACATTTTCATTTCAAAAGGCATACGTTCATAAATTAAGTTTACAAATAAAAAAGCTTCACGGTTTTGTTAACTGAACCTGTAAATAGACAGCATTAGAGACACTTCAGCGTGTCTTTATTAATTGCAGCAGTTGTCCTTTTTTTGTTGTATTACTGCGTGTCATAGTTTGCATTTGAGCAATGCATAGTTTTCAGAAGGAAGTATTACAAACAGGATTTTGTGAATACCTTACATTTATTAGTTTCAATCCTAAATAACAGTGACAGCATGGGAACATGTTTGCTATAATCAAAAACAGCAAAACACAGCTACTAAATGATAATTAATTAATAATTAAATGATAATTAATTCATTAATAAAAAACATGGCACCCTAATGATAATTTACAGTTAGAGAGCACATTTCCTCTCAGCCTCTGTATTGCTGTTCGGTTCAGTAGCTGTGCTCACATCAGATTCAAAACCCCTTCTCCAATATCCAGTCTTTCAGCTCTTTATCAAACTGCCCTTTAATTCTGATGGTCCCGGTTACTTCATTGACCCGTGTTGGGGGCTCTTTGCCTGTAAGCCCCAGCAGGAATTCCTTAACATCCTTATCCAGGGCCTAAAAAAAAAAGAATTGACCATCAGTTAATAAACGAGCAGCACTAATATATAACGCCCTGTGCTTCTCAACAGGTATGTTAACACTCACCCATATGTCTCCCTCGATCTTTCTCAGGAGAGTGATGTGCAGATTCCCTTGCTTTATGTCCGAGTACACCGGCACATTGTGCATTCTGGAGCGGCGGATCATGTAAGGCAGTGAAGGTGGTGTAGCTACATATTTAATAACAATAATAAAGACAGACCTCCATGAATGAGCATAAGACACTTAAAGCTAAGGCACCAATATCAGGATCACATGCATTTCTTTTTCCAAGTATACAAGTGCGTTTACCTGAAGGTGGGGTCCATCCTGACGGTGCAGGTCCGTCATGTTTAGGTGGAGTTGGGATGCGTGAAGAAGGAACGAGTCTCTCCACGAACCTGAACTCTTCTGTGGATTCAATGAAGCCCCTTGATCCTTCAGCAGGGCTGCTTTCTGTCTAAAATGAGAGCAAATAAATCGCTTTGTTAAATCGCTTAGGTTTCTGTGTTAAGATAGGATGCCTGCTTGTTGCTCGTAGCATTTTAAGAACAAATCATCCGCTGCAAATGACAGCTGATTATTCCACGACCCGGATTAATGAACTTACGCGGATCAGAATACTGTAAAATACTAACTGTTAGGCGGGCTCCAGTGCTCAGTGAACGTGTGGCTGGACTGAAAGCTCTGTAAGCAGCTCTCGCTGCTCGGCAGACTGTCAAAGACATGCTTCTGACGGAGGCGGACATTTCTCTTTCCTCCGAGAGAGAGAGAGGAAGGACGGGGGAAGGTGACGTCAGGCGCGTGAGGGAAAAAAACTTTATTGACAACAGAGGACAAACGCGGACTAATGTTATTTTCACTTATATGTCTTACAACCAGATTCAATTATGTTTCACTCAACACTATTAAAAGAAAGTCTTTTCGTTTTCTGGAAGAGGTTTCTTTTCCAAGAAACTCGTTCTGTTGACATGGACGAGACATTTTGGTCAAGCCAATGGGGAGATAAAATATTATATAGCTAATAGATCTGCAGGAGTTTTAAATAACTTTCCTGGGAAGATTCTGACCACTGTTAGGGATACTTGTGGTCATTGGATAATTTGTGTTTTTGAAATAGATGAAAATGTTTTGATTTTGGATGCAATTATCATAACCAAAACGAAATTTTAATGTCTGAGGTTACAACAGTTGTTAAGGATCTGTGCCGTAGGTATCCTACTGAATTTTATTTTTATTAATATGGTGATGGACGATTGGCTTGATAGATCTCCTTCAAAATATCTGAGACAGCATTACAATCCCATATGGCTTGACTTTTGTAGTGTGTTTAAATTGATGGATGTATGGCGCACTAAAAATCCTAGTATTCAAGTTTTCACTTGGTTTAAACCTGATGGTTCAGTCAAATCCAGATTAGATTTTTGGTTAATCTCTGAATTTAGATCTGGTTTGGAGTCAGATTCTATAGTTTCTGCTGCACCCTTAACTGATCACCGCATGGTTAAGCTTATTCTTAGACCTACAAATGCTTAGCAAAGGATAAAATGTTACTGGAAATTCAGTTCAAACCTTTTGCATTATGAACCCTTCTGTCACGAAATTATAGCTATTATCAATAGTATAAACGGAGACTCAAATTTTAAAACTTAGAGAGAGAAGTGGGAATGTTTAAAGTATAAAATACGTCAGATCTCCATATTTTATGGTAAATTATTAAACAGGAATAGTAAAAAGAAAGAATTAGAAATTATTAAAGAAATAAACAGCATTTGTATTAAATCTCGCTTAAGTGAAATGATAAACAAAAGATACTTCTCCTCCAATCCTTGTTAGACAACACTTATGTTGACAAAGCCAAAGGTGCATACATAAGATCGAGAGCAAAGTGGATAGAGGAGGGGGAAAGGAGTTCAGCATATTTTTGTAGACTGGAAAAAAGGAGGCAGGAACGTAACGGTGTTAAATCTTTACTGATTAATAATCAAGAATGTACTGATCCTGGAACAATTTCTAAGGAAATATATTGTTTCTATAATAATTTATATTCCTCCTTATATTCACGAACAGATGCTGATGCTTTCTTTGGTCATGTTAAGGACTGGATTCCAACAGTAGATGAAAGTTTCAGAAATGCGTGTGATGCAGATATTAGTATGGAGGAAGTGGAAAGAGCAGTGAATTGTCTATCATTAGACAAATCGCCTGCTTCAGATGGGTTAACAAGTAATTTTTATAAGCATTTCTGGAAGTATATTAAAGACCTAGTTTTTAATATGTTGAAAGAAATATCAGAATCCAATATTCTTCCAACTACTATGAAGCAAGGCACTATCATTCTTATCCCTAAACCTGGTAAAAACCCTAAATTAATAGACAACCTTAGGCCCATAACCCTGCTTAATAATGATTATAAAATTGTAGCTCACAATTATGCTAACAGATTAAAAACCGGCATTTCACAGATTATTTCAGAGACGCAGTCAGGTTTTTTAAAAGGATGCTCAATTCACAATAATATCGGACTTGTGCTTGATTTACTGGATTTTAATTATTTAATTGAATAATTCATTTTATTTCTAGATTTCTTTAAATCTTTTGACATGATTGAACACAAATTTATTTTTCACACTTTAGAAACATTTGGTTTTGGAGAGTATTTTATTTATCTAGTTAAATTAATTTATAAAGACACAAATAGTACAGTTATGTTACCAAATGGTATGTCTCCAAAATTCTCAATTAATAAAGGATTCAAACAGGGTTGCCCCATCTCTCCCTGCTGTTTATTGTTGCAGCAGAGATGCTTTCCATTCTTATAAAACATTCGGATTTTGAAAAACTCACAGTATTTGGAAAACAGTTAGTCATCAGCCAATTGGAAGATGACACAACCATATTCATGAAAAATATTGACCAAGTTCCAAAAATTCTCCAAAACGTTGAGTTCTTTCCAAGGGCTTCTGGTTTAAAGTTAAATCTTACAAAATGTGAATTATTACCAATTCATAACTTTCCTCTGTCAACCGTTTATAATATTCCTGTTAAACACACTGTTAAATACCTAGATATACATATCACAAAGGATGATACTTCATAACAACTTTAGTTTTATTTGGAAAAGAAAAATGCATTACATTAGAAAAGGAACGATGGTCAAAGAATATGAAGAAGCAGGTCTAAAAGCCCTTGACATTGAATGCATTAATGGTACAATAAAAATAAATTGGCTTAAAGCCTTTATAAAAAATCTAAATAGTTTTTGGTTTCATATCCCCACCCAAATATTTATGAAATTAGAAGGTATCCATTTTTTCCTCAGGTGTGATTATGACCTTAAAAAAACTCCCTGTTTAGATATCAGTGTTTCATCAACAGGTTTTACTTTACTGGAAAATGATCTTTAAGCATAATTTTAGTCCCCACAATGTTCCTTTATGGAACTGTAGATATGTTGTATTAAGGAACAAATACTTATTTTATAAAAACTGGTGGGAGAAAGGAATATGCAAATAATAGAGAATACTGGAATAATGTCTTTTGAACATTTTTGTTTTAAATTTAATTTATTTGACAGAAAGCAATATGATAAATCATCAAAGCTATCCCACAGTCTTTATCTCATATGTCTGGTAATTTATTGCAAAATAATATAACA
Organism: Enteromius unitaeniatus; assembly: GCA_032359435.1. NCBI lineage: Eukaryota > Metazoa > Chordata > Actinopteri > Cypriniformes > Cyprinidae > Enteromius > Enteromius unitaeniatus. The sequence goes on from JAUMHI010000051.1 coordinate 8,555,514, forward strand.
CCTCGTCTTCCTCAGCTTTTGGTGAATGGAGTTTCGATTATTAGTATAAATATATCCAATATTGTAATTCGGAATGTTTTTGAAGAATTATATCCCTTTTCTTCAAATAAAAATGTAATATTCCAATATTTCTCTAAGGACAAAGTTAAATTGTTAAGAACAAAATATTTGAAATTTCCAGTGGCACCAAAAGTAAAGGAAGTCCATGTGGATTGTGTCCTTCCAGAGAATTTTTGAGATCTCGCTTTGGGTTTGATGCTAACAATTGTTCCTTTTGTGATGATCAAATTGAAACTACAGAGCATCTTTTTTATGATTGTAAATTTGCTTGTGCCTTTTGGGAAGATTTGCACTATTGGCTATTTTCTAAAATTGAAGATTTACATGCTTTAACAAAGGAAAATGTACTATTTGGCTTATTTTTGAAAGATGAAACACATGATTTAGCAGTTAACACAATTATTATTCTTGGGAAGTTCTTTTTGCATAAGAACAGATTTCTGAAAATGCTTCCAAATTTCTATGTATATCACAAGGAACTATGTCTTTACTTTCTGTCACTTAAATGAATGAAGAAAAAGAATGCCTCTGTAAATTAATAGAACATCTTGAACTTGCTGAAAACCCCTAGTTTTTTTTTCTTTCTCTCTCTATGTCATGCTTGTCTGCTGTCAGATCAAGGAATTATACTTTTTGTACCATGCAGGCCATGTATGGTTGTAATGTTTACGTTTGTTCAACAATGTTCAATAAAGTTCAATAAATAAAAAAAAATCACTTATATGTAAAAATTGAAACTGAAACGCAATATTACAATAAAGCAATTTTAGAAGCTGTCCAGAGGACTTTTGTGTGTCTTTAATAGAAAGCGCATGCGCAGGTCAATACCTTCTAGAATCGCGTCTACATTACTGACGGAGTTTGTTGACGCCGTGTTTGGTCTTCATATCCTGTATAAATAAGATTTAGGTAATTATTTTAAAATAATAATATTGTTTATAATGTGCTGTTTCCGTCAAGCAGATCACGTTTTAATGTTCTGTTTTATGACTAGGCTGAACATCATGCAGTTATTTGTTCGTGGTCAGACTTTGCACTCTATTCATCTGAATGGCTCAGAGACTGTTGCCCAAATCAAGGTATTTATTTACAGATATTTTTACATGGTTGATAAATGGTTTATATTTTAATACATAGTTAGACAAAGTTAAATACGACTTGGAAGTGATTTATTTAATTGTTTTTAACTTTTTTTTCAGGCTCAGATTGAAGCTTTGGAGGGCCTGGCATGTGATGATCAGATCATTTCTCTCAGCGGGGTCCCTCTGGAGGATGAGAGTCTGGTCTGTCATTCTGGGATTGAGGAGTTCAACACTCTTGAGGTCTCATCGAGGCTGTTAGGAGGTAAAGATCAACTCTACCTCTGACTGTTTATCATACCATTTGTGTAAGGTTTGATTAATTGTGTTATTTGTGCTGAAATATATGGCTACCTTATGATACATTATCTTGGTTTTGATGTTTTCATAAATACAACCTGTTCCTACCCAAAGGCAAAGTCCATGGTTCCCTGGCTAGAGCAGGCAAAGTCAGAGGACAAACTCCCAAGGTAAGACGCACATTAACAGTGTTTATATCCCATAATATTTTAAAATATAATTTTAGGCATGTACTGGTTTATTGATTTTATTCACTGATGATTATTTCAGGTGGACAAGCAGGAGAAGAAAAAGAAAAAGACCGGCAGGGCAAAGAGAAGAATTCAGTATAACCGACGCTTTGTCAATGTTGTCCCAACATTTGGCAAAAAGAAAGGACCAAATGCCAACTCCTAATTTGCTCTTCAAAATGACTGTCAATGTTCACTGCGTTCCTGAATGATTCACTTTGTAAAAGGCCTACTAAAAGCCAGGCAATTCATAAAACAGATTATTTTGGGCACTTTACGCGCTACAATGAATGTAACATATAATGAAATTAAATCACTTGGAAAGAAAGAGGGTTTTGTAAGTTGCAAAATAAAAACATTTATTGAAAAATAATTGCATCACGTGTGTCGACCAAATGCAAAGCTATGCTATTCTTTTGCTCTTCCCCACTCCATCAAGGATCACCACCATACCCCAGGCAGCCAGACCTGTGGAGACAACAGATCACAGTCAGTCCTGATTCCATGTCTCATAACAGAGAGGGCGTAAATGAGCTCACCTGCTGCAAACATCATCTGACCCACAGTGCCTATAGACACGGGTCCACCTAAAAGCACGACCCTCCGCGCGTGTATGCCCACATACCCCCCAGAAGCCAGCAGCCCTCCGCCCGAGAGGACCCGACAGCTCCAGCAGGGCTCAGACAGCGCTCTCTTGGTGTCCGGACTCGACTGCTCCGTTATCGGCGGTGGATTTGACATGTTAAGGTTAAAGTGTGTAATGTCCCGGCTCCTTTGTACCAGTGTTTCAAACATGTGACGCTTTCAAACTTCCAAATAATCTGTCAACATTATCAGCGTCCATACAGAAAACTGTCTACTAACTCCATCGCTATGAACGATTTAGGACTCGGTGTGAGAAATATCGCATGTGTCAATAACCCCAAACACCGGTGTTCCGCTGAATTCAGCTCCCCTGTTTCCCCTTCACAGCGCATGCGCAACTTTGCGATGTTGCCAAGTCTGCTGTTTTTCTCGCGGTATTATTATGTAGCAATTGTGTGTTCGTTTTTTATTTATTTGATGTAACAAAATCTACATTTTGCTTGTTTATGAACTGTAACGTCATGCAATACGATTAGACAGTAAAATTATAAATATTATATGCGCCCATTTCCATTTTATTGTGATTGTGTTATTTTTAGGTAGCAATTGTGGGTTCAATTTGGTTCAAGGTTCAATTTGACCATGTTCACTACATAATTTGTATTCATGTACTTGATGTCCTGTTTAATTGCTACACAGAGTCAGTTTATTTGATGTAACAAATCTACATTTTGCCTGTTTATGAATTGCAACGTCGTACAATACGATTAGACAGTAAAATTATAAATATTATGCGCCCATTTCCATTTTATTGTTATTGATTGTGTTAATGTAAGAGTAACAATCACAAATAAATTGTGCTGCACAAGTCTGTTTTACTATTTTAGTTAGTATACCGTAAAAAAAAAAACTTCTGTTCTTTCTAGCAAATTTTCTTTATTCATCCTGAAAACTTTTTTTTTTTTTTTTAAATAGACTGAAAAACTTGTCATGTCGTGTCATGTAGGCTGGGCCTATTATAGTTTTATTATTGTTGTGTTGTTGGAATTTGAAATTAAAAAGCTTTTATTGCGAGTCATATCCTTAATGCATAGATTATTTATCAGTTTGTGTCCAATTTTTCTAACTTTTCTTTTCCAGTTGTGAATGAATTATGGCATTAAAAGCTCCATATAACTAAAAATTAAAAAGCTGTAACTCTCATCTCGATCTCACAAAGATATAATCTCTCTACTGCGCAGTGATCGTCTTATTTACACGCGTTATAAAGAGAAGATTCATCGATTTGAGCGCTCATTCCAACATAAAGTCATTATATAACACATAACATAATAAGTGTGCCCCCCTAAAAATGAAATGAAAAATGAATTTCTGACGACGGCCCATTTCGAATTACGTTTGTTGTTGATGTTTTTTCCTATTCACTGCGCGACCCACCAGTTGAAGAAACGCTGGCTTGGTGTATGATATTATATATTATATTATAACTTTATTAATCATGTCAAAGTTACAATTCGAAGTGAAATCTGACTCTAGCGAAATACAATTACAAACTGCATTGTGAATCTGGTGAAATTAACCATTTGCATTGACTTGCTCCTCCTCGATTTTCTTTCTTAAGTTGCGCATGCGCTGTGAGAGGGAAACAGTGAATTCAGTTCCTCCATGTCCACCTCCACCTTTCCGGACTTGGCAACACTGCTAAATTGCGCATGCGCAGTGAGGGGGGAACAGGGGAACTGAATTCAGTTCCCCCTCACATGCTCAATGTAGCAGTGTTGCCAAGTCCGTGAAGTTCCCGCGGTATTTTTAAGTAGCAATTGTGCGTTCTTTTTAATTTTAACCTGGCAACCCATGCGCTTGAGAGGAGAACCCGGGGGAACTGAATTCACCGGAACACCGGAAACGGTGCCGTTTCTGCATTCGTGCAAGTCATCGCTGTGCAACTATTGCGCAGGCGGTATAATAGCGCGTGCATCATTTAGCTTACTTAAGATTGAGGTATACTTTATGAGAAAGGTGTTATAAATTAGTAAAACGCACAAAACACGTTTACGGTTTTATTTGCTGTACAATCTCCATAAACATTTACATATAAACATTGTGGTCCATTTTGGACCGGCCACAAACTAGCTGCTTGCAGGCCATGTCTTATTTTAGGAGCATATGGTCCAAAACACAGCTAAGTTACAATTTTAAGTTTCATTTCCCAGCAAGGAAGAGAAAAGCAAAAGCACAACGTGCAATTAATGGCAGTGTCCATCAAGCATTTGCAGATCACATTTATTTTCAAAGACGTCACTGGCTTCAGATTTAAACTTTCAGGCAAAGTCTGATATTTGTGCAAGCACGTTTCTTCATTTCTGGCCACTGTGTCCACGTGCTATGTTGTCATTGATCTCTGCAGCATCCTTTAAAACTTGAAGTAGGAGGGCATTTCTCTTTCTGTTCTCCTCCATTCGGACAGGGTTAGCCTCTGGCAGATTCTGGAGAAACAGATGAAGAGACAGATCAGGGGCCTGTTCCATAAACCAAGATTACAGTATAAACCAGGCTTATTTCAGTTAGTCTGACTTATTGCAGGTTCATTTGTATTAAAATAAGTCCGACTATCTGCTTATTTGCTAAACCTGTTTTATGGAACAGGCCCCAGGACACAAATCATTTGTTTACAACTTTACATTATAATATCTGCTACAATGTAAAAACATCATAGTATCACATAAGATGTGCGACGAATGGGGATAAAAACGTGATACTTTGGTAATCCTTGACAATTGCATCCAACAACTAATGTAGTTTTCTAACTGCTATTAATCAGGAGGCGTGAAAGTTACTTGAGGGAGTCAATATCACAATCAGTGTGTAATAAAACACGATCCCATTTCATTTAATTCGTCCCCCCCGCGGTTATTAAGAAACGAAACCATGCACGACCGAGTTCATCATGACACTGACTGTTTACAAACACTGACAGTGAGTCTTTAGTGCTTCCCAACAGTCGTGAGAGCAACATTGTTTGGTTATGGAAGTTGATCAAATAGGCTTGTTTCAAATTAATAAAAATGCAATTTTCAGTACCTCTATTAATTTCTCGTTCCTGTCCTCTCCAGGTGAAATTATAGCCCACAAGCCGAAGCCCACACCGACAAACCCGACCACCCCGATCCAGCTCAGGACGGTCCTCACCCCGCTCATGGTGTCCAACGCGGGGTATAATGGTCAAGCTCCCCCGAGGCGCGACAAAACCAATTCCTAGGTTAGCTTACAGCACACAGCACACAGCACACTGTCAGTTGACACGATGCAGTGCATTGTGGGAGTCCTTTATTATACAACTTTTAACCGGTTACTGGCAGATAGGTCAGTAAGGATTGTGGAAACGGACAGGTGACAGCCCTTTTAACTGGCATTAGATTTATTATTATTGGATGGTTCTTAGTCATTGATTATGTTTCCCATAAATTAAATCTTATTTAACAATTATTTCATTACAACAATTTATGTAAAAAAAAATGGAATGATAAAGGTTTTGAAAGGTTCCAAATAATGTTTCTTCTTGGGTTTCACAGAAATAATGACCTATTTTTTTGGGAAAAATCATCCATAACAGGATCGCTCACTGAATATTAGACGCAGCATAATATAACATTTCAGGTTAAAGCATAATAATATTTTTTTTCTACAATAAACGAATATTAATGTAATAAATTATGTGAAATCATGTGTGTATGACATAAATAGTTCACTCAAAAATCTAATTTACTGACAATTTACTCACCCTCAGGCCGTCCAGCATGAGTTTTTATTTCTTCATCTTCAAGTGTCAAGTGTGTATAAAATGTGTATATTTGCCTGTCCTGTATCAGAGGTCTTGACATTCTTGACTATATACATTTAAAGAAACTGTTCATCTAATAATTAATTTTTTTGCTCATCCATGATGTACAGGGTGGGCCATTTATATGGATACACTTTAATAAAATGGGAATGGTTGGTGATATTAACTTCCTGTTCGTGGCACATTAGTATATGTGAGGGGGGGCACTTTTCAAGATGGGCGGTGACCATGGTGGCCATTTTATTATTTATTTCTTAAGGTGTATCCATATAAATGGCCCACCCTGTAGGTGAACTTGTTTTTTCATGGGAAGAGATTTGGAGAAATTTAACCTTACATCATTTGCTCACCAATGGATCCTTTGCAGTGAATGGGTGCCGTCAGAACAAGCATCTGATTAAAACAGGTTACAAGAATGGATTTTGGGCTGGTATTTTGATCAGAGCAAATTTACATTATTGCATGAACAATTTCTTTGAACGTTGTTTATGGTCAAGAATGTCAAAGCCTCTAAAACAGGACAGACAAAAGAAATTCAGCCATACATGCTGGGCACCTAATGGTTCTCATAAAAAAAAAAAAACTGACACCAAAGTATAAACTATTTGTGGCATGTGCTATGATGACAGGTCAGGTATTAATCATTGACTATATAACAGACCATTAAAATATTAGTCATCTTCAAGTGTCAAATTAATGCATTCCAAAGCTGCACACTAGCTGAATTAGCAAGACAATAAATAACACAACAGAACACAGAAGACTTTAATATAATTATACTGTCCAGCAGATGGCTCTAACATACTATCTGGTCTAAAATGTAGCTGTGTGTGTGTGTGTGTGTGTGTGTGTGTGTGACTCAGTGAAGGCTATGTGGGTGTGCAGAAAGCACACAAGTGCTGATAATGTCTGTCCATCAGAATCAAGGTGCAAAATAGATAGCTGGAACGGAAGGTATACATTAGTGTCCCTTTAAGCGACGTTTTCTCGGCCTGAACACATGTAGAGCTTTGTTCATCCCTTATAAAACATTACCATGGCAACCCTAGTTTCTGCACAAACACCACATTTGCCACAGCTAGAGTTACTACAATGCAACTAAAATAACTTGCTATTATCCATCACTGCCAGAAAGTAGATAAAATCACACAACGATTCTAAAAGCCTCATGCTACAAAAAAGATGCTATATTCATTTATTATGCTTTTAGAGAAAAAACGGTACGAAAGCGATACACAAACTGAAATGGATCACATCTGGTACAACAGAGCAGTCTAAAAGGTTAAATGTGCATGATTATGCCCTCATTTAGGGAATTTAGTTTGGCATGATTCAGTTCAGCTGAATCATTTATCTTTTTCATTTCTAGTTTTTAAGAAAGGTACGTTTTGTAGGGGTCTAATGCTACGGCTTGTAATGTTACCTCGGTTCTGTACATCACAAAATGCAAATGCCTTATTTCTTCAACACATTTACAACAGTTGCAGTTTATGGTGCTGTCGTAAATGAATGAAGAGATTTGAAGTGCTTTCCCTTTGCAAAATATTAATATCTAAAAGTCTATTTTACTCAAAACAATGCTCTTTTGCCAGAAATGATTATTATTTATTTCCTCATCGCAGACACCTTCTGAACTTTGAGGCTGATGTTGTGACCACGCTTCAGATTCCTTCACCCTTCCTGTTCGGATTTCCAGACGTGCTAAAGGTGTCAACCTCTGATGTTCTGAAGCAGAAAGCGAGGTAATTTCTTCTGGCTGCGTTATTGCTTGAATATTTAATCGTTTCCTGCCTCTCGCACCCCCCACACCCCCTCCAAATCACTCAGTCTATAATGACACCTCTCACGCCAACCCCCTGGCTGCTTTTCCTCTCTGATTGCTACAGTAACGCTTGCAGATGCCTGCTCCTGTTGCCATGACACCCGTTTTTTCCCGAAGGTGCACCGCTGATCATTGAAGGAAATATTCATGTGCGTGTCTGTGTGTATGCAGACTGTGTGTGGTTTACCTTCGATTTGCAGCGGTATATGGGTGATTAGGTGTGCCTGTGCATTTTAACCGCCCCAAGTGCATGCTGGTCTGTTCTGTTCTATAGTTTGTTATTTATACAGTGCTTTCATAACAGCGTTTAACACCCCTCAACACCTGTGTGATATTTCACAGCAGCGCGTCCAGTATGAATGCTAATCATGGCTCTGATGGCGTCGGGAACTAGAGCCCACTTACAGTTCACAGCGGAATTTCAGAGACTAATTCACACTTACAATTTGCGTATGTGTTGTTGTACATAAATCATCTGTGCAAAGGGGGAACGTGGAATGTGTGAGCGCGCACGCGTTGAAAGTCTGTACTTCCCAAATGCAATTAATGTCCATTATAATCGCATTATTAGTTAAACAATGTCAAGCAAGAGCTTAAATAAGCTGCTTTATGCAAAACTGACCTTTCCATTTTGAGCTTTTACAGAAACAGGACCATTAAGTGCTGTTTATAGTCTGTTTTTCCTGATACGCCAAGAAATAAATTAAAGCTAATGAATTAAAAGTGTTGTGGGTACGCAAAGCAGTATTTATAAGAAGTAATTGGGATTTCAGTGGGGCGCAATAGCCAATGGTTATTCTGATTGGTCAGCACAGGTTTGCTGTCAAAAAAAGGGTAACACTTTAGTATACCAGTTCTTACTAGTTGCTTATTAGCATGCATGAAATATGGTCTGTTTATTAGTACTTATAACATACATATTCTGCAGATGCTAGGCTATATCCCTGATCCCAATACATAAACTTAACGACCTTACTATTAAAGCAGCAAATTAAAAGTTTAATTACAAAAAGTCATAGTTAATGGTTTTATACAATTAAACCCTAACATATATACTTTTTTAATGTGTCAAAAATATTTGATTTACTTTTTAATGTGTTCAATAAAATTTTAACCAATACCTTAAATATTGTAATGTAGTAATTTAGAATATTGTAATGCTGTTTATTATTTTATTAATTTATTTATTAATTAGAAATTCTTTAAAGTCTTATTTGTAAATGTGAACTTGCTTATTTTTTGCCATTCAAAAAAAAGAAAGAAAGAAATATATATAGTAAAATGTCCATTTTGATTGGTCAACCACATTTAACAATTTTTTTAAATGACGGACTGAATGTTGCTCAAGGCAAAAGGTAGTTTCATGCCTCTTGTATCACTACACAGTCCGTTTACTCACATAATAATTAAATTTTTTTAAATATTAATTTAAAACTTAATAAAAAACATTTTTAAAGTGTATTTATCAATACAATCAACAACAATTAAGCTAACAGTAACAGTGTCCAAAGTATCCCCAAACTATCTTTATTCTCTCGACCCCATTTATCATTCTAACTTTTAGTTCTCACCCCACTGTTCTAATCTAAGTATTTCCCCCTATCTTTAAACCTCATTTTAATTCTGATAAGGTTCACCGTACTGAGATTTGCAGCAATGCATAATTCATGTCTCCCACCGTCCTTTCTTAATGTTCTGTCATTCTTTTCATAATTTTGTTGAAACGACTCTTCCAATTTTAGAGAGATGTTCTCATGCATTCAACAGCACCGACAGGCTTTCTAGACATCAGGCTAAATTATGCCATTTGCTGTTGATTCATCATTGACAAAAGACATCTTAAGTGCTATAAAGAAAGGGTTAAATTGGTGATCCTACTACATTTAATTTCCTTCGGATGGAAAATCTTGGTGATTTGAAAAGCAGCTCTTCAAAAAGGGAACTATTTCCATACAAGTGTAGCTGTCTCAGACTGTGTGTGTGTGTGTGTGTGTGTACCAGCAGCTTGTCTGTGGCTCACTCATGTTTCAAACTTATCAATTGTAACCAGTTTCCATAGCAACATCTCTCAAGAGGTGAAGAGAGAGGGAGAGAAAGAGCTGAAAGAGAAATAGACTTTGGCAACGGAGCGTGTGTGATTACATACATGTTTCTGCATGCGCTGCACATAAACTACACTCTGCTGCTCTTTGATAAAATTCATGTTTCAAAACAGCAATTTGGGGGTTTTGCTGCGATTTTTATTATTTATTTATTACTCTGTTCTATTTTCCTGCTCCATTTTCATACCAAATTGCTTTTCAAAGCATTGGCAAATGTTTCAGCTGTGCGGCCATGGACAGAAAACCTATTTTGGACAGGCTCTTTGGTTTTGATTTTCAGTGAGCGAGAGAGAGACAACCTAACATAAAATGCGTTTCATTCTTTTATTGTCTCCATGGCAACCAAACTGTGTTAGCCTCTTATTGACTCCAGTGCATCATTTGCCTTGATCCTTTTTTGCTTTTATCACAGTTTCATCCATTTTCAATTTACTTCTTTTTGAGGGAAATATATTTCCTGCTTTTGTAGACCAGCTTTTCTTTTTTTTTCTTCTTTTTGTAAAAAAAAAAAAGTCCTCTCTCCTTTTAACCTTTAAAAAAGATTGCAACATGCGGATCAAGTTATACCGCTCAAAAGTGTGGGCTTGGTATGATTATAAATGTTTTTAAAAGATGCATTTATTTGACAATATTGTGAAATATTATAGTAGTCAAATCAAATCACTTCAAATGTTGTCTACTGTATTTCAATTTAAGACAAATGTTTGTTTTGCTACATTTCTATTCCTGTGATGGTAAAGCTGAATTTTCAGCAGCCATTACTCTTGTCACATGATCCTTCAGAAATAATTTTAATATTCGCTGCTAAAAACATTTCTTATTATTATCAATGTTGAAAACATTATATTTTTTTAATATACATACTATTTTTCAGTATTCTTTGAGGAATAGACCAGCTTCAAAACATATATTGTAAAAATAAACTATGAAAGTATTTATTGTTACTTTGAGTTTATTGCATCCTTGTGGAATAAAAGGGTTCATTAATTCCAAGGTTAATTCCTACTCCAAATTGCAAATCAACAAACACTTTTATTGGCAACATCGTTTTATTAGAACATGTGTAATTGCTTTTGGAGTATATAAGATATTCGGTTGTATTCAACTGAATACAGACCATAAAGTTACCAAAGGTGCTGTAGCGTACATTAATGAATCATGTATAAAAGACATAATCATGCAGGTATTCTTAAATGTAGATACTGCATGTGAACTGATATTAATCACAAAAAGACATTCAGTGATGACGTCTATCATGAAGACCCAGTCAGCTGTCCCACATTCCTGTGCTATTAGAGATTGTCCAGGATATATATATATATATATATATATATATATATATTCACATTTTGAGGGTACATCAAGTCAAAGCCAAGATGGAAAGAAGACCCGGGAGTTCGAACCAGATAGGCAGTGTTGCCAAAAAGCACTCGGACTGTGTCGTTATTAAATTGCTTGCTTTTAAGTTGAATACCAAGCCGTTCTAGCTAGTGAAGCGGCTCATGAGATATGCGTTTGGCCACTCTATTCATCTACAAAGCCAGAACTACACACAGCTTAGGTAAATAATCATTAATCTATTTGTTTAGCAGACTGATGGACACAGCACAACACAGGAACTCCAGGAGAGGCAAATCGACATGCCCTAGGATACACGGAACAGAGTGGCATTAAATGTCGGATATAGTCTAACAACACAGAAGATTGCCTGAAAAGTTATTTTTCGATGTGAGACCGTCGTCATCGGTCCACTGTCCAAAGCATCAACGGCGAATGTTTCTGACACCAGTGTCTCGTTCATCTGCATCACGGTCCGCTGTGTCCGGCCGTCTCACGCACATCAGCCCACTCAACGCAAATGAGTCTTCCTCTGTTGTTTGCTACAGTTCATCTGTTGGCATTCCAAAAGTGCTTTTATGATTTGTCACAGTCTATCGAGTATTTGAACTCCGGCAGAGTTGGAGTCGGATCTCTCCTCCCTTACGGTGTACGGCCCATCCTGCACGCCCGTCTCAATTAAGAGTCTGCCGTTCTGCTTGACCGCTCGTCCTCACCGCAGCCCATGATGGATGTTTCCGGAACATGGGGTGTCAGTCCTCAGATGTGATGCTGCTCAAACAGTTTCCCCGGTTTGTGATACTTATCTCATTGGTTGATTTGCTTTGAAATGTCTTTGTAAACGTCACCATCAGATTATACGTAAAAATAGACTTCTTGTGCGGTTGTTTAAGGACACTAATAGAACTACCCTGACCGAACTGCAACAACTGAGCCATATATTCAGAATTTAATCAATTGTTATATCGTACCTCTACATACAGGGTACATTTATCTACCACAAATACCGAAATAGCAAATACTTAGCAGTTATTAAATACTTTGACATAACAAGTTATGTGAAGAAAAAGACGTTGCGACAAAGTCCACGGTCTATTGATTTAAAATTCAAGGTAACACATTCTGTATTGGCCTCAGTAGCACTTTACGTGTCTCTTCGTATAGACATTAGGAACCATTTGTTGCTATAAGCAGCGGAAATTTTCAGCAGCCCTTGAGAAACTCAATGGTGTTAAAAAACATCTATACTGCCTGAGTCTTTTGTTCACCATATTTCTCTTTCTATTGCACTCGTTTTCTTTTGGTCCACATCTCCACTTTTTGTTGTTGTTTTTTTTAAATGGCAGTAATTGAGGCAGGTTTACATCGACGGCTTTAAATGCCTCCTTGTCTTGAGCTTTTTCTACATCTGTCCATTGTCCATCCCCACCCAGGAGATCTGAGGAGGAGCTGAACAAGGTCTGAGGATGAGGGAGAGGAGAACGCGACATAGTTCGGTCTTTATTCTGTCGTTTTCTCCTTCCTTTCACAATCATCCGTCCGTCATTTGATCCCTTAGAAGCTGACCAAAGCATACACCATACTGAAAAAGAGACCGAGAGAACTTAATCAAGAGAGATATACTAACAAACTTTTACTTTCTTAAATAAGAGAGACATTCTGGGACTAAGTCAATATGTGTTCACAGCACATGTTGATTTTGTGCTCAAGAAACATTAAAAATGATGAAAACAGCAAAGCTGCTGTTTTTTTTAAACATTTTTTTAGGTCCAGTTTAAACAGTCCGTTGTTCCTCACAGATGACGAAGCAGGTAATAGCAATCCGATCCATACATAAGATCTCATGACATAGGATATCTAAATGGGTAGATGATATATACATGAGAAGGGTTTACCTGTACAGATAGTAGAAAAAGGAGAGAAGGTAGAAGCCCAGCTTGCACCAGGACTCTTTTTGGCAGTAATTCAGAATGTCTGCATTCATCACACTCACTGGATCATACATAACCTCAGACCCATCTGCAGGACGGTGGAAAAACCTGAGGGAGATAAAAAAGCGAGGGGGAATTGCTACAGGGAGCCATTTTGGAATTTCAATTAAGTAGCTGTAAGTGAGGGACAGTTTGTACCTCCAGAGGTGATAGAGAAGCAGGGGGATGTTAAGGCCCAGAGTTACCCACTCCCCTGCACACATGAACATCAGACAGAACAGCCCGTGGATGGAATACTCTGGAACCACCAGCTGGAAGAAAAAGAAAAACAGTTTTGAGTGTTTGTCATCTTTATAAGCATGAATTAACATTTTAACATCTTTTGCACATTCAGTTCTGACTCTTTCTGTGCGTAAGATATGAGTGTGACTCCAAGTACAGAGCAAGAAAAGAAAAGGAATACAGTGATGCCACTTTCAGGAGTTTTGTGGTTGTTTCAGGGGATACTAAATGTTTTAATGCAAGTGTTTCCAATCAGGGCTCTCTCTCTCTCTCTCTCTCTCTCTCTCTCTCTCTCTCTCTCTATATATATATATATATATATATACAGTATATATAAAATTACCTTCATGACATTTCTAGCTATTCAAGTATATGCATCATGATCACACTAAGTTTGGGGTCAGTACGATTTAATGTTTTCAATCTTACTCACATCAGGGCTGCATTTATTTGATCAAAATACAGTACAACAGTAATATTATAAATGACTAGAATCTGAATGAATAATATCTGTTTGTTTTTTTATTATATTTTATAATGTAATTTATTGTTATGATGGCAAAACTTAAGTGGCTATTAATTCAGTCTTCAATGTCATATGATGGTGTTCAATAAACATAATATTTTTGTGGAAACAGTGATAAATTTTTAGGGCTCTTTTAATTAATAGAAAGCTGAAATACTAATTTCTTAAAAAACAACATTCACCACAAACCGACCCAAGACCTTTTATTGAGAGAGTACATCTGCACTCTTATTGCCGATATTAGACTTTTCTTTTATGATTACTCTCAGAGGGTTTGGCATGGTAGTGTACATGACAATGTTAAAGTATCTGGTCTTGGAGGAAGAGATCTGCTACACTGCTGCTGCAGCAGAGTGAATACCAAGATGTGCTACTGCCAATATATCCACAACAATCTGCTGTGACCATGTAAGAAATACTGCTGTTGCACTTATAACACGTATGAAATAACCCCCATAGCATACATAATCACCCCATAGCAGATCCATACAGGTGAAGCTGGGAAAGGTGGAGGATTTTTGAAGCACAATGCAACTATTACTGCAAGCACTAGTCAAGTTTTTAAAAGTGTGGGGTATCAATAAATGGCTGCTGATACAAAAATCAATCAGCTGTACCATGTGATAATGATTTCATTATGTCTGACTGACCTATCGGAAAACACCATCTTGAGTTTTATGACAGAAATTTGGATTTATCATTATCAGCTAACACTAATGCATACATGGGATCTTTATAAACTAATTATTTATTAATTTAATAGCACAGTAAATCTCTATTTTCAGACTTTATATTATGATGTAGTAATGCCTGAATATAGCTGCAGCATTTAAAATAATTTTTATTGTTTTATTTATTTAGCCAAAATCGGCCAGAATACCTGGCTATAGAGCTATAGGCATGAGTGCATCTCTACTATAAAGTGTTTTTTTTTTAAATAGCTGGCTTCTCTTGCATGTCCTCACTATTTTACATATGCTTACACTTGACTTGATCTGCCACAATTTCACTCACCCTTCGGAGGAGGTTGCAGATTCTCTCGATGTTCAATATTCTTTCCCTCTGAGGAAAAACAGAAGAGCGCAATAAGATTGCATGTTTCTGTGTGTGTTTTCACATATGTGCATGCATGCCTTTTCAGTGTCTCTGAAACCCGCTGTTCACAGTTGAGAGACTGATGCTGAGTAGTTTATGCTGTGTGAAAGGAATCGTGATCTAAGAAAAGCCTTACCGCTCTGGTGGGGTTGCTCTGATCGATGGGATTTTTGAAGTCTGTGCGCAGCTCATCAAAAGCAATAATCTTGAGAAGAGGCAAAGAGAATTTGCGTTACACAAGCATTTAAACGAAACCACTGGACATTTTGGAGGCTTGTGACGATGTAGGGTAATTGTACCATCTGTGGCCCTTTTTATCTTTAACTTTCCTCATTCTCGAATTCCTACAGCTTTAAGCTACACTCTCCCCTCCTTCCCTTTCCCCATATAGATCCATATCTCCTGCCATCCTCTCACTTCGTTCTGTGTACACAGATGCAGTTGCCATGGCGATCGAACGAGCCCCTAAGCGGGCGTCATGGTTGCTATAGAAGTGAGTTCACATTCTTATTGGCTGTGAGCCATACAAAGATAGGGGAGAAGGAGAGGAAAGGGGGGGATGGGGTGTCAGAACCAAATTACGGTTTGATAAGCATTCTCAATAACATGGTTTCTCACCGGCATACGCAGACTCTCAGCCTCCCCCACTTTCTTGTCTCCATACACTCTCCTTCTCTCACATACATTTACTCACAAACACACACTCACACCAAATGACTCATGTTTAGAATCTCTCCCACTCCTGTCATTAGTCAATGCTCAGTCATTTCAAGTCTGTTTCTTAATGGCCTTTTGAACGTCTTACAAGTAAGGTCTGCCAATCTGAAAATATCCCTGACTTCTGATTTGGCATTCAGGGCTCGTGTTTTAGATGTTGAAACCTCTGCTCTCTAGCGTTTTGTTGTTTCAGACAGATTTTAACAGTTCAGGGCCATTGTGTTTGTCTGCTGTTGCCTTTTGTGAGAATGCCGCCTCTAATATGAAGAATACAGATGATGTTGAAGTCTCTGGCGGCGACTGTGCAAATTTCATTTGTGATTCTACAGACAGTGGGCTGGCACAGAACAACCAGTAGAGTTCAAATGAGCTGTTGACCTCTTCCTCTTCAGCGCTTTCTCTCTGTGTTTGTGTGCATTGGTGAATCTCACTAAAACATGTCTCAGTCACATTACACCTCAAAATGAAAAGAAGAAAAAGAAGATTGCTTAATTAAAATGAATTAAAACGGCATATATATTAAATATTATGATATTAAATATAGTAATATTGCCCTAACATCATTTTCATTGCCGTGAAGCATTTAGAAGTTACTTTTTGCGTTTTTTATTTCTGTCGTGCCATTATTTTTTTGTAGAATTACAAACAGTACAACAAATACTTCCATGATGTTCAATGGTGTAAAAATACATTTTAAAGCACATTTTTTATATATTAATTATTATATATAATTATATACTATAGAGAAATAAATGTGCTTAATTGCTAAGGAAATAAATATGTGATTTAAAAACAATTGCTCAAATAATGGTCCTAAAATATGCTCCAAGTACAATATAATTTCTTATTTTGTTCTATAATATAATTCTTCTTAAGGTTTTGTGCGATTTACATTTACATTATTGACTGTATGTGTGTGTGTGTGTGTGTGTGCACGTTTGTGTGCATATACACACACAGGTAGACGCCCGCCTCCTTCCTCCGTTTTTTCTTCTGTATCCGTCTACTTGTTCTGTAAATCATTAATAATCCATGACTCAGAATGTCTGCTCTATTAATAACTGCCGCGATTTGTATTCACCTCATGTATAAGACCTCTTGTTAAGGGCAGGGGAGACAGCTTGGACAGACACACACCAGTCTCAGCTCTCAAAAAACTGGCACGAACACACACACACACACACACACACACATTCACACTCACGCAGTCAGACACTTGGCGATGACATGGATTCCGACGCCAGTTTAAATGTTAGTGTGATGGTGTTACAGGTAACAGGAACTCGTACAATTTCACATTCACTGAGTAAAGTGTAAAACTACAGACGTACCTGCCAGATGACGAAGAAGATGAGGGCAGCGCACAACACGAGTGTTAACATGTAGCAAAAGGCCGCAAAGGTGAAGGCCATGGCTGTGCCAGCCAGCCTGACGGTGATCTGGGTCGAGAGAGGGGGAGATTTCCCCTGCTCTCTCTCTTTCTGTTACTCTCCTTACACTCTCACCCCCTTCAAGGAAGTTACAGAGCACTTCCCTCTTCTTCTGTCTCTCCTCTTAAAGCTTGCGCTCCAGCTTAGGATGAAGTCAAGAGAGAACTGGAGAGGAATCTTCTTGGTCTGGAGCTGCAGATATGAGGCGTCTGGCTGGTTATCCGCCTCCGCTGACTGGAGCGCCTTGTAACGTGTGGCTGGACAGTGTGTGCTCGTGTGTAATTCTTCCTCTCTGTCCACCTAAGATAACAGCTTGAGCTGTTTCCTCTGTTCGGTCTCTCTGCCGTCTCCCCTGTTCCTTCACTTGCTCTCCTTCTCCCTCTCTGTCTTTCTCTGTGATTGGCAGAGGGGGGGTTGTATGTATGTGGAGAGTCGCTCCCTTCCCCCGTCTCTAAGATTAGTGCTGCACTCTGGGTCCACACACCTTATTTACAGCAGAACACCTTAAAAAATATCTTGTGGGCACATCAGAGGATGAATGTCCTCGGTATGCAATCTGAAAAACAGACATTGATTCGAGTTGCACTCTTGAAGATAAATGTTCCAAAAAGGACTTTTGCACCTTTCAGTGAACAGTTATTAAAAGAAAAATATTTAAATGTGAAGAATATTTTCTATATTATTAAAGGCCTTTGTGCAGGGGAAAGCTTCCATGGATGTTAAAGGTTCTGTATGAAACCATCAAAGCCAATAAAGATCCTTTATCATTTTTTAAGAGTAATGAACGGATGAATGACTTTTGAACAGTAAGTACAATTAGATACATTTTAACTGACACAGCGTTGTCATTTTAAACAAAAATAAGACATGTATGTGGATCTAATTGATAGGTCTTACAATTATTCTTATTCTCTCTTAAAATAAAAACAATATAGATCAGTTTTAAGTGCTGATGATTTGGTATTATGGATAATGCATATATTACACATTAATGAAACTTTTGCCTTTAAAATGAGTGCAAGTGTAAACAAAAGATAGCGTGCTTAATAAGAAGCAAAAAGCATTTTTATGATTATATATTGAACTTAAGTAATCTATGCATAGCTTTGTATGTGTGAGTCCAAGACACTGTTGCATCTATTTATAATATTTACTGGTGGATGTAGTTGATGAAACAAACCATTTGATTGAGCCACGAAAAAGTCAAATGTGCCAATTTTTGTCTGCAGTTGTGTGTGACTCGTGAATAATAAGATGTTCAAAAGGACGGTGAAGGATGGTTAACTAAGTTAGCGGTGGTACATGACAGAATGAAAGAACGAGAGCATTTACCTGTGTTTTCTGAAGCAGCGGCGCAGTCTGTCTGTCTGTCCTCTCTCCCCTCATTTTCCTCCCATCAATCTGGGTCGACACCATGTCAGAAATCTCTGGTCTGCTATGCTCTGGGTGTCAGTGTCGGTCCCATTACAGTCTCTCATTGGCTGCTTGGGTGCTCTGCGACCAGGTATGAAACAGCAGAAAGAAGCCAAACATGCATGAATGCGCTGGCTGTATTTTTCTGTTTTATCTTATGCTTTTGATCCGGCGCAGCTTTTTGAAATCTGACACTTAATTAACTTAGCATTTTTCTCTTTTTCCCCCTTCATCTGCCTTACCCACTTACCCTCCGCTTTCTCTCGCTCTCATTCCTTCTCTGCCTCTCTCAGTTTTTTAACAATTGAAGCATTCCCCACTGGTATTTGATCTCAAAAGCAGAACCAATGGAAAAGCCCTTCTCGCTCGCCCCCCATCCCTTTGATTAGGAGTCAAATGTGATGTTATTACCTCTGAACGCGATGCTCAACTACATTCAACAGTCTTCTCTTCCTCCGTCCCTCTATTTTCTTCCCTACTCTCTCATTCCCTAGAGAGATATGAGGGGGCAGAGGGAGCTCCGAGTCTTTCTTCTTTGGCTTCCCTTGTTTGTCTCTCCCTCTCTCTCTCTCTCCCTCTCCCTCCCTCTATTATTCTCTTACTGTCTCTCTCTCTCATACAATGTTACCTTCTTGATGAAAGTGCGTCTCTGTCACTGCAGGAGAGATGAAGTAAGGTTTGATTCTACCTCTCTTTCTTGTCAAATCTGCAGTCATGTTTTTAAAGATCAGTATTTTATATCATTCACAATCTGTTGTGTTCTTCTTTTCACAGGGTTCCCATAAATTCCACTGTTGCCATTTTCACATTTCAAGTCAGATACCTATATATCCTGGGAATTAATAGATGAATAATAATAATAATAATAAGAGATTAAAATAATAAAAACATATTAGTGTACAAATATAAACAAAGATGTTCCATAATTTGTTTAATTATTTTTTTCATTAAAATAATTATTATAATAATATAGTATATAGCATTATTTTACAATGTTCTTGTTACAAATTGAATGCACTTACCATAGTAATAACAATAAATAAATAATTACAAGCAACTAACCTTCTGCTTCTTCAGTTTTTCCATAACTGTAGGAAACCTGCATAAAAAAGGCTCATTTAGTAAAATATCACACCTTTGAATATGTCTGGGTTTCCTGCCACCTCATTTCCATGGTGTCAATTCCATTTTCAATGAATACTCCCTGGGGATCTTCTTTTTCTTCTCTGATTAGCTGTGTTTTCAAATCTTGGTTTATTGTGTGTTCTTTGAAGCGTGGGAAATACTGAAATTTGATTGAGATGCTCCCCAGGGAGAAGACACTGAATCATTCCAACATTAAGGATTCTGGTTTGCTTTTATTGCTTACAATTACTGCAGCCATATAGGCAGCATTCTTTGTTTTTCAGGAAGACTGACAAATATCCTAAAGCACATACAGCACCTTTGACAGATTTCCAGCATGCCATGTGGGTGCTCTTCTAATGGAGTCCAAGAGTACCATCTGGTGGATTCTTCCACACTCAGAAAGCATCTTCTCTCCATTGTCCTTCAGGAAATGCTATTTAAGGCCAAGAACAAGTGATTTCAGTTACTTTAGTGCGGATTTAGTGTTTTATATTTTTTAAAAGATATTTATTTTTAGTCTATGATCAATTACAACCTATGGCAAAATAAAGACAGGAGCGTTGAAACGATCAATATTTTTGCATTCCCATGCAGCTAGTGTTTCTAAATCTTAAAAGCTGTAGTTCTTAACCAGGGGCCCCGGACCCATCGGGGTCCCCAGCACTCTTCCAAGGAGTCTGCAAGATGACTAAATAAAATAAAAAATAAGCAAAAAGGTTTAAGCTAAGCTCATTCTCTTTTTAAAAAAACCCCTTTCCCCTTTTTTAAATTTTAGAACCAAGGTTGTTTTGGGTAACTTGGATATGAGAACGTTTTAAAATTGTGATTTCTAGACTTTAAAAAACTTGATATAGATTTTTTTTAAAAACCCAATGTAATTAGAAAGTAGAAAAGTCATGAAAATTAAAGTGTGTAAACCACAAAGAACATTATTGAGATGATGGATCTGTGGATTTTGATTATTCATAATTATTTTGTTTAATTCTTAGTACTCCTAATTTATGTAATTAATACGTTTGAAAATGAGCTATGTCATAAAGCATAAGTATCAGAATTATCTTGGAGACTGAAAGTTTAATGACTTACAGCAACATTAAAGGGTAAAAAAATATAAAAAAAACATCTTTTTAAGTTATCTTTTGAAGAGATTTCCCTAACATTATAACTAGCCTAGCCTAAAACTTCTTCTGCGTTTAAGTGAAAAATAAAATCTCCAAAAAGAAACCGATTATAATACTCTGTACTCAACTGTAGTAACTACAATCGTGTGACAACATGGAGAAACTTGCACTGATGTTACGGCCAGAAGACCCAGGCTTAGTGGGGAACGGAACCAAAAGTCCTCAGGTTGCGCGTTCCACCCGGACATAGTTGTGTGCGGCGGTAACGTGGAGATCTGTTTTCATTCAGCCAGTAACTCCAAAATCACTCGTTTTCATTAAAATGGCTGCTAAAAGCCAGGTATGTTCAATATGGCTTGGATCCGAAACTGGAATATTAAAAGGTAAGGTGTTTTTTCGTCTCGTTATCGACAGATTGCACACTTTTTCTGACTAGCTAGCTAGCCATGAATAGTACACGTGAGTCGGTAGCACATACGTGCCATTTAATTTTCTTGAGGGCCACCGAAATAACGTGTTGTTATTTTTCATGTTTCACCTGTAGGGGTGAGTTTAACCAAAAAGCAGGCGTTTAACTTCTGCGAGATGAGCAGCTTGAGTCGAGATCAGGAGGTTTGTGTGATGGCGTGGGGAGATCCTCACGAATCCGAGGTGAGAAACAGAACTGGAGTAACAGATTTCTTTAACATGATTTAGTGACTGACAGACGTTGTCTATGTGTGTATGTCTTTTCAGGTGTTAGTGGGCAGTGTGAACGGCACTGTGAAAACATTCAGCACAGATAAGGGGATCTTCACAGCGACCAGAGAGTGTGGAGATCCTTCACAGGGCAGATTCACAGGACTGGCTGTCACTGACAGGTGGTGTTATGCTCATCTCTGCAGGGCCTGATGAATTACTGGATGTTTTGCAGGAATGATGGACTTTCCCCCTTGTTTTTCAGTTCTATGATTACATGTTTGGAGTCAGGACTGCTGAAGGTGTGGAAGGAAGGCAGTACAGAAACAGTAAGTCATTGTTTTTAGTGTCTTGCAGTGTGGTAGGCTCTATGTAAACCTATTTTTTTTTCCAATTTACTTCAGAGTTATTATTCATGCACTTGCATCTTTATAAAAAACAGTACTTGAAATGTTTCTAATTTTAAAAATGTATCAAATATAATTTATGTTAAAATGTAATAATGCTGAAAAACTGAAATGAACACCAATCCCAGCAGATTCATGGTGAATTTTAGGAACAAATGTAATGAATTGATGATAATAATACAGCTTTTTTATAATGTAGTGTATATGTAGGCATTATATATTTGAGTTGATTTGTTACAGTGATAAAGTAGGTTGCCTTTCTGCACAGTACAGTAAAAATATGATTTTGTCCCCATAATATAATCCCATGAACAGCTTCATACAGAATATATATATATATATATATATATATATATTTAATTTTATTGCCATTTATCACTGTATATTAATTATAATGACATGATCTTCAGAAACGAACCAGTCAAAAGAAGTGTCTAACAGTTGCACCCTTATGGCTAGGTCTGGGTATCAAGTTCGATACTTTTTAGTGACTGACCGAATTGCCTTAAAACAACCGAGTATCAAAAAACATCCCGCCGTTCGGTACCCAGTTTCAAAACCTAAATGAGTTAACCTCATCAACATCAGTCTGTGTAAATGGCAACAAGCTGAAAAATAATGTAATGTGATTTTGTTAAAACTGATTTAATAAAACTGGTATCGAAAAACTATTGTTCAGGAACCGGTATCGAACTTAAGGTATCGAATCAGAATTTTTTGAATGATACCCAGCCCTACTTATGCCGTATATATTTGTTCATTAGAGAGGGGAGAGGATGTTTTATTGTGCTGTTTCCTGTCTCTAAAACACTAAAAACACTTTTAGTAGCGGCTCCTACAGTTTGAATTGTAGATTATGATTGAATTATGTATGATGGTCACTTCATCTTTTTGATCACTGTTGAGTCTTGAGATAGATGTGGACTTGTAGTAAATCGTCTGTCTCTGCTCTTAGGTTGAGGTAAATGTTGGAAATGGAATATGCAGAATGCAAAAGAACCCATCGCAGCGCCATCATGTGGCTACAGGGGGCAAAGAAAACCCGCTGAAAGTCTGGGATCTGGAGAGACCAGATAAGCCAATATTCACAGCCAAAAATGTAAGGCAGAAGAAGAAAACCACTACCTTTTTAAGCAGTAGTTGTAAGTAGTTGTTTTCTGTGTTTCAAGCTCTCCTTTTTCTATCAATCCATCAGGTAGCCCATGACTGGTTAGATATGCGAGTGCCCGTGTGGGTGAAAGACATTGGCTTTATCCCAGATTCAGATAAAATAGTCACATGCACTGGACACCACCAGGTTTGTCTTTACTTTAGATTTATCCATGCGTGCTTGTCTGCTGTTGTTTCTGTTTACTAATATCATGTAGTATTTTTGTTTACAGCGAACACCTGAAATTACGTAGACTACCATTCAAAACTTTGGTGTCAGTAACATCAAAAAACAACAAACAAACCAAAAAAAGAATTTAAACTCTCTTCTGCTTATTTGTTTATTGATAAAAATAAATAAATAAATCAGTCTAAACAGTAATACTGTGAAATATTGTTTGAAATGTAAAATAATAATTTGAATGCATTTTAAAATGTAATGTATTTCTTTCATGGCAAAGCTGTATTTTCACCAGCCATGAATTCAGCCTTTGGTGGCACATGATCCTACCAAATAATTTTTATTAGCATTGAAAATTATTGTGCTGGCTAATATTTTCAGAATTTGTTTATGAAGAAAAAGTTCAAAGGAACATCATTTATTAAAAAAAACTCTCACTTTTGCCTTTTTTTTTTATTTATATGAAAATATAATGTTTCCTAAATGGTTTTAAATGGAGTGAATTGAAATATTTATTCATTTTAATACAAAATCATGTATAATTTATATGAAGTCAGTATTTATACCAATTAATTTCTCTTTGATTTCATTTATTCAGTACTAAACCTTCAACTTGTAGTTGATTGGTTGGTGTTAGTAAAACACGGCCTAAAGCCATCCTCAGCTGCTTTAAAAATCAAATATGTTTAGTAAGTTTAACAGCTATGCAAGATCCTGAAATAAATTGTGTTTTTGCAGCTTGTCCCTAACCCTTCGCTATTGTATTTATTCATGTCTTCCTTTGTGTCTTAAGGTAATCGTCTGTGATCAAACATGACTCAAAATATCTTGCCCTCTCTGTTCTGCTCCTCCTCCGTCAGGTGCGTGTGTATGACCCCTCGACGCCTCAGAGAAGGCCGGTGTTGGAGGCTCGGTTTGGAGAGTACCCGCTCACGGCGCTCTCTCTTCCTGCGGGCCGGGGCACAGTGGTCGTGGGCAACACTCACGGGGAGCTCGCCATCCTTGACCTCCGGAAAGGTAAGCAGTAGGTGGATGCTCTGTTTATTTTTTTCCTCTTGGGCAGGTTTGGATCTGCACAAAAGCGGTTGTTTTGAACTGAAGCTCTATTGCTCAGGGTTTTTTGTCCTGAATCTGTGTGTGTTCCAAGTATAAAGGATGTGTTTGGCCAGCCGTTCTCCATATATGCACTGCGATATTATAGAACTCCTGAGAGTGTTGTTTTGTCTGACCCCATTTTCTTCTCTCTCTGCCTGCAGGGCTTGTGCGTGGGTGTCTTAAGGGTCTGGCGGGGGCAGTGCGGGGGTTGCAGTGCCATCCTTCCCTCCCGTTGGTGGCCTCTTGTGGTTTAGATCGTTTTCTGAGAGTACACAGCCTGGAGGACCGTTCCTTACAGCACAAGGTATGAATGCATAAGAAACCAGGTTTCTTTGTCCATTCTCCCTACGCTTCATCAATCCCATTCTCTCTACAGATTTCTGCATAGCCCCTCTCCTCTTATTACCCTCTGATTGCATGTACCATATAATCAGAAGTGCCTCCCACTCAGTGTTATGTTTGTATAAATGAACATAGTTTTTTTTTCTGTGCAGGTATATCTGAAGTCACGACTCAATTGTGTGCTGCTGTCTAGCGGAGAACTGGAGGTAAGCGGCGGTTCGGTGTCAGAGGGTGCATCGTTTTGATGATTCGCTTTTATGTAACTGCCCATCAGCAGTAACAACAATGAAAGTTGCTTTCTCGCCGATGCTTTTATACTGCATCCTAATGACTTCGTTAAACATTTGACTCTTTATGTGCTTTTCTCCTCTAGTCAAGTGCTGATGTTAGTGGAGATGTAGAGGAGGTGAAAGCCGAGGGAGAGGAGGATGAGGTCTGGGATACCATGGAAACAGTGACGGAGAAGACAAAAAAGAGGACCGCCCAGAAAGACGAAGCGACTGTTACTAAAGTAGATGGAAGAAAGAAAAGGAAACTAGTGAAAAAGTGATGTAAAGTGATATCTGATGGACATTTTTATCAGTTTATATACAGTTTGTCACGTCTTGAGTAAAACTGTATCAGCAGTGGCCAAGAAGAAACTTAAAACCTGAGAGACTCTTTCATATGGATATATAATAATAGGTGAAGGTCAATATTTTGGTCCATAAAGTGAATTTGACCAAAGAATCAACTTAAATGTGATACTAAAATCGCATTTTAACTGTTAAACCAGTTTATATAAAAACTATTTGTCCTATTAATCACTGTATTTCTACAGTGTATTTCTGTACTGAACAGAACATAATCAAGAGTCTGTATATCATAAACACAGAATCGTTCAGAATTATGTGTTCGTTCTTTATTGTCTGAAAATCTAAAGCCAAACTGTCACGCACATTAGAAGTGTGCACTTCAGGAAATGTTTTCTAGGGGAACCCCAATTACAATTTTTATATAAAGACTCTGCAATACTATTTTAACATGAAGCTATAATTCTTCTCCAAAGCTTATTTATAGTATTCTTTAATATCCAATTAATCGAGACAAAAATAGAATCTTGAATCTGTGCTGGTCTAAAGACCTTGACTTGACCGTGAATGACCATACATACCTGTGCTTGTGTGGGTGTGTGTATTACACAGCATTATGTACACTTAAACACACCCTTTTCTAGTCTCTCTGATAAGATAAGGGACATCTTGGTTAGCACTAAACCGTCGACGTTGTAACATTTGTAGCTAATAGCTGATTTGTAAAGCTGTACATCTCAAAAACATCAGATACTGTTCTACCAAGGAATCTCGTCGAATCAGAAAATCAATTCTGTCCAAGCTTCTTGTGCGGTGAAACGTACACGCAGATCTGATTATAGACCGTGATGTTCAAGGAATGTGTAAGATTTTTATGGTGTTTAGTGCATCTAATAAGTGACACCTTCAACGTGACATGCTTTACCTCGGATACGTTTTAAAGAAGCTGAAGAGCAAAGGGCATAAAATATAGAGGGGGTGATGAAGTATGACAACATGAAGTGAACTCTGAGACCTTGCAGGGTGCAGTATTCCTGACTGCTGACTGCGGAGTAAAAATCCAGGAGCATGGCTATATATGCAGGGCAACAGCCTCAAAATTTCCTGTATGGTTCCGGTAAATTTTGAAAGCTATAAAACATTGCATGTTTGTGGTTTGACCCCTGTGCACCATAACAAGGTCATAACCACTGAAAAGATTTAATTTCCTCTTGATTTCCTCCGTCATAGTGAGGGAAATAGCTGAAATGAATCCAAGAAACAACCATCACATGACATTAACTCATCATGAAATCTATTTATCTTACAGGCCAGTAATTAATTTAAAGCATTTTCCAAAAGATTAAGTAAGACTGAATCTGATTTTTATTTTACTGCAAGTCCAGTCACAAAAGAAGAAACGCAACAGATTTGTACATCCAGACTTCCAACTGCCTGGGGTACTGTATTATGTGCTTAGATGGAGTATTTCTTGGTGGTACATTAATAAACCCGCTATTCTTGTGTTTGACAATCGAAATTCCTTCACACGGTCTGCACTTCTGTGCTCTTTAACCTAACAATGGCAATAATTAACCCTCTCTTATGAGCATTTTATTATCCTGTTATAAAGTCTGCTTTTTTTCATTCTTTGATCAGTGTTTAGAGTCCATAGTCTATTTTATCTACTCTAATCATGCAGCATTACCTCATGTTGTGCCTTTACCAGTAATTAAGACATTGACCTACATCACACATTTGCTGATTTATCAAGTTTTATCAATCCAAAGTAGGTAAATATATTATATGACTATGCCAAACGAATATGCATAAATAAGACGTTATAATAGCTTTTGTGCTATTCAACAAACAATGCTCTGATTCTTTACATGGCAAATAATAAAAGTAAGTTAAACCGTTGCGCCCTCTAGCGGTTCACTATGTTTATAGTAAACTGGCCAGACTTCAGAATTGAATCCGTTTGGCCCACAACATCTCTGTAGTCTGTTTTATTGAAACGTGTAGCTTTGAAGAGTGTTGAAAAATATAAATCAACTTTAAAGCATACAAAAAAGATAGAAAGTGTGTAAGTCCATATGAGTCCAGGATGTTGGATTTGAGGGGCAGGGCCAAAAAGATGTTAAATATTGACGGGAGTGTAATTATTAACCAAGCTTCAACTTGAAATCACTTTTAAACTGGCCTCTCTCGGCCTGACATAGCATTGATGACCAACGCTCCTCTCTCACCCGCTGGCTCTCTCGTCGTGCTTACACTAACTTTGCTGTTTTAAGTTCCTTTTTTATTTTTTAATAGCCAAATTTTGCTATGCTTCTTGCTATGCTTCTTTAATCTCTATATTCAGAAGAAAACTAATTCTTTTGTTCTTTTGTTTGCATTCGTGTTCTTTTTTTTTTTCCTGAATGGACTGCCACGAGGAAGAACTGTGAATGTAAGTAAATCTTTATTGAAAATAGTGCACATGTGAGGAACATGGAGTGTATGTTTTAATAATAATTTAACAATAATACAAATAGGTGTACAAAAAAAACAGCAAAATTCATGTGAAGTTCACATCTTTGTCTCCCTTCTCTGCAATTACGCTGATTCATGTAGGAATTTTCAATGTTAAACTTCTGTTTGTTTGTAAAGGGCTGGATGAATATCCTTATGTAAATATACCTGCATTGTCTAACAAAATCAAGCTAATGTTTTTAAAGAGGAAGAGAAAAGAATACAAAAGGCCTTTAAATATTAACATTACTTTCCAAAAACAGGATCTTACAAAGATCTATTACAATGGGGTAGAGTGAGTTTCGTCTGAAAATCTTTTTTTTTTTTTTTATTAAATAAAGTCAATGGCATGTTACTGAAATTCAGATAAAGATAAAAATAAATGACTCAACGTTTACACAATAGTCAAAATCTAATATATTGCCATTAGTTGCTCTTGTTTTCTTTTCTACAAAGTGCATTTGATAAAACACATTTGAGTATTACTCCGATATCAAGTAGCACAACTGGGAATTGACATAAAAATGAACCACCTACATAAGTTCATGCCATTGATTTCTCTCGCCCTACACAAATGTTGGATACGGCGCAGGGATGAGAAAGACAATGGTGGATTCAAAAGACGATAACAGGAGCAAATAACACAGCCTGACTCATGAGCTGTGTGCCCCCTTTAATTGCTTTATTACGCTGTTGTTCCATTTCGAGTTTTACAGCAAGGCAAAGTCTAAAATATGATATAAACGTAGAAACCAAGAAGAGAGAAAGAACGAGATAGAGAATTTGGGATGGGTAACTGATTGCTAAAAGGAAGTGATATCTATGAAATTAAAACTAAAAGGCACATCAATTATTAAGCGACACACCCTTTTTTCTCTCGGCCCATGCACAAATTCTGCCGAGCACCCTCATGTTGACTGCCATCATAAAATTGCTGTTATCAAGATCAGTCTTAGCACTTTGGACGCACTGTTGGCCAATAATGGAGTCTATGGCATGTCATAAAGATGAGAAAGAAACAAGAGGTCAAAGTCATGAGCCAGCAGAGGAACTCTCAGATGTCCTTAATGGCAGTCATTAGCCCGTGTCTGAATCCTGATTTAACCCTCTAACTTGGCTCTCTGTGCTTTCATTTCAGGTGGCACTGTTCTTCTTTTTTTCTATTTATTCATTCATCTATTTTAGAAAACCTGATGAAGAATGGCGAGAATGGGACAGCTCACATTGTGTGAGAATAAGTGTACTTCCTTCCGCTGTCCAAGGGAGGGCGCACTCCAAAGGTTTGGTGCTGACTGGTTGTAACAGCAACTCCATGTGGAAGGGTTGTGTCTTCCAGTGGAGCTGCTGTTGCGTGCAGAGAGTGACCTTTGTCTCCTTTGGGTCTGCGTGAAAACACAGTTGTTCTTAATTATCTGGATTTAATTTATGTGGATGTATATCTTAATGCATGTTGATAGAAGGCAGGTTTAACTCGGTCTAGGACACAGGGTGATGACCTATGAATTGACAGCCAGTGTTTGCAGTCCAGCTGCCTGTCAGTTCTGTAGGCCACTGTCCTGTTTGTCCTACTAAACACACACTGATTTGCACAGAGAATGCATTGTATAAATGTTGAACTAGAATTTTTGGAGAAATGTTCATGCATTGATGTAGCTGTTATGACGTGACTTATTTGATATTGTATTTATTTGTTTAATTGTACTGTATTCACATTTCATTTAAACATTGCATTTTCAAAATAAAGCTCTTTGATATTAAATGAATGTGACTTTCACATGATATGTAATTATGTGTTGTGCCTTTGCATTCACTCTTTTCATGATATATCACGTTTTTTGTCATCTTTTTTTTTTACATACATTTAATTTATACATTATTTACAATATTTTATAAAATCACTTTTATCATGACTTGGGACCCATTCACACAAAGAACAGTGAAAATACTAATATATTAGCTATATAACAATACTATATTAATATATTAGCATCCACACTAATGCACAATAAAGTTCTATTTATTATTGGTCGGCATCTGCTGCTTTAAATGCTTGACCTGGATTTACCTTTTCAACAGAGCAGTATATAATGTTTATTAAAACTTTAAATATCTTTCTTGGCATCAATGGGCCTTTAGTCACCTTTCGAATGAGCTATGGAAAGACAATATGATCCCTGAAATAATATGCCTCTTCATCTAAACAACCTGATTTCCTGTAAATATCAGACTTCTTTCACTTTCAGTTTTGTTTCAGAAAAGTCCAGGGAGTTTCAGATTTCAAGGAATGGGTCAAAGACAAAAATAAGCTTACAGCTTACCGACATAGGGACAGGTCATTGCAAATGTTGCATTATAAGATTGCTGATTTAAAAAAAAATACATGTTTAAATTAATAAAATAATGTTTTTGTTTTCTTTTAAAGGAAAATCTGGGTTGTCTGCATTTCTATTGACTCCCAGTTAAAGCATTGGGAACTCCCTGAAAACCACAGAGAATTCTGCAGACTTTCATTTTCACTCTGCCACTGCAATATAAAGAGGCCTTGTGTTCTTTTTTGGGTGATTTACTTTTTTTTTTCCAAACAAAGAATATTCAAATAATTGTCATCTTTTTTTTTCAAACCTAAAGTTTCAGATTGAAAGAAACTTACAGAGTCTTCACAGAGCGTAGCTCCTGACGAGGGTCATGTACTAGACCCTAATGACAGGGTCAAATATGTCAAAAACTGTCCAAGACCAATATAGCAGTTTCAATAGGAACCCTCCCAATATTAATGTACTTACTGTACAGCAAGTTTGTCATATGAAATACATACTATACTTCTGTACATGATACAATATGATTATATATTTCTATGTCTATATATCTATCTATACACATATACACAAAGGAATGAGGTAAACGTCTACGCAGTTATACTTTTATTCATTCATTTAGTTTGAATGCCAGAATTCTGTCATTCACAATTAAAGAAACGCAAAAGACAAGTTTTGTTATTATATAAACCTATATCTATATACCTTCCTGTTGAGTAATTACCGTCAGGTGTTTCTCAAATCGCTAATTTAAGGAGGTGATGCCTTTTATTTTGGAACTTCCCCTCCAAAATAGTTCCGGTCCACAGTAACGTATTAAACATGTAGCGTTGCTCTAGCTGTGGGACAGTAGAGAGCGACTGAGCTCTGCCTCTCCAGCGGGTACAACACAGTCTCTGCAAGAGTCAACTAACTTCACTCTGATTTACAGACAAGGCAAAGGCAGAAGAAACTCAATGAGTGCATAAAAAAACACAAGAGCAGTTAACGTTAGTGGAACAGCTGACGGGACCGACCCACCACGCTGGCAGTCCACCGCTAATTCATCCGAACCGCTGGATTAAACTCTCCAGAACCAGACCTAAGATCCTTTACACAGCCCCGTAAGTGTTTTTTCTTTAAGCAAGAAGTTTGTTTTACACGTCGTGCGAGATGTTCAGCTGGGCGAACAAGGACGGGAAGAAAAAAGACCCCGAACTGTTTCAGACGGTTTCGGACGGGCTGAAGCGACTCTACCGGACCAAACTCTTCCCGCTGGAAGACACCTACCGCTTTCACGACTTCCACTCTCCGGCTCTGGAAGATGCTGATTTCGATAACAAGCCCATGGTACTTTTAGTGGGCCAGTACTCCACGGGGAAAACCACTTTTATTCGGCACCTGATGGAGCAGGATTTCCCCGGGATGCGCATAGGCCCCGAACCCACCACCGATTCATTCATAGCGGTGATGCACGGCGACCAGGACGGTCTCATCCCGGGCAATGCTTTAGTGGTGGACCCCAAGAAACCCTTCAGAAAACTCAACGCCTTTGGAAACGCTTTTCTGAACAGGTGAGATCTTCATTCGTTTTTAATAACGTCTTTTTCAGAAATAAACAAAAACAGTGTTTACCCCGTCTTTGGGGTTTTTATCTCGGGGGTTACAGCTGTGCTTGAGCGGTGTTTTCCTGATCTGTCAAGTTTTGTGTTCATTTGAGCTCAGGATTACTTTGATGATGATGGAAACGTCCAAAACTGAGTGAGGAGGGGGTCCATGTACTGAAAAGTGAACGTCGTTGTATTTTTTTTTTTTTTTTTTTTTTTTAAGGTTTATTTCTGCATGCAGCTGTTCCAGCTAGTGCTAGTATTGCAAGGGTGGAGCTTTTGGTAGTAGTAAAAATCCTAAGTAGTTCACCCCCTGCAAACATACAGTATGTCTGTAAGTTTTTGAAGACAACTATTTGCCTTATAATCCTTACAAAACTTTTATTAACTTGCTAAATGTAGCTGCCGTCACACCCAAAAATAGCTTTAAGGTATTTGAATCTGACATTTATGCTTTTGACTTGAACTTTTAGTTACTGCATACCAGCAAACCTTTTTTTTATTGTATTTTAACTATTGAAGATATTAAGTCCATTTTTTGTGTGCACTTAACGCCTTGCTCATTAGTCTTTGGTTCCCCCTTCTGAGAGGAACGTCAGCTGACACTGGTTTTGACAGCTGCTGAGGCCTTTAGGGTTTTTTTTAACAAGCTCTTGGGAATGGGGCCCTCCATAAGGAATGCCATGAAGAGAGATGAGTTGCAGTTTACAATGGTGCATCAGTTCAGCCCACGCTTATCTTTTCAACATTTCACATATGTCTGCTGTGGTGCATAGTACACTTTTCCTTTGTGCTGCTTGTAGATATGAAGACTTCCAGAGCTTTACAAAACGCCCCACTTAACAAGAACCTCATGCTGGTCAATGCTTGAACATGAGGGATCATATGCACAGATCATATTCACACCCCAACAGGCCTGGGCTGGCAGAATGAAGCGTGTATTCCCCAAAAATGTCCTTTTAAAGAAAATCTGGGAATGCTTTTTGGTTTGTGCAGTGAGTTCACTAGTCAACCATGAATGGGAGGAGAGTAGTTAAAGACATTCCTCCTCACTTCGTGAACTCACCTTGACTGCGTGTATCATCTTAAGGTCAAATCAAGGTTTCTTGAGAAAGTGCAGTGTATTCTCATTGCAGCCATGAATTTATCCGAGACATAGGTGCTAGGTGCTGCTCTTAAACGTAGGATTTTAGTGTTTTGGCAGTCAAAGTTGATTTTGTGTGACTTTTTTTTTTTTTTTTTTTTTTTTTTTTTAAATAGATTATCAAAAGGTAAAAAAGGACTGACTCAGTAATTGGGCAGTAATCTGAGGAACTGACTCTGCAATTTCTGAGAGTTCATGTTCAAAAGTGTCCCCTGTTTGCAAATCTCTAACCTCTGCTTCCTTAATATTATGCTTTTTATTGCTTATCCAGCATGATGTTTCCCTCCCAGTGTTTTCACTCTGACCTTGTCAGAGAGGTTCAAAGGTGGATTGAAGGTCACTGGCTAGGTATCAAGGGTGTGTATGTATGTGTGTGTGTGCGGGCCTTGTGACCATTGAATTTTAGTAGGCTACATATTAACCCTGTTCCAGTAGTTCAGTAATACATGCTCCGCCCTTGGTGCTCTCATCCCCACTCTCCCTGCTACTCCTGATTGTGTAACTTGAGCAACCACTTTCTCCTATTCAGCTGCTTTCATCATTTTCCATAGGCTCTGGCCTGTAGTGAACCGTACAGCTGATTCTAGTTCGTCAAACAGTTTTCTCAAGAGCAAAATTCAAATGCAGTCATGCATTTAAGCCCTATATAATGTTTTTACCTCTACTAGGCTGAAAAGTCATTTACGGTTATTGCTGTGATTATTGTGGTTGGTGGTGTTCTCTGGTGTTATGCAACAAACTGTACTCCGTTACTGCTGTCTATCTCGTTAAACAGGTTTCTTCTGATATGCATCGTTGTGTAGCCAATTAGATTTATGTGCGTGTCAGCTTGGTATCTGAATTTTCTGTACAAAAAGGGTCAGTAAAATAGCAATAACATGAGTTTTTTTTTTTTTCTTTTAGAGGTGTACTTGACACATAACATCCTGGAAGGATCTGGAATTTCAAGTGTTTCTTAACTAAACTACATGAGGTTGAGAAATTTCTCTACCTGAATATTACATAAGCAAAGGGAACAATTATTTATTTTCAAATGTATTGTTGCCTTGGTGACCCAGCACAGGCAAATTAGTGCTATGTAGTCCATTTTTACACTTGCTAAATATAAGCATTAATTTCTTTACAAAAAAAAAATAAAAATCATACTTGGTGTATATATTTGCATTGTGCATGTTAATTTTAACGTCTGCAGCTTGTTTGCAGAAACTCTGAAGACTGACTTCAACAGGTGAAGTGGTTAAAATCAGGCTAGTATTAGTTAAATGTCACCAGTTAACCTCTAAATGTGACCCTGGACCACAAAACCAGTCATAAGGTAAAATTTTACAAAACTGAGATGTATACATCATATGAAAGC
>JAUMHI010000051.1:8589932-8602838 GCA_032359435.1 Enteromius unitaeniatus
TCTATATATATCTATATATATATATATATATATATATATATGTGTGTATATATATATATATATATATATATGTGTATATGTGTATATGTGTATGTATAAATCATATTTCAAGAAACATCATTATTACGAAAGTAATTACTATTTTTACAGCATATTCAGTTAATATCATCATTAAAAAGTCCCTGCAATTTTACAAATTGTTCATATGTCCACATTATTTTATATGCATTTATGACAAAACAGTTTTCTCTAACTCTAGGTTCATGCCTACATCATCAGTGCTTTGAAGAAAGAAATGCCAAATGTTTTTGGGAAAGAGAATAAGAAAAAGGAGCTCATTGCTAATCTGGGTGAAATCTATGCCAAGATTGAAAAAGAACATCAGATCTCCCCTGGTGATTTCCCTAAACTCACTAAAATGCAGGTATGGATATAGTGGCCTCTCCTCTTAAAAAATGTATTTTAGGACATAATTATAATAAATAAATGATAATAAATTATCTGTAACCATTTATCCCCCATTTTATTTTAGTTAAGAACACTTTTTGTGTTAAACATTTATCACATGTTATAAGCTTATAAACTACTGTTTTACTTTTTTTTTTTTTTTTTTTTTTTTTTTAAATCCTCATTATTAGGAAGTCCTCGCTGGTCAAGACTTCACTAAGTTTCAGAGTCTGAAGCCCAAGCTGCTGGAAACAGTGGAGGATATGCTGGCTAATGATATTGCCAAACTCATGACCCTCGTTCGGCAGGAGGAGGCTGCCATGCCAAGCCAGGTTGTCCATGGTGGTGCCTTTGAAGGCACCATGAATGGACCCTTCGGGCATGGCTATGGAGAGGGTGCTAGTGAAGGCATTGATGAGCTTGAGTGGGTAGTGGCGAAAGACAAGCCAACTTACGACGAGATCTTCTACACCCTGTCACCAGTCAACGGGAAGGTCTCTGGTGCCATGGCCAAGAAGGAGATGGTCAAATCCAAGCTGCCAAACAATGTTCTAGGAAAGATCTGGAAGCTAGCTGATGTGGATAAGGATGGGTACCTGGACGACGAAGAGTTTGCCTTAGCTAACCACCTCATCAAGGTTAAACTGGAAGGTCACGAGCTACCTGCTGATCTTCCTGAACACCTTGTGCCTCCTTCTAAACGAGGACAGTAAACGATTTGGGAAAATAAAAATGTCATTGAGCCAATCTGTGTAGAGGTTATGTATATGGGTGGATTTGGGGAGGGTCTGGAAAAATAAAAATATATAAACAGAATTTATGATATAATTAAACAATATGCATTAGCTACGGGAATAGAGCCAAATAGCTTTTAATTTATCCATCACTACAGGTCGTCATTCTCACTATTGTTGTGTTCTTTGTTTTTGTTAGACCAATATTAGCAACCTAAACGAAACCAAGCAATATTGATAAATTAGACGTCCAGGCATTATATTTTTTGAATGCTTGATGTAGCCAAATACAGTTTAAGCAAGTACGATGTTATGCAGAGTTTATTATGACCAAACTGTAAGT
Organism: Enteromius unitaeniatus; assembly: GCA_032359435.1. Taxonomy (NCBI): domain Eukaryota; kingdom Metazoa; phylum Chordata; class Actinopteri; order Cypriniformes; family Cyprinidae; genus Enteromius; species Enteromius unitaeniatus. The sequence continues at coordinate 8,591,457 of JAUMHI010000051.1, forward strand.
ATTTAATTGTTTAATATCTTACACTGAGGCTGCTTTATACTGAAAGTCATGCAGGGAGAAATAGTTCTGCTTGATTTTTAAACTACTTTAGCTTTCTTGTTGGGTCATATTATCTGGATCCTGGGAACACCAGATTTACCATCTACCATTTGGATGTGCTAATTTGACCTCCTTTTTTATCACCGTATACACAAAACGGTGCTGCATTCTTGTATTGTTTGTACACTGATTTTGTGTTGTCAGCTGTGATGGTTCCACATTTTTATTCAAAAGGAAGTGTTTATAATGAGACATTCAACCGACAGATAATCCATTTGTATGATCCGTGTCAGTTGTAGCATCACTCTGGTTGGTTTCTGCCTGCTATTGAGTGCCTCACTCTGCTACAATGTCAAAAGCTTCTCTATGAATACTGTTCATATGTATTCTTTTTTTTTTTTTTTTTTTTTTGGTCTAGTTTGCATTAAAAAAAAACTACCACAAACCTGCATTTTTGTTTATTTTTCTATACCGAGTATTTCAATAAGAGATATTAATAGCTATTGATGCGTTTTAAAGGTAAATAATAATTGTGATAAAATGAAGTGTATGGTAATAAATCTGTATAATACTTGTACCTTATGTCTTTATATTCTCATGTGGTTATACTGAGTGTGTCTGCGTGAGTAATATACATGATTTATGCCACTATTAAAAGCTATGCTGGGGCTGTGCCAGGACAATTATGAAGTAGAAGCTGAAAAGCATCAAAATAGTTACTCCAAAGACACATGAGATTAAAGGAGGTGCAGTCATGAGGTTCTCAGATCACTGCTGAAAAAGTTAAGAGATTTAGATTAATAGAATAGTAAAGAGATTTGATTGATTGCAGTGCTATAATTTTACTCAAACTTGGGATCTGAAGTGCAACAACACTGTATGTCATACAGTAAAGTGATTTGAGTAGGATTTTATTTGAGAAACTGACTTATTGCTTTAAATAAATAATTTTTAATATGATACATTTACAATCGCCTCCACTAGGGGTCGAATTGTTTGGGGGGGGTTTGTAATATTTGTATTTGTTTTATATATATATATATAATATTATTATTATTATTATTATTTTTTTTTTATTTTTTTTTTACAAATGTTTATGTTTGTCAAGGCTGCATTTATTTGATCAAAAATACAGGGAAGAAAGTAATAATTTCTTCTAAAGTTCTTCTACGAGAATAAAAGTCGAAGTACTACGAGAATAAAAGTCGAAATATAATATTTAGTATAGGGCAGTTGTAAATGACCCGGATTGAGAGAAGGCTACAAGACATAAGCATATTTGATTAATGTTTTGTCTGAGCGGCTGCTTCATGTTACTGGGATCAGATCTGAGGACTCGCTTAATATCAAGAATATGATATTTATTAAAAGACTGCACAGGAACATCTTGCTGATCTTTGGGGAAACTGCAATACTTTTTTCCCGGATTCTTTGATTAATAAAAAAGCTAAGAACACCATTTATTAAAAATCTAAATCTTTTCTAACAATATACATCTTCGCCATCGTTTCCTAGCAGTTCAGCACATCCTAGCTGAATAACAGTTTTAATTTGCCACGACTGCCCCTTGTTTCCAACTGTTTTCCAAACTGGTAGTGTAAAAGTATTTATATATATATATATATATATATATATATAAGCAGCTTTTTAAAATTAAATTTTTTGTAATTAATCATACTATTATTTGTAAGTTGCTTTTCCTTCTGGGGCCTGAAATTTAGGAATTTTGGTAAATAAATAAATAATATTTTGCTGAATGTGTTTTCGGCTGGTTTAGGTCTGTCATGGATAAATAAATGGCAATAAAACCGGCAGTAGGTGGCAGGAAATCTTAATAAATGATCTTCAATCCTTCAAATCAAAGGATTCGTTCAAAACGGCTGATTTAGTCAGAAGCAGTGTGCATCCTATCTATCTTCAGTTCTGTGTCATTAGGCGTTTTGAACACACAGCAGAATATGTCAGGGGAATGCATTTAAAACTGTAATCAAGATAAAATCATACATTCTGTCTTTAAATGACTTCAAAAGTTGCGCTTGAACCCATTTGTGTGGAGTTTGTTACGATCTTGAACTAGACAGTTTTAGCATTTCAGCATGATGCGTTGTACTCAATACACACAATGGTAAGGGGGGGGGGGGGTGGGGGGTTTCACAGAGGGGATACTTTTTGTAATGTAGTTTCGATAAAGGAGATGAACCCCCCACCCCCCTCTATTCAAGCCCCGAGTGTAACACGTCTTTTAATGTAATATTAGAGTCCTATATAGAGAGTATTTCGAGTACTATCTTTGAGTTGAAGGCAAATACAATTCTTTTTTTTTTTTACTATTGCTCCTGGTTTCCCCTAACCTTCCCAACATTGTACATTACTCCTTCAGTGAGCCTTGATGTAAAGAGAGACTAATGCAGCACGTGTACGCAAGAGGGCGTAAAGAGCCCTAAAAGTTTTCCAGCCGATACCTCCGGAAATCACGTGTGCAGATTCCAGCCCCAATCCACCTGCGCGAGCGAGCCAGTGGACTTCTGATGCGCGAGACTGGCGAAACAAGAGTGAACACGAAACATCTCAAGTCGGGGGGAAAGTTGTTTTTATACCCACACCGGTTACTAAATTGTGGCTTAAAAGCAGAGGAATGGATTTGAGGACGTCCTGCCTTTGTTTAATCAATATTATTCTCCTCGCAGGTAAGTTTGAATCGGTCTTTTTTTCCCCTTGGCTCGCTCGCGCGCTAACGTTACGTTACCTTCCCTCAAAAGTTTTGACTTATTAGCTTTAATTTATTATTTTTTACATTTACCTTTAGGTTATATGAGAGTTTTGTAAAGTTGCTGTTTTAGTTATGGTTTAACTGTGAAGCGAATTGGCGAAAGTAGGCAGATTAAGCGAAGTTAAAGGTTTTCATTGAAGGAAAAAAAACGGTCGCTAACGTTAACTTAATTTAAAATCTAACAAAGCTTTACTTATCTTACTGTTTGAAAACAACAAATACATCAAACATCTTGATACATAAATATATTTAAATAGGTGAATGTATTTGTTATTATCTTAATGTTAATTACAATAATGGTATATGCATCAAGCAGAATAGGAAACACTATCGTACGTTTACACATGAAATATAACCCAGAGGGTTTTTTGTGTAACGTTACATTTGTATTTTTATTTTAATCTTAGGCTATTTCTACATCACTTAAGGACGTTTTGTTAACCCTGTCCGATAAGAGCAGTTTATATAGGCGCTGTGTTTTTATGATGGTTATTAAGTCTTGGTTTATGGTGCTGTTGGTACCAGTTGTTTTCAGTGTGTTTTTTAAAGGTCAAATGGGAATATACATTACTAGAATACGTTTCTTGAACATTGTTGTTACTTGGCAGTACACAATAGGCTTAACCGTCTTAAAGCCATCAACAGGGGCTTCTTTTAGGCTGCCATCTGCTAATGCAAGCTCCATTTGTACCCCCCTTCTCAAGAAGACTCCTCTAGATGTCTGAAACTGAGGTTGCTTGTTATCCAGTCTACATATAAGACCCTGATCCTTTGCCTTGAAAAACACTGGCTTTAGCAGTTAACTTGTCTGTAGTTAAAACTGATTTTCTGTGGGAGGCGCACGCTGTGTAAGTAGTTAGGCATTCTTGGTTGTTGCCCAACTAGTTAGGGTTACGTGTGAGGAAGGGAATGAAGATAACGCAAGCGTTAACACAGAAACCACCCACTCCTTCTGTTTATTTCTCTTTAGTAACAACTGAAACTGTTTGAGCAGTTTTGGTCAAAGGTTATCCATGTTCTTTATATAGAGATTCAAGCGTAGCACTAGCCTACAGACCAGCACTGGGAAAAAATAAAAGCGAGAGAGCGCGGCATGGATAGGGCGATGACTTTCCAGGCCACTGGTTACTGATAAACTAGAGTCTAACAATAACAGGCTTTGTGTACACACTGCTTTTGTTTTAATGTATATATGGAATGTGTGCAAGCTCGGTTGTGGCGTTCAATCTCAGCCATGATTCATAATGCATTTTTTCATTACTGTGGAAGACGTTCAGGTATGTGTTAGAAGGCTTGTGACATTTATTCCTCCGTGGTGTTAACCTGTCAGACTCATTACCATCACAACAGAATGTAGAGTTTGACATTTTGTGCCCAGTGTCCTTCTCCGCAGATAGGGTTGTTGTTTTTGGTACTGGATACAAGGATATTTCTCATTCAAGGTGTCATTCTGTCATAACACAGATTATTCATAAAGGGAAATGGGGCATGTGAAGACATGGCATTTTCACAAGCGTGATATTACAGATGTCATGTTATAATATATCATTTGGTATAATTTTCAATCCTGTGGTTTTAATAACTAGAGATGTATTAGTGTAAAAAAAAACCTCTCTGATAGATCTCTGTATAAAGTGCAACAGTTGGGATCCAGAAGTAGAATTCCCACTCATTTTCTCCATAGGGGAATTGATTTTTAACAATAACTTACAGACTGTAAAAGAAAGACCTACTGTGAGCTACAGGTTTGTTAACTGATGCTCTGTCTTGTTGTAGCCAGTACTGTGCATTATTTTCTTTTTATATAATCATGTTTAACATGTGATTTGGGTGTTACATTACTTCCATTTTTATGTAAAGTAATCTCCAGCAGTCAAAGAATGACGACAAGCGTATTGTGACAAAAATAGCCCATTGCCATAAAACACTGTGAGTTAGATGATAGATTCTTCATATGCTGTGAAACTACTTAAATATTTATATGGCTTGTTGACAAATAAAACTTTGACTGTGTCCTGTGGTGTGACACAGCAAAAAGTATTTATAAAAAAAGTATCTTTATTGTTATAGTTATGGCATGAGAGAGGTTTATCTTCAACACTAGAGGTTATTTTTTTGTTTAAAATGGTCATGTTCCATATTTAGGCTGTACATCAAATGTATATACACATTTTGTAATAAAATATACTGTTTCTGTATGTATAAAAAAAAAACTTTGAATCAATAGTTTTATATGTATCCGTTGTTGGTCAGTTTGGCTCCTGGCTTGAACACAGATTAAAAAAATTCCTGTGGAGAGAAGTACTTCCAGAACCAAGGCTTCTCAGAAATGTAATGACTTTTAGTCTGTGTCTGTTTGCTAGTGTACTCCCAAATTTTGCCAAAATTAAGATGAGAAAATACAAATTAAAATCTTTCTCTTATGTGAAAATGGACTAAAATGTTAATGATTCATCCTGCACAGATTTTTGTCCAATTAGGTGTTGTCTACAAGTAGAATGCCCCTCCCCTAATAGCAATTTATGGTTTGTGGCTCTGATCTAACTAAAGACATCTTTTTTTGATTTTAATAGGAAAAATGTCAACGCAGAATATTGTTTGATGATCATCTTTCAAATACTATAAAGTGATGTCTTTTATTAAGAGCTTGCAAGCTTTTCTCATTGAGCCAACACTCTTTCTTCACTGTCCAGTCCTGTAGTCTTCCCTGTTCTGTCCTATAGTCCCTAGTGTCCATTAAATACATATTTTCAATAATCCCTTCCACAGGCTCTGACAGGCTTGTCCCTTCACTTAGACATTAGCCAGATGCTGTCAGACATCCCTGGTCAGTCAGCACTTTTATTTTGCTCCTGTGCTTGTGTATGTGCACAAGCTCAGTCATTCATGTCTGGCCCATGTTGTAGTATGCACTCAACTCCTCAATATTATCTGGTTCTCCTTTCTAAAGTTTGACTCACACTTGTCTTCAAAAGCCATTAGGACCCCTACAGGACCCTCCCATTCACAAGCGACCGATTGTAGTGTCTTATTTTAACCTCGTTTAAGGTCAGTAGACTGCTCTGAAAACCTCCTCAACCTTGAGTAGACCTGTGCTGTAGTTACCTGGTAAACATAACTACTCTGGAGACCCTGCCTGGAGAACGTTGCTAGGAGACCTGTAGCACACACGAGTCCTTGGAACATGATTGTGGAGAATCACTACTTGGAGTGCTCCTACCAAACATAGACATTTGCTTATAGTGGTAGACACCATTGAAGTGAAGTTTTTTCATTACAGAATATAGCATTTTCAAAGACAAGTAGCCTACTGCTCTTAGGTCTCAAAAAGAAGAGCTGTTTCTGCAGTGAGTCAAACAGGTTTCAGCAGAACATAGTTGATTTTACACTTGGTTTATTAATAAACGAGAATTATTGAGGGTTAAAAATTCATTTTTAATATTTTTTTTTGTAACTGTACTATTTTATTATTGTGCTTGCTAATGTCTTTGTAATTAAATGTTCTAAAAGCAATTTTTATTGTATTACACTATAATAATAATAATAATAATAACATTTCTATTAATATAAGGAATAATCATATTGCATTAACAGTTCTCAAGAAATGTAAATTCTTTCTAATTAGCTTACTTTTAGATTGAACAGAAACTACTTGCCGTTTAGAGAGAGTGGGCACCCACAGAGAGGAAGAGATGTTGAGCAGGTATGGCTGGAAGGCATGCTGTGAGGCAGTGAGATATTTATTTGAGATACCCCTGGATTCGTCTTTGTGTAATCTTAGGAAAGAAGAGCTGCTGAGTTATGGCCTCAGGCCACCCTCTGTACTCTTCTCTGCAGCAGCGCTGTCTAATCCAACCAGCAAAGCCTCTCAAAACGAAACGCTGATATCGACTGCAACCTCACCTGCGACTCAAAGCCTTGCATTTTGTAGTGCGTTTCTCCTCCTCTCAACACAACATTCCCCCTGGTGCTGTCCTTCTGAATAAGGGACTGAGCTTCAGAGTAAAATCACACTCTAAGCACCTGTGTTCGCGTGTGTGTGGACGCTGTATGCCCTCCATCTAACAGAAAGGACATGTTACTCGTATGAATATTCAGGCCTCTGCTTCATAAATATTTTAGGATGCAAGACTCGTACCTGAGAAGGCAAGCGACACCTCCTCTTATGTGACAACATTCTGATCCTTGTGCCACTCTCTCTCTCTTACCTTATTTTTTCATTTTGGAGAGTAAGTGGGACATTACGACAGGTCAATCACATTCCATTAGACCTAGTGATAATGATTAATAACCTAGGCTGCAATGTTGTTGTTGTTTTTTTGTTTTTTTTGGTCATTCTAGTTTCAATTGGAGACTTGCTGTGCATGCATGGATCATCACTCACACATGCTGAAATAGTAATGCGGGAACAGAGGGGAGTTGAAAGAGATGGTAGGAATGACAGGAGCAGAGGTTAAAGTCATGGATGAGTGTATGAGTGGGAGTTTAGAAGAGGATGGAAGGAAGGAAGAGTGATAATTGTAAGTATATCATGTCAGACAACGAGACTCATGAAACGAGGAATTGAAAGGGATAATGGAAGAGAATAGAATCGTATTTCAGTGGGATTTGGCAGGGTTGAGGGTTAAGTATGTAAAGGCTAGCAGGAGTTTTTTTTCTCCTCTCTTCTCTTTCAGGGATGTGTGAATCACTGCGAAACTCAGATCATAGCCAAACAGTCTTGGGCTGGGATTTACACTTCTCTCCTCCTACTGTTCTGATAAACCTTCCATAAACACAAGGTCACGAAACCTCTCGGTCTGCGTCTCTCCATCTATCACACATCAGCCTCCTTGTTTTTTCAGCAGTGATAAGGAGGACCTGTAGTACATCCATCATCATGTCCCTTGGCTCACCCCTCAGTAATGCTTATATCCCATAATGAGTCTTAATGCAGACACATGATTGATAAACTCCCATCTGTGAACAGAAATGTCTTCATCTGTATTAGACCTTTTGATACTATGATTGATGAAGTCTTGTGGTACGTTCAAATTTCCTGATAGAGCGTTGTAAAGTGGACTTCAAAGGATACACAGAGATCTTGAAAGGATTGTTCACCCAAAAATAAATATTGTCTGTATTATACAAATTTCAACATTTTGAATAATGTTTAAACTCTTTTCATCCATACTTTTTATAAATATACTCTTTTGTATCTTGAAACAACATATGGATGAGTAAATGAAGACAAAATCATAATTTTTGGGTGTAAACCGCAGAAAGTATATTTTTAATGACACATCTATTGATATAAAGATACAACAGTATCACTCATATAGACATAGCGGACATATTGGAACTTAGAAATTAGTTTGATCCATCTGTAATGGTGTTGACAGAGAAATATAACTGAGTTGACACAACTATTCATATGGTTCAGTTTTCTTAAGCTAGGATGCATTCGTTTCATCTAAGTGTCTTTAATATTAAAAATAAATGCTGAACTTTTGAATTTTCCATTCAAAGAGTGCTAGAAAGAAACTAAATGTGTGTTCATAAACACAAAGATGACGTCTGTCAGAATTACTCAGAATGTAGATCCTGTTTTTCCTGTTTAGAGACTGCTAGGTAGGTTTAATAGGATCCTTTGTGTCCTCTCGGTCTTCCGAGGACAGTGCTCGTGATGCACTTATCTCTTGTATTATATCTTAGATAATCAGAATGTTTTAGCATTTATTCACAAAGTAGACAATCCAAAACAACAGTTGTTCTTTAATCTAAATTGGTAGGAAAGACATATTCTCTGAAAGTATGCAGCTTCTAATGCATGGTGTATAGGCTTATGCATTTGTGTTTTGTGTGGGAGAGAGTGGTCAGGCTCCAGTGTGAGATTATATTTGCCTTGGAGACTGAGTGTATGTGTGTGTGTGTTTATGCCTGCCATCTTGACATTGGTATGTCTGTGTGAAGGTGTATGCAGTCTTGGTGCAGTCACAGAGTGTTTGTAAGTGAGTGAGAGAGCCTTCACTATGCAGGAATCATGTCTACTGGGATTTACTTGAACAGGTCTCCTACTCAGAAACTTCATATGTGCCAGTACTGTTGTTTCTTTCTGTTTCTCTCTCTCTCTCTCTCTCTCTCTCTCTCTCTCTCTCACATACACACACACGTTAACTGGAAAAATACAGTTTGTTATCAGTATGCTTAAGAATCAGCTGGAGCAGAAAATCAAAAATTGGCACTTTACTTGTACTACTCAGATTATCTTATTAAATCTACCTCATCCCTGGTCCAGCCTTAGCCGAGCTCAAAGCCGGTTAAACATGGCCAAATTCAGAGATGGTTTTAAAGCTTCCAGACAGATGCAAGAAGTACGTTCCAGCTCTCTACCAGTAGATTATACTTTAGATTGGAGGAAATGTTATCATGTGTAGTACAAGACCTTTGTCACTCTATTTTATGTTATCAAAGAGATTTAGTTCCTCCAGAAATAAGGGAAGCAAGAAGTGAAGCAGCTGTGATCCAATTTTAGGCATTTTATCTCATTGAGAAACATTACGCATTATCGACTGCCAGCGTACAAAAGAAAAAGCAAATTTGCACAGACTGGAAAAGTAAAAAAAAAAAAAAAAAGAAATGTCCTTGTCTCATATCAACCCCCTCTGTACACACGCATGATTCCTCTGGCATTAGCATTCAAGTCAACCCCACTCTAATGTTAAGGCAAATTGTAATCTGTTCCTACATATGTAAATTACCCTCTCGTGGAGGAAAAAGTGATTCGTTTTCCCTAGATAATCATTAGTATGCACAATTTCCTTTTTTTTCTGCATTTTCTCTGCATGAGGGAGGATTCATGTTGCAATCTTTACATTTAGCCTGTGGTGCTCATATTCAACGTATTTTATAATATTTTACAAATAACCTTTTGGTTTCTGGCATTGCTGATAAATCAACCATGTAGCTCTCATCTTTACTCAAACAAACTGTTTCATTATAGCCTTTATGATCATTTACAACGTAAACGCTTCCCAGCAATGATTAGACACCGTGAGTGTGTATGAATGTGAAATGAGTTCAAAGGGGGAAGAAGAACGTCTGTGTTTCAGTGCAAATATTTGGGCTTCTCATGTGATGTTGGGAAATAAAGGAAAAATAGCATCAGAGTATAACCTGCCACAGAGTATAACCTTGAATGTAGGTGTCAACGGCTTGTCTCTGTGTATGTACGGCCTGACTTGTCATTGCAGTGTGTTTGGATGTTGGTGTGAAGATCCTCATCCTCAGGGTTGTTGTGATCAAATTATTCAAACTTCTTTGTGTTGTGCCAAAACACAATTTAAGATCACAATTAGTTATTGTTTCCTTTCACTTTCTTTCCTTCTCACTTATAAATTGAGTGATGGTGCCCAATCATTAAATTGTATTCTTGTGCTGCACTCTGTGCCCGGGGGTCTGAGACCGGGGGTCTAGATGAAATCCGATCACAACTGGAGACACATTTAAAATGCATGTTTCAATTAGGGCTGGGCGATATGACGATATTATCACAAATCTGGCACCTGGTTTAAAACCAAAATACTGCCAAATGAAGGATGAACATCGTTTCTTTGATGTTAGGCAGTCCTCATCCATTTTTCAGCGCGAACGTGAACACGGCAGACGATATAATCAAATTCACGATATTTTTAAAGGCGGTAATCGATCTTTTTTTTTTTTTTTTACATATCACCCAGCCCTAGTTTCAAAACAGTGTTTAAACTGTAATGTGTCTTGGATACCCACTTGTGATCGAAATACCGACAGTTACAATGCATTTTAATGTCAACATTTTGTTCCTTCTGCTTTCTGTTTTTTTTTTTTTTTAGTGTAATGAACCTTTTGTTCATTATACTTTAAATTCATTATACTTTAAGATTCAGCGTAAGCCTTCATTTTGTTGCCATTTTGGTCCTGAGTGCTAAGTTTGAACTCCTTGAAATGTTCCTGAAAAAAGTAATAAATGTAACTTCATTATTTAAATAACAAAGTTTTGTCTTTAGAAAGAAATTACCAATTAAGAATTGGTTTTGGCTACATTCTTCAAAATATTACAAATGTTAGTCATATAACATAAGAAAAAAGCAGCAAATTACGCAACTGCTAATGCATTTATGTTCAGTGCATGTGCTTGACAGTCAGTATGTATGTGTATGTGTGACAGTAGTGTTGTCAAAAGACCTGGTACTTCGGTACCAAGACGGTACTAAAAAAGTTGAAATGCTCGTTGAAAAGAAAGGAGGAAAGAGCCCAGTGTGGAAATATTTTGTTTTTGAGGCTGATGACAAGCGCAACATCATTGATCACCAAAAAACTGATCTGCAAGCGGTGTCATCAATGTTTTATGTCAAAAGGAGGAAATACATCGTACCTTATAAAACACCTCAAACATTGCAATTTGCTTAGTTAATTGTTACTGTGTGTTCACACCAAAATTCGCCCTGGCAACGACGCTGTACAGAGATTTTTGGACGCTCTTGACGCTCTGATGTAGATGGAATGCTTGTTTTGTATTTAAAGGGGCCGCTAATAAAGCTTGTGCGGACTGACCA
>JAUMHI010000051.1:8602938-8625549 GCA_032359435.1 Enteromius unitaeniatus
TTGAAACTACTTCAGTTGTGTGTAATGAATCTAAAATATATTAAAGTCTAATGTTTATCAGTACATTACAGAAAATAGTGAACTTTATCACAATATGCTAATTTTTTTTTAAAGGACCTGTGTGTGTGTGTATGTATGTGTATATATATATATATATATATATAAAATATTTAAAGATTTTCTTGTACGATCCAATTCTGATCGACAACTTCATACGTATGAGATGCGTTACTGTACATAAGTGACAATAAAGACATATATATTGTTACAAATATTTATTTTTAAAACGATAAATGTTCTATTCATCAAATAATCGTGAAATAAAATGTATCATTGTTTCCACAAATATATTCAGCAGGACAATGGTTTTCAAAATTGATAATTAGTTGCTGGGCACCCATCTACAGTAGCATATTAATGGAAATCCATTATTTTAAGTTGCAATATCACAATATATGTAATTTAAAAAATGAAAGAGTAGTTTTAAACAAAGACCAACTGACTTGTCAGTGTTTGGTCTATCTTAGACACATCCCTTCTTTTCATCTCTCACTTTTGATCCTAGATAAAAGAAGAGGGCTTGACACTGTACACAAACGCACAATGCTGCCTTTTGAAGGAAAATACATTTTCTCCTGTATTCAACAACAGTTCCTATTTTTTTAGAGTGCAAGGTCTGAAACAATGATTCAACCTTGAATGCAAAACCCAATTTCCAATTGTATTCATTGTGAAGGTCTTTGGGACACAGTGAAGCGTGAATGATTCTCTTGTTTGTGGGACGCTGTTGACAAGTTGACGAATTCCATACCAAACTGCATTGGTCATTAGTGTTAGCATTATATTGAAGAATGGATGGGAACTGGGGGTGACACTCACTGTATATGCATTGTGGCTCCATAATCTCTTACACGGCACCTGCAACTGCACAATAGCCATGCTGTGATTGAGTCTGAGGATGACAATGGAAAACACAAAACAAAAGGATTATTTAGAAAATAGAAGTAATCATGCAGTGATTTTATCATTGCTTTTTTAACATATAAAAAATGAGATAAGATTTATTGCATGACCCGAGTTGCTGTTTTTGCATTGCATTGACATCTGTATGTATGAGTCAGAGAGAAGGTGTCTAGTTCATTTGAATAGTTTAATGCAGCATGAATTACGATATGGGTTTTGTCCATGCTGGAATCGTAAAAAAAAAATTTCATAATGCTAGTTTGCTAAAGTAATGCATAAATACGATTTTAGTTAACTAGTGTCTATACATTAACATTTAAAGATATTTGAGTGAAATGGCAACTTGCAAGTCACTACATTTGTAAAAGCAGATTACAAAAGAAATTCTTTGGATCAGGAAAGTGCATTTAAATAGGTTAAGTAAGAAACCTTTTTGTACTGTATGATTAGCAATTTAAAGGCTGTGGAAGTTGGCATGCTCTAGTTTTCAGTAGCAGATACTGTGGGTCAAAGCAGCATCTGTGGTTGTGCAGTGTGGTTAGACACTGATGTAGACAGGCAGGCCTACATAAACTGCCTGGGCTGTAAAGCAGACTGATCTCTAACACAGGTGACTCAGTGCTGCTTTGCATTTCAAACAAGCCTGATGTGGCCCTGGAGGAAGTGCACATACCTACAGGCATGCGCATACACACTCAAGATGCACAAGTAAACACACTTTGATTTTAACAAGTCACACTGTGTCCTTGACTTGCAGATGACAGTGAAACTACACACTAACAATAGTTAGTCTTCAGTATGGAGGAGGTCAAAATCATGATGAAACGAAAATGGCATATCAACAGATATAACGGATTATTGAAAAATAATGTAGGGAATTTGGCTCTGTCTGTCAGTTGTTGTCTCTGATTTTCATTTTTGTTTCTTTTGTTCTATGCCTTGAGCAGACTTTGTTTTGATTTTTTGAATTGAAGTATGTTATAGTGCCTGTATGTTGCTTCAGGCAGTTGTCCTTATCCCTTTTTTATTGTACTGTAGTTATTATGTTTGGACATGGAGTGATCTACAGACATTGTTGGCTGTTTCCTTGAAATCCTTTTGACAGACTCCAGGTGGCATGGATTAGGCCTGCTTACTAAGTGGTAATTTGGACAAGATGCTATTAGTTTCTGCAGATGTTTGGATGTAAGAGTAAGAATAAGAGAGAGGTCTTGTTTGCACCCCCCCTCCTTCCCCAGTGTCCTGAATATTGTCTGATACATTAATTAGGATTCTAAGTGTCTCCAAGCTCCTGCTCTATTGCCCTGAGGTGCGTTCTCAGGACTGCTGCACATGAAGCAAGACGCCACGGGAGGCCATCGCCCCTCCGTCGTCATGGAAATGAAGTGGTGGGGATGGGGTCTGTTGAATGGATCCCATATTTTCCCTCCATGGGTGACAAGAGTCTGTGCATGTCTTTATCTGTGTTTGTACTATGCGTGTGTGTCTTTTAGACAGAATCAGAACAGTACTGTCCCTTAAATGTAGCATTTTTAGAGAGAAGCATGTACTGATAATCCTCATTTAAAATATACCTCCTGGTGACAAAAGGTGTTGACGTAGCCTTACAAGAATTCTACTGTTTAGGTTGTAGTATTGAAAAGGGCAAATAATTAACTTGTGCTGAAGGACGTTGAAGGAGCGCTGTTATTTGCTTTTGTCCAAATGACTTTCAAAAGCAGAAAAATGAAGTTTTGATCTGAACTTGATCCTTAGTTGACCATTTACTGATACCTACACTGCACTTTTTCCCACCAACATTTGTTAAATTGAAATGTTGAATAACATTTCACCAGCACACGAGTTTCACTTACTAAAACATGTTTCTCTTGTTTTTTTCTCGTTCCTTCCCACAGGTGATTGTGTACTCAGGTGACAGGGCCTTTGAACACTACTATGAACCTCTCAAAGGAAGAGTTCACTTCAACTCCGCTGACCCTAAAAACGGTGATGCTTCCATGAACATCATGGGTCTGAAAGCCGCAGACACAGGAACCTATCAGTGCAAGGTGAAGAAGGTTCCTGGTATCAGCAGCAGGAAGTTCCTCCTGAATGTCATGGGTGAGTGAAAAAATATAACTTTAGCTTATCTCGATATCCATTTTTAACCCTGCCTATACAAAGATTTTTGCGTTTTTGAGAAACACTCCATTTTTATTTTCTCATGGAAAGTGAGCTGTAAAACTTGAGGGAAAGTCCTGAGTGACAATGTATTGATCTGCACCGTAAATGCACAAAGTTTGATTTCACAGGGCCCCTGACATGCCTTTCAAGGTCTACATTGATCGATGTCAACAGCAAGTGTGATATCAGTGCTGCTTCGTGTGTGAAATATCACCTGTTCCTTGTTGTGTTGACTAGTGCCAACACAGGAACGCCCTAGGCAAACATGCACGCCAAATAAGGCTATCAGAAGCAACACCACAAACATTTCAACAGTGACGTCGTTTCCCGAAACTCAATACCCACACAACCGAGCAGTGTATTTGCATTGCAGATGGATGAATAGCAAAGATGAACAAAAAGAAACAGGAATAAGATTTCGGTAGAAGTGAAATCCAATATTAAATGGACCATCCACCAAGTGATCTGTGTGATATTTTAGTTTTATTTTAATATTTTATTTATCATGATCAAGATTATAATAATATTAATTAGCAGAACTGTTTGCAACATTTATATCAAATCAGAATATTCCAGATTTCAAAGGTTCTTTTAAATTGTAATAATTTTTACTATATTTTTGATAAAATAAGAATGTGTATTTTATATATTATTTAATTATATTATTTACCTTTATTTAATGAAGTATTGTCCATAAGTAAAATAAAGGTGCATTTAGTTTTTATTTATTTATTTTCGTTTTAGTATCAGAATCTTTGAAGTTCAATGGTATTGACCAAAGATAAAGCAGTGAGAGTAGCTGATTGATTGATCAGTGTCAGATCATGAACCATTGATTGGTTAGGCAAGAGCATTAGTGGACTTAAAGTCCACTAATTTATGAAAGTCAAGGACTGTTTGGCAAGAGCCGACCCGATGATTGGAGGTGGACCACAGTAAGACAGATGGAAGGACACAGATTGGTTGTGCTCTCAGCAGTTGATGAATGCAGCTGTTCTCTCTTTGCCTGCTCCCTTCATTGTCCACCCTCATC
Source organism: Enteromius unitaeniatus (assembly GCA_032359435.1). NCBI lineage: Eukaryota > Metazoa > Chordata > Actinopteri > Cypriniformes > Cyprinidae > Enteromius > Enteromius unitaeniatus. Next base: position 8,607,098 of record JAUMHI010000051.1, read on the forward strand.
TGATCGCTGATGACCGCGGGGACTCTGTACCTGCATTCAGAGCAGATGCTGTCTGGCTGCGTGCGTGTGTTCCTTACTAAATGTGTCTCCATCAGAGATAGCAGTCCAAGGGCATTCTCTTGAAGGGGCTGTATAAGTGCTACATTGCCACCTCAGAGAGACACGGCTCTGCTCTACTGATACAGTAACGGAGAAACACTGCTTTTAGTAGGCGCAAACAAATTTCAGCTCTTTATCTTCAAATTTGTTCTCAACTAGACAACTTTATATAGGTTAGTTACAGTTGAGGCATGTAGCTTAAAGGGTTTGAAGGTATCCGCTCCATTATTGTAGTATTATACTGTTATTCTTTTGTTAATATTTTAAATTAGCCTTTTTTTGTATTTTTAGTTTTATTTTTAAAAAAGGTTTTTATTAATTATGTGCTTTTGTCATTTTTATGTATTTGTGGCTAATTTGTATTTATTTCAGTTTGTTGTTTTAGCTATTTTATACCTATTAAAACTTAGCTGCCAATGTAACGTTTCAAATTTTTTTACATTTTAAAATTGTCTTCTAATATTTGTTTTATTTTAGCTACATTTTGGTTATTGGAAATTATTAAAATGTTAACAATAATAACAAGATTGCTCACTTCACAAAGACTGATGTTCGTTTAACAGCTCCAATGATCTGGGATTCTCTTAACTTTTCCTGCATTTCTATTACAAACCATAATTAAATGGATGTTTTTCAAAATAGCAAGTTTATTATATATTCATTGTCCCAGTCATTTTTAGTTTATTTGTTTGAAACAATAGCATGTTTTAAAATGTTACATTTAGCATGTCTCATCATAACTTATTTCACAGACTGAATGAAGCTGTCTACCAAATTTTGTTGATGCCATCAGTACTTGCAAATGACATGCTTCAAGATTGTTAACATGTATGTAGCATTCAAGGTGGAAAAAGTAAATCATCTTTTTTCCAGACAGCAGAAAATAAAATTACTTGACCTTTTTATTTTCACGCCTTTATGCGTCTGTAGTTGAATCCGGCAGTTTGACTTTTTCGTTCTTGTTTTTCTTCTCGCCTTTATGACCAGTCAAGTGTGATCACCTCAGAATGCCTTGGTCACACATCTTATAGAAAATGTCTTATAATAATAATAAAAAAACAACTGTTTTTCTTAAAGTAACAGTTACAGATTGTTAGTATGTGTGTGTGGTGGGGGTTTGTTTTAAGCATGTGCATTAGTAAGTCTACACCTTGACTTCTCCCGCCCACCTGTCCATCACCACACATTTAATTTCTCCGTCAGAGGAAGCTGCTGTGCTCTGACCCCTCATCCTATTAAATTGCTGTTCAGTCCTGCCTGCTGTTAATCCTCACATCTCTAAGCCTCTGTCCCAGCAGCCCCAGAGATCTGTTTTTACAGCTTTTATTATCAAACGATGATGTCGATGGAGACTCAAATGCAAACACCCTACCCAAGGTTGGGAGGACTCAAAGAGAGCAACTATTGACATTCTTCTGTCTGTCTTTCCCTCTATCTCTTTATTTTGTTTGTGGACTGTCTCCCTCTCGTTCTGTCTCCTCCTGGTTTTAATTTGAAGTTTTGTTTGTCTTTGAATTCCCGTGTCATCTCCTGCCAAGTGAGGAGGGGGGTCTGTTTCCTCAGGCTTTGGTTTCTCCTCAGAGCTCCCTATGTTCTCCACCCTCCCCCCATCCAATCCCTGACTATCTTTCCACATATCTATCCCTCCCTCCTTTCCTTATATACATAGATTTCACCCACTTTCCCTGCTGTTTTTAATGCATATCTCTGTAGAAAACACATGCTGTCTATCTTACAATACCCACCCTGTTCGTCTGCTTTTGTTCGCGCTTTTATCTCAAAGAATTTTGACACCCACTGCTCTCTGATTTTAATTAAGTTGATTGACAGCACCTGTAATAGCAGCAGCTGTATCCATTACCGTTGATCATGGCTTCCTATGCTGTGATTAGTTATGATGCAGTGAGAATGCATATGGGTGGAGTGTGAAAGAAGGGCCTCAGGGACCTGTCCTTTATGTCCGTGATGCACCATATGCGAGATGGGAGATGATATTTGAGCTTTTAGCTGGTCAGAGTGGAATGATGATATTTTCCTCCTTGAGATAATTGCCTGAAGTTATAGTATCATACATAAACCTTTGCTATACTCATATGTACTGTGTAGTTTTATTTGCACAACACAACATACACTTTGTACAAATGTGTTCAGAAATCTTTAGCATGAAATCTTATATTAGTTTTATGCCTTTAAGTGATTTATCTTTTTATGCCGTTTTTATTAGATTAAGTACTTTTAATTCTTAATACTACTAATGAATAAAAAATATTATTCACAAACGTTAATTCATTTATTTAGTCATGTGATTTGAATGATTAATATTGCAGACTTTTTTCTAATGATCTCATCTTTCTGTTTCCTCTCCCACAGTGCGCCCCTCTAAGCCCAGATGTTATGCTGAGGGTGAGACTCATTCAGGGAAAGATATGGTGTTGAGGTGTAGCTCTGTGGAGGGCACACAACCACTGAAGTACGTTTGGGAAAGAATCACAGGCAATAACCTGCTGCCACCCCTGGCGGTGCAGGGTAAGTTCCTTGACTCGTATACCTTTTCTTTTTTTTTTATTATTATTATTATTTATTTTTTTTTTTTTAATACAATTTTGATAAATTGTCATAACTGTCAGATGCTTCAGTTGAAATGAAAAATCTGTCTGCTGCACAGATCCATCCGGGGGCACCATGAGTCTGAAGAATGCGACTGAGGCAGCTTCGGGAACATACAAATGCACAGCTAAAAACAATGTTGGAACAGAAGTGTGTTTGGTGGAGGTCAATATCACACAGCGTGAGTCTTCATAAGCCCCCATATATTCTTCTTTTAACATTAAAATAGCAATCTCTGAATTTCAGCCAATACCCAAAGTGTTGCATCTTTGGCTTTTCCTCATTGTCTAATTACAGTGATTTGGTGAATGGGCTCATGGATAATGCCTTAGACTCTAAACTTGTTTATCTCAAAGTTCTCTCTTTCTGGCACTTTGCAGCCCCTAACACAGCCGGCGTCATCGCAGGGGTAGTTATCTGCATTTTACTGGTTCTCATTCTTCTCGCCCTTCTCCTCTTCTGCTTCTGCCGTGCCCGCAACAAGAAGAAGTATGAGAAGGAGATAGCCTATGAGATCAGGTACTACTACACACACACACTTGACTGTAATCCTTAGGCTTGTCTATGTGCACCTTTTCCAAGAAGACCACGATAAATCATATAAATAAGTTCTTGGGAAAAAATTTTTTAGTGTAGTTCACCCAGAAACACACTGAGTTATAAAAACACCTGCTTCTCTCAACTAGCATTCTAAATGCAGCCAACAGTATTCAGCCTAATTAGGAAAAGAGCAAGAATGAAAGAGAAAGGGAGCTCTTGGCCCAGATGCCATTTGGTACATGTCAGTGTTCCTATGACTGTATGATTCACTGAGCCTCTACATCCAATCACAGACCTCCCCTATGCTCACTGACCAAACAAAGCGGATGGCCAGCGAAACTGACTAGTGATAGCGTCACTCTTCCTCTCTTACCCCTTTTGTCTTTAAATAAAAGGCTGGTGTAATCAGTTCTGTGCGTTTGTTTGTTCAGTCGATTCCTGCTCTGTCAGTGCCTCCCTTTCTCGCTCCCCCGACCTATTGAAATAGCATTCCTCTCTGTGAAGGGGCAGGCTGTGGGTCAGGCCCTGTATTTGGCCCCCCTTGGACCCCAGCGCTGGACACACTGTCTGGGAGCCATGCGCTGCCTCACATAGGCCATGACAAAAGAGGATTATCCAAATAAGCCAGCTTCCCTTAGAGGAGACCCCGCTGTCTCGCTCTCGTTTGCTGTGTTCTGTGTTGTAATGGGTTATTGCTGCTGAATACTTGTTCATTTGGAGGATGGGGAAGAGCAAGCCCGTTGGGCGACACTGGAAATCCATCCATAGTCTTATTCAGCCAATATGAGGCCTGAGTGGCAAAGCACCAAAACAAACCAAAGACATCTTGACTCAGCTGCAATTCTAGCCTCATTGAGTCAATTCCTGCCTGTGTCAAAGTTTGATTGTGGGGCAGAATGAATTGATTTGAAGGGGTTTTGGCTTTCTAATGAAGCATGCTTTCAAACTTTATTTTTCTCCTTTGTTTTCTTTTATTAGGTTGGCATTTTGTGTTGTCTTTTTTTTTTTAATAAACATGTCAGTTCGATTGGGGGGGAATAGTTTTTTCTTTTGTTAAGAAATGAATACTGTTATTCAGCAAGGATGCATTAAGTAGTGCTACAATTATATAAAAAATAAATATTCTGACAATTTATTTTTTGTATTTTTTTTACGGTTCATCCAAAAAGAGAAACTTTTTACAACTATTAAATAATTAACGAAACTGCATAATTTTTTTTCTGCCAAATCAGTCATATGGTGCAACCAACAAAGTTATATGATCTAACTAAAAAGCAAAACAAACAAGCAAAAATAAAACAGTTGAAAACATAGTATAATGAGAGTATATTACCTGTGTAAATGTTGTAATTTGACCATTTAGTTACAATTTACAGTTAGTTGTAAGATATATAATATCTTTCTACCATGTTTTTCTTAAGTGCAGAAATAAACTCTCTCACTGATTTGATTGAACACTATTTTCCCTCCCTCCCACAGAGAGGATGTCCCCCCCCCAAAGAGTCGTGTTTCCACCGCACGCAGTTTCACCAGCGTGGGCAGCCAGCGCTCCTCTCTGGGCTCCATGTCGCCCTCCAATCTGCACGAGTACACCAAGCCCCAGTACGACAAGATACCTTCTGACGAGTACGAGAGGCCCCCTAGTCACGCCCCTATTGCCCCACCCAGCAGAATGGCCGGCCCCAACCTCAGCCGCATGGGGGCCATCCCTGTCATGGTCCCTGCCCAGAACAGGGATGGGTCCATTGTGTAAAGCTGAACTGGGATCATTCTCCACACAGTTTAGACTGTCACTATTCTATTCATCGTTCTAGCGGATTTTGTGAAGGAGCAAAGGAAGGCTTCGGCAGAGAGTCGAACTCAGCTCTACCATCTCTGATAATACAATTTGACTCTCAGAACTTCAACAAACATTAACAAAAAACTTTATTCAATAGGATGCGGATATGTGATTGATTCACCTGCTCCTGTTTTTGTAAATAATGCAATGCATGATGTTCTTTTTTCTTTTTAAAAATAGAAGGCCCTTTCTAATATAAGGCACTTGAATTGTTTGCCTATTAAGTGTTCTCCAGAGATGAAATGACACTCATTGAAGTAAATGAAATGTTATGTAGTACAAACCATAATTTTTGGCTTTAGATGAAAACTCCCAAGTTATTTGTTATTCTTTTTTGCTTTTTTATCCGTTTGAAACATTTTCAGGCAACTTTAAACCATTTATCTATGACAATTATTATCTCTTTATGCTACAAAAGCCTGGTAGAGATTTACTCAAAGGTCTGTGGAAAATATGTGGGTTGGCTTTGGTTTCTGGATGAGATTGTTTTTAAAAAAAAGATAAAAGCGTTTGTTTTGGATTGAGAATTATTTACACGTGATATATATACGAACATGAAATTGATCTGACAATGAGCTAATACTGTGATTCTTAAACTGCTTTGATTTTTATGGAACTTTTGGCAGTTGTAAACCCCCATCGGTACATGTCGGAGTGATTAGTGTTCAAGTCTCTGATTGGTTGTTTGCTTATGCTTTGATTGGTTTGTGACATCCAAACCTCCACTTCCCCTAAACCTACAGCGTAGTGGTAGTCATCAAAATAAATAAGATTAAAAGGTTTATTTCAAAAGAGGCTCAAGCTGGGTGGTAAAATATGGTTCACTGAGCAATCAAGCTTTGGCTGGTGTGAATGCCCTGTGCCCCAGCCAGTAAAGCTGATCACAGATGTCTCGGAGATGCTAATCCTAAACCTGCATTTGGCCTGGCTCAGCTCGTCCCGCTTTAAAGCTGATTGTCAATTTGACATGTTAGTTTGTAATTGATTTATTAGATGAAGGAAATTTTACTGAAGGATTTGTCGACAAATGAATTTGAAGTCAATTGAAGGAGGTCTGAAGACTGTCCATAGATTTTGAATGTTTATGAATAGTGTATTGATTAGGATTAGTTTTAACACTCTTTAGTCGCTGTATTCACCACAGTGAGCGTCACCAGTCTTTCTTAATGTTTGAGTTATTTCATCCCACAGGGTCACTCTGTGCCTTTTTTAACTTTGGGTGTAATGAACTGGTGTCACTGGTGGGTCCATGTCAACAGTTTAAGGAAAATTACAAAACAATCATCAACTAAAGTATATTTTGATTAAGAATTAGTTATAACGCAAAATTTAACATTACTTGCCAGTTTCTGTGCTACAAATATTATTCAATATATTGATACATGCATATTTTTTTTCTTTTCATAAATGCTGGATTTAGTCTCATGAAAGGGTATTGTGTATGCTGACAACTATATGCTATCTGTCTGTCTGTGTTTCTGTTGTACACAAATAGCAGCCTTTTGACCATCTGCTTGTCTTTTGACCAGGGCTCCTGTTGAATGTGTAAATATATTTACTGTAATGTTTAGTTTGCATTCGTCTTTGCGGCTGTAATATGCTGCCGCTCTGGCTGTGAATTTGATGAAGGGCAAGAGCATGATCAGGCTTATCATCCACCATCTGGATAAGGTATTATTAACATTTATTATGCATATGTTGTCATTACGCAAAAGCACACGCACTTGTGATTTCCCTGGCTTTTATTTATTAAGCCTGTACAGGATAAGTTCGGCTTGTTTAAATACAGAGACTAATGCCAGTGTAAACATGGAAATCTGATCTTTGATCAGCAAACCTTTACTTCTAGCTGTGCGAATTGACATCTTTGAACCGAATCATCTGTTTTCTGCTTGGATGGGGCCCATTTGGTATTTCATTACAATAGAGGTTAGGCCGGTTCTCTGTACAGTGCCATTTAAAGAGATAGATACTAATAAGAGACAACCAATGATTATTAACTGTAGGTGTTTTCTTTAAAAAATTGTGTACTAATATTTTTTCTTCCTGTTTGGTTTGCACATCATGTAAAATCCATGTTTATTTTTTGTGTGCTTTTGTGATGTATTTTTTAATAAAAATGAAACTATCATTCTACACGCATTCACTGAGATATTCACTCATTCCCTCCTCTTCATCCTGCTCCCTGCAGGCTACTGGAGGGACTGTCGCTTTTCAGAGTGATTAATTTTAATCTCCCGTTGATTTCCACCTCTAACTCCAGGTGAGGCCATTCTCTCGCTGCCTAATGACCGCAATTAATCAATGACTCGCAAAAGCACCGGCGGCTACGCTGACCAAGAGCAACAGACCTGAAGCGATGGTGGTTTGTGTGGGTGAGAAAAAACTCAGTGCATGTGGAGTGGTGCCCTTGAGGGTGCTTCATAAAACATGCTGCCTGAGTCAGTCAGCCGAGTCATTGCAAATAACTAATTTGTACCGCAAGTTCAGCCATTGTGCGTGTTTAAGACAGGTAAATCAAAGTGTAGAAACGGGTGACAAATTGCTTCGCTTAGCTTTGATTAGACTGAGGGTCAAATAATTGGCTTTTAAAAGAATCGTATGTGGGTTTAAATAAATCAACAAGTGAGCAATACATTTGTTATGGTTGCAAAACTTCTTTGCTTTCTATCATGGGGAGTAAGTTGGTTAGTTCACCAAAAAATAAACCCAAATCTCAATTCCAAATTCAGGTAAGGCACTGAAAAAAGAATTCTAGAAACTATTTTCACTCAACAAAGAAATGTCAAGTAGTTTTTTTCTTGTAAAACACTGATAAAATTTAATGATAATAATTTTCGGTTACTAGACTGGTACTACTTTTTTTGTTTGTTTTACGCACTTGACAATTGAGTGGCCTGACTTTTTATACAATAATTGTTTTAAATGAACAGATGCATATGAGATTGGAAATTGCGCCTAAACTGAACCCTTTTTCAAGGATTTGTGCTCAAGTTGTATGTAATTCTTAAGCTTAATACTGTACACCCAGTCCACATTATAGAAACACATATATATAAAATTATTTTTTTTGCACCATGGGGAAATGTTATATGCATCTGGAATATTAAAAATAATGACAATTTTGAACAGCAGATCATGTTATAATATTTTAGTTTTTTTTATACATGTCATATGTGCAATGTTTCCAAGTTGGGTTCTCAGGACAACACTGTTATTATATATTATCTATAAGACTAAATAGCCAGAGTTGTTTTCCACAGATGCTGTTCTAACTGTGAATGTAAGTTTACCAGTGTTTAAAGGTTTTATTGTTTGGTTTTTACTCTCCCACAATGAAGGACTTCAAGCTACCTTTTATTAATATTCATTTAATTTCCCATGCAGTAATGAATAACATATAATGCTGGTCAATAATTAATTGCAAAAATAATTAAAACCAATGTCTTTAGCAGTCCTAATTATTGATAGATGGTGATTTGTAACCATCACATATCCCAGCAACCCATAACTTATGTAGTACCAAGCAAGTGATTAACTGCTGGATATCAGTATATTTTTCATTAAGGCAATTCTGGGTGGAATAATTGCACAGTGAATATAGTAATCTCAGAGACTGCATGCCTGTAATTTAATTGTATTAACGTAAGAGAAATTCATTTCCTCTAAGCTGCGTTTAACTTCTAGAGTCAGGGATATGTGCTGTTGGGTATTTGGATGCCCATCTCTGCTTTTGTGTGTGGGATTTGACTCTGCTCGCGGCATTATTCCCACACAATGGAAAACCTCACTCTTATAGAGCTTGGGCTGAAAACTGCAGACAGCGAGATGAGGACATGGAGACGTCCCACCTCACATACTATTTATTTTTCCTGTTGAAGGTAATAATTGTTTGCATATCACGAGGGGAGCAGGTCGGAGGGAGGGTGTTGATTGCTGATTGGTTGGATGCTGCATGTTTCCATGGTAACGTTATCTGGTTGTACACAGAGAGTGGAAGCATGGAAGAGGGGAGAATTTATCTCGCAAGCGTAATGCTCTGAGCCCAACCAACAGAAGCCTCTCAAAGCAGTGGTGGTCTTGCTCAAGATTTGCTTCACCCATATCATCACTTGTTTTCCATAGTCTTCTTGGAGAACATTTCTAGTCATTTAACCAAACAGGATTCATTTGAAAGAATGAGAAATAGCAGAAATTTAAAATCTGGTCCTGAAGAAGAAGAAGTGTTGATTTTAAATAAATTGGCTTGGGTTCTGTATAACTACCACTAAGCACCGTCTGGAATGCATTGTGTTTGGGAAGCAGATACACGCCTTACAGGGGCTTCTGTTTGCTTATTCTCCACCTTCACACAAAGGAATGTGGAGCCAATTGGGCAACCTGTCCATATGGTTTTAATCAGACATGAACACCACATTCACAGCTTGTACTGTGCATTCAACCTTTTCTAGAGCTACTAACTAATAATAACAGATTAAGATTCCAGTAATGTTCTGAACCATTTCTAGAGCTCTTTAGTCTGAACTTCAGTCTGTAGCAGAGGGTTGAAGGCACCCATGCTCTCACGGGTAAACATGACATATTCCCACCTGCTTTATGTTCTTGAACGCTGACGTTATTAAATGTAGGTAGTTTAAAAAAAGAGCTATTGTTGACAGCTGAAAAATCTTTTCCATTGTGTAAACTAATTTACATGTACAAGCCTTATTTCATTTTATTATTTTAACAAGTAAAAGACCTAGTGATACTAAAAACCTCTCTATATTGAGTTGTGTCACACCTATCTATTCGCTGTGACATCATTACTGAAATATGCTTTTATATTGTTAGTGATATTTCAAAATAACTACTTGCTGGACTGAAGAAACATTGGTTTTATCAGAAAAATTATTATTTATTAAAGTAATCAATATTGTGTTTTTGAGGAACGTTTAATTGTTTTTTTTTGGCTCAATTATCACTGTTTTGCATTGTCTTATATTGCGTAGTGCTATAAAATGTTTTTTACTTCTTTTTTTCTTTTAATCCAAGGACTCTGGATTCTTTTTTTTTTTTTTTTACTCAAAAATGCATTCTGTGCGAAAGTCCCTACCTGGTTACTTTTGCCAAGCAACATGAATTTAGCACAGTAATACAAAACACAGGGGCACATTAATGACTCATGTTATTGTTTACAATCTGCCAACTTTGAATTTCAACAATTTCCATGGCGTGATAGGTGGGGCTTTTGGTTGAAGATATGTTCATATGAACAGCATGTCTTGAGAGGAATCGCGAACTTGCAGGAAAAAATTTGGCGTTTAGAACATGAGCGGATTGTCCAATCAGAGGTGTCCAAGAAATCAACAGACGTGTGTGATTGGCTACACTGCTCAACGCTACGAAAACACACGTGAGGCTTTACCAAATCTGCTTTGCCAGTAATAAATTGCTGAAGTTTGAAACATGCGAGCTTTTATTCGCGTTGGAGAAGGGTGTGTGGCGTGAGAGGGTGAGAACAGTTATAGTTGGGTGAGTGTTTTGCTGAATGGGTGAGAGTTGGCAGCTCCGCCATCCACCTTTGAACCCTGAAGTCTGACGTCACATAGCCCGCGAAAAAAACAATGGCAGGTTCGTGCGGCGTTCATGTGGTGTCACAAAAAAAAGGTAACGCGCGGTTTTTCTTCTCCGTTTCCCCCTCAAATAAACAAGGAGTAGGCACATTTGGCGATAGAAATGCTTGTAAATGAACATAATGGCGTTCAAAACAAAATAAGGCAAGTAGCGAGTCAAACATGTTCATTTTGGTTTGTAAAATTACGTAACCATAGCACATAATTTTAGTAGGTAATTAATTCATAGGTGTTGCATGTATCCTCAACATTCCGCTTAGTTCATTTCATTTTTACAACTTGACCATTTTAGCTGGAAAACGAAGTATTTTGGCACTAGCGTCTCCATTTAGTCATAGCTCAATTGTACTGTAATTAATTAGTGCCCAAGCCTGCTCAATGTGTCTAGGGATGCCTTTTAGAGAAATCCTGCGTTAAAAGGCAACAAAGATAGTGTTTTTTAAAAGATTACAAAGCTCACAGAGTATTGTATAACAGTAATCAGACCCACCATTGAACCTAAACCATGTGTTATTTAGTAGTTTTTATTAAAGTTCCAGGCCAGCTCCATTTCCTCACAATTGGTGTCTGGTGAGTTTTTGAACCCTGAGTTCATAGCTTTGGATGCGATCAATTTTGCTATGTGTCTGAACAGTACAGGCACTCAGCACACAGAAAGACATTCAGCCAGCAGGTAATGTGTTTCATGGTGGCTGTTAGAGGGTCGATGCCATGTGTTCGTTTCCTCTCTTGTGGCCATATTGGGGTCATCTCCATTACCTCCACCGTGTCTGCGGTGTATCTGGAATATATGTGTGGTATGAGATCTCCCACCGGAGAGCAGAGGTCAGGACCACTGCGTTAGCTGTGTAGAGCCATTTCTCACCTCTTGCTTTTTGGTCTCTCTTTATGTCTCTATCGTTCTCCATTTCCCCTCTGGAGATATTTCACACCGGAGGCTAAATCCAGTTAGGCAATTAAAGAGTCCCGTCCCCCCCCCTGGGGCTCACACATCATGCCCTGCGTAAGTGGGCCTCCAGTGCTCAGAATGTGTGTGATGGGAGATAACTGCGGTCTGATCGGGTCTGGGTCTCTTTGGGGATAATGGCCCTGACAGACAAGCCAGGGGTCAGACAGAGACACCTCAAGAGAAGAGCTGATAATTGGTGGAGCGGGTTGGTTGATGTAGTCTACCTTGAATTCTGTGAGGGTCTTTAGAACTTGACGTTATCAAATAGCACAGATATTGTGCTGAAGATATCTGACATAATTTATTATTATAGCATAGTCTTTTATAGTTTTGATTTGATGAAGGTTAGTGCAGGATTCCTTGTATACTATTATCGCATGTGTTAATGTTTTGAATGAGCTTTTAGCTAATTATATTTTAGTTAGTCGTTTTTATTTTATTTAGGTTAAGGATTTTCATAGAACATTTACATTTTACTTCAGCTTTGAAAAATGTTTAAGTAGATTCTCGTGGAGTGTGACTCCTTTAAACAAAGAAGAATTTTAAAAAAGAAAGGCTTATTTATGTATGTTTTTTGCCTTATGTGGTTAAACCACGTGGCATTTGTAGTCCATTTTTAATTTATTTTTTAATTAAAAAGTGGTTCAACGGTTAATGAAAAATGTGACTTTAAGCTAGATTAAAGATTTGAACCCTATTTTCATAATCAAGACATAACGTCAAGATTTTTTTTAATGCAGTTTTGTGCACAGCAATTCCACCACAGACTGATCCATGAAATGCGTTCGAAATTGGCTTCTGAATTTTTTCCTTCTGTAATCTTGACATCGTGCTGTGGTTTTGGTGTGTTACGATAAGATGACTTTCACTCTGATAAGCTCAACATGCATTAATATTAATGCAGTCCGACCGCAGAGAAGGTCACGCTCTCTTCGATAACAGAATCCATAGCATGGGTTTAAAACAGCTAAGATGTGATATTTCAGTGCATATCATAAATATTGCATTGTACTGCGAACATGTTATTTATATGGTTCAACTGTTGAGTCTTGCTTGTTTGGAGCCAAAGCAGCTGTTTTTGTCTTATCAGTGCTTTGTGTACCACAGAAGAATCTCTGGCTTATTTCAGTCTGTTCACGGGAATCAAGGACATGGGGCTGGTGCACGGAGCAATGCTTCATTCCTCCGGGGAATTCTCTCCTGTAATAGTTCACTTCAGAATCCTGTTCAGTTTATTAGAATTTCAATAGAAATGTTCTTTGAGACTGTACATTTTAAGACGATATTTCACTATAACGTCTCTTTCATTTATCCATAAACGCATAGAGGATTCACTGGAATATTGAACAAAGAAGTGTATGCATAACCAGCCATAGACAAGGATTTGAATGCGTTTTGGATGCATGTTGTTATTATTATTATTATTGTCAGGCGTGAGATTGAGTATTTGTGTCTAATCCCCCTCCATGGTTATATTTATGCAGGCTGAGGAGATTTTTAGCATCTTAACATGGAGGGAATGAGAAAGAAAAGCCGAGCACAGCATGCTGGAGCGGATGTTTTAGATTTGCATTGCAGCCGGAGGAAGTGATGTTATTCAACGCTTGATTGATGCTTCTTTCATATGCCACTCCGTTTCGTTTGCTGCTGTATCTCATGGATTAAAACGCTATCCCAGTAAGTCACTGAAATCAATGCAAATCGGATGCTACGCGTTTTATGAAGAACACGGATGTAGCATGTGATCTCAGTGTCAGTAATTTGATCATTTCACAGAATTTGACGTCACGGTAGTTCCTCTTCTCATTGTGTGCCTTGCTTTTGCTTGATTGAATCTTCACTACTTTTTGGAATTCAAGGGTTTTTCCTGTTTGGCAGCATTCATTGTTTGCGTGCCTGTGGCTTTCATAAACCAGGCCGACTGGCTCATTAACCTTCTCCGATGACAGCGTGAGCAGGATGGGCTCGTGTAAGAGCTGTACCACGCCCTCCACTGCACCTGTTCATCCATCTACCTGCTCCTGCTGGTCCTGTTGCTAGAGCTCTTCCGTGACACCTTCAGGTTTAATGAAGGAGCTCTGCTGCCATCTAGTGGTGGCAGGTGCTCAAAGCACTATATGTTGTGTCTGCTTGGCTTCTGTTTTCAGGCAATAACGTCACTTGGCTTCCTGTTGAGCTCAGGAGGTGCTGGTGGCCCTATAGGTAACCTATTAATAATTTTTTATATCTTAACAAACATGTAGAATAATGGAAAAGATGCATAGTGCAGTTCTGGACTTGTTCTTGTGATACAGCGCCATCTCCTGGTACAGTGGGTTCTCTGCTGCAGCGGCACTATTATTATTTGTTGCAGTAGTAAAGCCTCAAGCCATTTAAAGTGTAACTTTTGGCCCTCTAGTGGTAAAAAAAACAAAAAACCTTCCATCTTGCGAAAGAACATTGTTCCTGAACATATATATTATATATTTTTTTTCTGATGTGTAAATGACATAAAAGATGTTAACTCTCTCTCGCTCTTTTTAATCCATTATTATTATTATTACTATTATTTATATAACCAGAGGGTAGGCTTTTTGCATTATGGATAAGGAAACTCCTGTAAAAATGGTCCTGACAGAAATCATTTTGCAGTCAATAAATTTTGATTGACAATGTAGCTTAAGTATCAGCAGGCACTGTTCCAGATTTTTATTTAGGATTTTTTTTTTTCATTGAGGTTTTATTTTTATGTTGTCTTGTAGTCCTTGAGAGAACTGGATCTGTCTTTGGACAAAGTGAGATGCTTTGGGGTTCTGACTGTCAACTGGAGATACTCTGGTAAGATCATGATGACCGTTTTACTCCAAGATGTTCAGTGATGTTTTTTTTGCCCTGTAGAATGACCCAAGCTATAAGTGCTATACTATAAGAAATAAGCTTGCCCATGTGAAACTCACTGCCTTAGATCTTAAGCATTTGTTAGTGCATTGGTAATAAGAGCCCACCTTCAAGTCCCTGTGATTTTAATTAAGACATGTTACTTTTATAATGTTATTAAAATAAAGTGATTAATAATAATAATACTTTAAATAATGTTAACTGATACAACTCACCTATCAGTTTTCTTAAATTGTAAAAATTTAACAAAACTTATTTTACAGTTTATGATGTTATATTTACTACTATGCTCATATATTCTATTTTTGCAGGTTTTAAAATGTCAACTTTTACATTTGAGCTTAAAAGTCTTAAAATGCTTAGTAACTATTTCACCTTGATGAATTTAAGGGATCAAAACGGCTCACTTAAATCATCTTCAACTAAGGCCTTTGTAGAAACACTTAAGTGACAGCCTACCCTTAAGTAAACCCTTAGGTTTGGTTCTTGCAACACATGTACCTTTAACCTTATAATTAAGGGTTTCTTAACCTAACCAACTGGGCCCAGGTTCTTCTTTTAAAGTCAGTATAACCTGGAAGTTTGAATGAAATATTAAATAGAGGGCAGGTTATATTTTGGAGCACTTCAACTCCGTCTCTCACTCATATCAAACTACTGTTTGAAGGGACTGGTGAAAAATATAATGAGTGGAAGCAATTTATTAAATTTTGATGTTAAAAAAAATCCTGTCAATAGATTAATGGTCCACAAGACTGTCAAAGTTTGCAAAGTACATAATGTCAATTTTAATTTCACATGGACTTTAAGGTCATTCTTTGGAATTTCCCCCCCATTTTATCCTCCTCCAGGTGCCAATAGGTTGGCTCCGAAAACTATATATAACCACTAAACATAAGCAATAATACTATTATTCATGTATTCGCGCAGATTTGGCTTATGTCTGTCGAGTGTCTTGTTTGATGGCAAGTATTGACAAACAAACTTTAGGACAGGATTAGTTCACATTTTTTAATAACATGGCACAATTTACATAACACAAGGTTAACTGAGGAGCATGCTGTCGCCTCACCCTTTTTTTGTACATGATCTAGAAAGGACTTAATTTTTTACGTACATGATAAACAGCAAAAGTTTCTTACAATCTCTTTGCAATACGTATTGACTACCCACTACTGCTTCAGTGGACATTTTAATGTGATAAAAAAGAAGAGAAAATTAAAGGGAAAAAAAAAAAAACACTGCACAACATTTGTATTTCAGAGAGTTTAAAAGCGCACAACTATCCCTCCCATGGACTACTAAAATAGATCTCTGCTCAATAAAAACAAACTGTCCATAGCTTACAACTCGCATTATTGTGTAGATACATAACACTTTAATACATTGCTAGACCAATAGAGAATTGTCCTGCTTTCCGTACTCAGACTTCTCATGACATAATGGGACGTGTAATTTTTGCTTTTGATTTAGAGGCAATTAAATCAAAGAATTTATTAGGTTTTGTTAGCTTCTTGGAACATTGGTGTATTTGTAAGGATTGTCAACACAGATCTTTATAGCTTGAAGATCAAAAGCATGTTTCTGGATCAAACGTTAGGACATGTTTGTTGGGAGTAAAACTTGTTACAGAAAATCTCCATTTAGGAACAGTCACAATCTGAGTAATGTGTAAGCATGTAGTGTTGCTCCTCCAGGAGGATGAGACGGTTTAGTAGAGACTGGTTATCTGCTAGAGAAGAGAAAAATGATACAGAGAGAAAGAGAGCCCACGCAAGAGTTGCATAGTTGAAAGAAGGGATGTGGTCTCTTGGACAAAATGATCCTTCCAAACCATTAATATGCAGCATTAAACTAAAACCAGAGCCTGTGCGCTCACTCTCCTTTTGATCACTGCCCACTATGTACAGCATTTTAAAGTAAAGCTTTCATGACACCCATTTGCATATTTGTACCTTACATTTTTTTTCCTCAAGGAGAGAAACACACCAACTTTACACATATCTACAAGTTCTGCCTTTTTGCAATCTATTGAGGTACCTGTACAAGATCATCTTTCCATGTTGGAGATCTAGCGCTTATCTACTTGCTCGAGATCAGTGTACTGTACATGTTTCAGAATGCACATCAATGCAGGAGCGAACAGGATAAAAGAGCATGAAAAATCTCAGTCTTTTGTACAAAAACAAAACACAAAACAATCAATAATTCACAATCTATACACAAATATGATACAGCCTCAAGTGCTTGCATTTGAGTTCAGTCCATCGGGTCTCACCGTGCCTCGATGTCTTTGTGTGTGTGTGAGGGGGGTCTGTCTCTAATGTCAGTGCCGAGTGGGGTAGTCCTTCTAGGAGACGTGGAACGTGCTCCCAGGGTTGGGATAAGAGGGGGCGGGGCACTGAGAGATGCGGTGGGAGGGGTTTTGTTGAGGATTCCATTCTGGGCAGAGGAGGGGCTTACACGGGGGTAGTGCATGCTGGGAAGTCCAGGGGCCATGAGACCCGGGTGAGGGAGGTGTCCGTCTAAGGCTGGGTGATGCATCGCATGCAGACGCCCCTGCTCGTAGTCTTCTCGAAGCAAGTGCAATCGCTCCCGCTCCTCTAGGTGTGCCCGCTCTTGTTCCCGCCGCTGTTCCAAGGTTAGCCCGTGAGGGTGGTCTCGGTTAAAGTCATGAGGCTCACGGTCCCGATACGAGCGCTCTGCTTCGTAAAGCCGTGGTGCTGCTAACCGGTGCAGAGGGTCGTTCCGCAGTAGCAGATCCCGAGCTAAAGGATCCCTCCGGTGGATATCGAGTCCCCGGTAAGGGTCCCTCATGGGATCCCAGTGAAAGGCGGGATAGGGGAATCTCTCTGCCCCTGGAATGGGACTAATACCCATGAAGGGGGCCACCATACGAGTCCTCTCCAGACTACTGATACTGTTTATGGGATGCATACCGGCCATGCCCATGGGTAAGGGCATTGAAGATGGAGGGTGGAGAGCAGGAGCAGGAGGAGGAGGAGGAGGGGGAGGAGGTGCTTGCGGTGTGGATCTTTGTTCTGGGGATCTTTCTGTGGGACCATCCTGCTCCTCTTTCCTCTCTTCTTTCACCTTTATCTCACTGTTTTTCTTCTCATAGGTGATCTCGGCCTTCTTCTCTAGAATATCTCGAGTCAGCCCACCATTCACCCGATCTAAGCCGCCTGGCCGCATGTAAGGTGACGCTGTAACCCGATTGGCTGGTTTGTCGTCAGAGGCCCGGCCGTCGTGTATGATGGGAGTGTCCTTGTCACTGTGGTGATTCTCCTTCACCTTGTTCTCATCTGTGTTGGAGTCTTTCCAGTCCGAGTGCTCTCGCTCTCTCTCTCGATCTTTGGGCTTGTCCTTGTCCCGAGACTCACTAGAAGGAATGTGGTTCCGGGAGGGCTCAGATGACCGGGTGTGACTCATCAGAGTGTGGGGGTTAACAGGAATCGGGGATTGGTGATTCTGGTGCCTCTTTTCTGCAGGTTCCCTAGAGGTGAAATGGATCATTACTATCAGACAATTTTTTATATTGATATTGATAGAATTCAGCTGCTTATGATTTTGAAATAAACTACAAGACTATCTTTGGGTTTATTCTAAAATAATAACCAGCTGACTGAACAGCAATGCATGACACTTTTGTATATTTCTATACATGTAAATATTTTTTTAAATATACAGTGTGTACGGAAAGTAAAGGTAAATTTTTTCCCCCCCCTCATATTGACAGAAAAACACAAAAAAGAAAAAACATCACATGGTCCTAAATATTCAGACCCTTTGCTGTGACACTCATATATTTAACTACGGTGCTGTCCATTTCTTCTGATCATCCTTGAGACTGTTCTACATCTTCATTTGAGTCCAGCTGTGTTTGATTATACTGATTGGACTTGATTAGGAAAGCCACACACCTGTC
>JAUMHI010000051.1:8638545-8678122 GCA_032359435.1 Enteromius unitaeniatus
TGGTACCGAAGTACTGGGTCTTTTGACAACATTAGTTCCCCGTTCATACGGATTCATATTATCCAAACTTGAACCCAATGCCTGTCTGTAAGATTTATCTCAAACAAATGTACCCAGCCACAGTTTAAATTTAAAAGCTTTACTAGAGAGCAGGACAAAATGTCTCAATTCAAAGCAGAATGGTAACAAATGTTTTGCCTGTGAAGTATAATTGGAAAATGCATTATTTACTTTATTATGCTGAGAAATAATTAAGGCACAGGCAAGAATATTGATGAGCGCAAGTATGTGTGAGAGAAATGGATTTCATTTAGATTTTAGGAGTCTCTGGGTATATAATCATCAGAGCATTTAAATGCTCACTGCCATCAGAAAAGTCTTAAATCTAGGCCCGTTCTTCCCTAAAACAGGCTAGTTGACCAGTCACCCAGACAACCAAACCATTACTTGATTGCAGTTTGACTACTCGATGCACTTCTGCACAATGTACTTTCAGCATGTACATTGAAGTGAACAAAGTGTGTTTTAAATTCTGCCTCTCTAAATAAGCGTGGGCGCTACCATTTGTAAGTATACTTATACCAGAATACCTGATACTGAGCCTCCCTGGTGGATACGTGCCGATAACCAATCCTTCTGGCAAATGCCAGTCATGCTGTTACACTGGGCTTCAGGCATTCTGACACTTCTACATCCCTTCCACCCTCAAATAGCCCCACATACTCCTGTCAAGCCAGAAATTAGGTCTGGGGTTATGGGGCCTTCCTTCAGTGCCCCCAGGCCTGTGTTAAACTCTTCACTTCATTGTAACTGACAGCCCTGCACGTCTTCTCCACCTGACGGCCGTTTTACTGTCAAATCAGCTGAGCTGAGAATTCAGCCTGTTGGTAACAGCTTAGACATGGCTATTTGTGATCACTCGGAGCAGAAGAGAGGACGGGGGGCTTTACAGGAAGATGATGTAAGGACCACAGAGGGCAGCTTCAAAGCCAAGGCTGAAACAATGCAGTAGCAACAAGCATGCAGCCTCACATCTTCATGTTTCAGAGATTAACAACTTTAACCAGCTCAAACCTGATGATGACAGCAACAGTGGTGCTATTTTTATTGTCTTTGAAGCCTCTCATCTCTCATCAATGACTTTATCTTTCTAATACCAGAGTAAACATCTTGCTTTACAAATAGATTAGCGTAAAACTAAAATTTCTAACAGAAGAGGATGTCATTATGCAGTACGAAGCTGCTGAACTCAACAGCTGACATGCTCATACTACAGTAACGGTGCACCTGTGCTAGGTGTTCAGAACAGGTGCTTGGAAAACAAACCTGTTAACAGGGCCATTTAAAAGAACATTGCTTGATGTAATCAACAGTAAAACACTGATTTGAGAGCACAGCTGCAGGTGATGCAATAAAAAGAAACTGCCAGCTCATGCACACAGAAATACGCTTTAACATATTTTCAGCAGATGGAAAGCTGATATACTATGGCTTTAAATATGAACTGAGGGTTGGGAGAGGGAATGCTAACACAACTGTGATTGAGGTGCTGACAGACTAATCCCAGCTGACAGTGGCCACATCTGTCATGTACACATGCAAGATCATACACACAAAAAGGCAAGCCGCCAAATACATACACACTCAAACATGCAGAAAACCACTGTTATTTGCACAAGTAGGACTGGGTGAGAGAAAGATAAAAAAAAAGAAAAAAAGATTAGATTAGATTTTGGCCCTTGTCTCACATATTTATGTTGTGCGATTAACAGCATACCAGAAATTACATAAGCAAAATATTGCAGAAGTGATATTTATTTACTCTTTAGTGGAAGGAGATCACTCCTAGTCCCTAACCGAGCCAAGCTCACGGCCATAATCAATCATTGTAATGACAGACAGGCCAATTCGCCTCTTAACCTTTGGGCTGAAATAACACACTCAGGCAGGCTGCTGACCCAGGAGTCTTCATTACGCATTCAATATCAGAGTGAGCTAATGCTGCAAATACTAAGGGACTCCATCCTAACAGCATGATACAGGGCTGTAGATGGTTATTTTTTCTGAAAATCTTTTTTAAACCGGTGACCGACACAGTCAGAGAATGGTTCTTTAGTGACAGCTAAGAGTCCAGTGTATCGGACCAATCAGAGAATTTTTGTAAACAGAAGAACCACATGGGTATCATGTGAGATCATGAAAACTTCATCATGTCAGACATAATCTAAAAGAGGAAATCAACTGGCATACAGATTCACAAGAGACCTACATACTAAACCCGACATGCCATTATAAGCATAAATGGGACATTTTTAAGGGGACTGAGCAAACACAACAGCAGATGACTGGGTGTTTATATTGGCCGTCCATTTAGTGTCACAATTCAATCTGCACTCAGCACCTTGTGTTGCGTTTGTTGCTTTTATGGATGTGTGTGAATCTGTGTAATTGTTCAGTTCGGTGGATGTGTGAGGGTTGGTCTCCCACAGATGGCTAAGGTGGTAACTGCTGCTGCCGCTGTTTAAAGCTGGTCAATCTGCTGTAATTACTGTGATTAACACAGAGATGTTTTTCTAAGCACTTGTGACAGACACACTGCTCCCCGGGGCCCTGAGAACACACACACACACAACTACTACCCATCCCACCCTCACAAACACATTACTGTCAGCTCATTCTCACACACACCTCATTCACTCTGTCACACGTTGCTTTTCACTGCCTCTGCTTCAAGCTGGCAAGCTCCTGCTGTTTTCACTACGTTTGCTTTCTGTCTTTGCTGAACATTTGCTTTTTAGCACCCCAGTGAATGTTTGTGAGATATCGCATCTCCGTATATCCGATTTGAGTTAGTCTGAACATGCCTATGATACTATGATAGAGTATTTTAAGGTGTCTGTGTAAGATGGAGGCTGGTTAGGCTCTGGCAGAAGGATAGATTTCATCCATGGTGAGGACAGTGTTGATCCCTCTGAGAACAAATCTTTATATATCCCTGAGGACTAAGATCATGTGCACATATTGAAACCAGAGAATGCTCTGACAGCAACTGGGAATGTGTTACACACACACACACACACACACACACACACACACCCAGAAGGGTGTTAACACACTTGCTGCAAGTGTATAGAGTCACTCAAGGAAAAGGCATAACTAATTTTCATCATATTTCATCAGTCACTACATACCTTAGTCTGCATAAAACCTATATTTAATTTGATTCTGGATAAAAATAAACCTGAGGAACAGAAGTACAGGCCACTGACATCATTGAGGCCACACAAGCTAATTAATTATGTTGGCCAACAGCTAAATAACTTTGTTTTGGCAATTTGGTCTGACGTCTGGGAATTTCTAGAATTTATTTTTCTAATCAAATCAATTCCTGATAGAGAAAATAAATTCCTGCCCTGTTGTTGATCATTCTGTTTCACTTAGATATACATTTATACATATTTTACTCAATCACATTGAGTAAAATAAGTTGTACATGGTAATTTATATTTACTTTAAAGTTATGCTTAATGTTTTCACGATTGTAGAAAGACTCATATTCAGTGTTTATCAGTTAAACAAATAATATTCAGGTAAATAAGAGAATGATTTACTGAGTGGACTGTACTTCTGTCCATTATACACTCTTGAATTTAAATTTACTCTGACAAGCCTAGCACAACAAGCAAAGAGTATACTTGGGTGTACACAAAATTATAGCTCTGTAATTTGTTTTGAATTAAGGGAAATTGTTACATCTGACTGTGAAATGTCATTCAGCTGTTCAAAGAGCAGCTGCAGCCTGTGTGAAGACTTACACTCTTGGAAAACAAAAAGAGAAAGAGGTGATGAGGGAGTCAAGGTCCTGTCTAGCACTGCACTTTCCTATTTTAGCTGCACACCTTCTGTGAGTGAGCACAACATTTAGGCTATATTTTAATGTCTAGACCAAGGATAAGAAGTTCACACTATCTGACTTTAACTGCACATTTTAGTTTCACCCTTACACCCATATTCATCTGTCTAGACCTCGTACAGGCATCCTCTGTTAAACAAACCCTGGCAATCTCTTTCTGAAATAGCAGGTAACTACTAATGCTTTGGGGAAATGCAGGCACGACTGTAAATATCTGCTTCTTTTAAAGCAGCCATGCAAGTCGGTATCCTCTGAGAAACCAAACCTGAACTGTGAGTCTCCATGTGACCTTGTAGTCATCAAAGATTTTAATAGAGGACATAAGAGCATTATGTCGAACAGATGCCCACTGTAAAAAGTGAGACAGTTGCAGAAAGATCCTGTTGCAGTTGCAGTGTTCAAAGTATACACACACACACTTTCAGACTAGCAGATGGTGAGCACACCATAACTGATATGTACACCCTGCTTATTCTACAAAAAGGATTACAAGACACCTGTTTACTGTCAGTAACTGAATGGAACGGAAGTCAGAGTCTTTCCATCACCTTATCTCCTTGTTGCTATTTCAGTGATTCATGAACTAATGAAGTAGCTCGAAAATCAGTATCATCAAGGAACACACCAGCAGAGATATATATTCACATACATACAAACACACACCTACCCATCTAGGTCCACCTGCTGCTTGTTATGGCTGTTTTGCTCTGCCATATAACTAGTGTCCTGTGCAGTGGTTGAATGACACACACAGCATTTAGCCCCAGCGGCAAGTGGTTTAACCCAGTGGGTTGTACCATAGTGTTTAAGGAGGTGGGAATCAGAGTGTGTGTGTGCTGTGAAGACAGCGGGTTAACAGCTATTGTTAGAATGACATCAACTACAGAGACTAATAACAACCCCACTGGGCGCATACACGCATAAATGTTGGCCAATGCAACAGATGACAATTATGCTTGATACAGGTAAGTATATACATATTATATGGGCCATTCTATAGAACTGGTGCAAACTGCTGTCCCACAACCTAAAAACACATTTAAAACAACACTGAAGTATTCAAATCGTATATGTTATATTCTTCTATTATCTGCTGAAACCCACAATAATGTTTAAAATATATATAATATATTTACAAAAATCATGATTTATTGGGTACTTTCAATTGGGAGGTGGCTATCTTTTCAAGATGCTTCCAATTATGACTTTGGACCAATTCTGTACACACACACATGTTGGTATTTGTGGTTTATGGGGGCTCTCCATAGGTGTAAGCACACAATTTTGCCAATTTTTAGATTCATATATATTTAAATATAAATATTACTGTATAATTGGATATAGGACTTTATAGAAAGATAATATAGAGAAAGATAAATAGAAGATAATTTTTCACTATATATTAATAAATTCTATTATAATGCAAAAAAAATAAATATTTTTATTTGATGCAAAGCAATGGCCTTGTATCAGAAAATACAACATAAAACATAAAATGTATTTTTGATGAAATGGCATATTACATATAGGTTTGAATATTTTTTTAATTCATATAAACATTTGAAATATTTGCTTCCAATATAAATGTATTCCAATTTCAATTACTTCTTTATATTTAAACGAATATATCAGCATATCTACGACAAACTGATTTAAAGCGTGCATTTGTGTGCATATTCATAAGCACGGCTTGCAATCTCTACAATGTTAACACTTTGACACCAGCTGAATTCTGCCTCTTTAGATCACCATTAGTGGCGTGTCCCTCAGGGAACTTCAATCAGCCCTGTAGTTTTTTCCTCTCTCACTCAGGTTTCACAGCTGAATGTTTTTAATCCATTCAAACGGGGGAGAAATTGCACTCAATGCCTCTCTGTCTCTCTGAATGTGTGACACAGGGGACAAAGTTGTGCCCTTCACTGAGATCCCTGGAAACATAAGCCCTCCAACAGCCCACCAGAACTGGCACTTACCAGCTCACACAGCCTGTGTCTGTGTAAAGCTCTCTCATTACCCAAGGCTCATGTTTCAGTAAGTTGGGGATTAGAGACACACATGCTGTTTGTGTGTGTATGTATGCCTAAGGGGTGTTAGGCCTGAGCCACCTGGAAACTCTGCCTTCCTAGGGCATGGCCGTAAACCAATCCTTTGGCTCAACCCGTTGCCAAAGAAATCCAGATTCCAAAGCAGAGTCTCTTTCTTCCCCTCATTCCCATGTTAGGATCTCTTTCTTCTTCCCTTCCTACTACACTTTAACAAGTTCATCCTTTAAAATCAAACTCAATTGGTCGTACTTGCGTTGATCGAAGGAAACCAAGGCTGAAGTATGTGATGCAAGGCTGCGTGTGTGTTCTTCACATCTTCATTCATTTATTTGAAGTGCTAAGGGAAGCCAAAACAGCCAGCTGCCTCGGGAGTCTCTCAACACACACTTCAGTACAACAGAGGTTGGGAGAGTCGTTGGGGAGCCCAGGACCCCCTCAGACCCTGTGAGTGTTTGGGTTGGGTTACTATCAGAACAAAGCCGGCTCTGTGAAGGGCAGCTCTCTCATAGGAGGCCGTGGCTCAGACGAACACATTAACACACGTACTTGTTGTGGGACGTAAGAATCATATATCATGTCTGAGGCAGAGGGGAAGCAGAGTCTCCCGTGTGTGTGAGTCTCTCGAGTGCATGTCGGTAGTCGCTAGCGGTCAGAATTCAATGCATTTGCTTGTGTGTTTTTGTTGTATCTAATCTAAACAGCAGCCCTCAGCAGGGCGAGCTGTTTGCTTTTCCAGTGTCTCTTAAGCCCAAGCACTGAGGCCCAGACTGAAACGTCTGGTTTAGGATGTCAATGTTTGAATAAAACTTGATGCACGGGATAAAGACTGCCATTTAAAGCCGAAATCAAACAGCGTCTTCTCAGAGCAATGTAATCTGGAACAGATGGTGACAATCCTGCGAACGGGACAGCTCTTCATAAAGCTTATGAAACCACGGCCCGGGTGTGGAATCTCCCATAAATGGAACCAATGTTGATAAAATGGAACGTTTCACACTTCATTAGTGCTTATTTATATGAAAGCACACACTGGATTTTCCCTTCAGTGAAGAATTCTCTGGAGCAACCACAAGCTGGCCTGAATTGAGCAAGGCCTCCAGGCAGTTTATAGTGCCACACGTATCAGAACCAAAGTAGGCTTGAAAAAATATTGTGCTTATAAAATAATTAATCATAAATACTTTCTTAAAATGAATTAATAATATTGTATTTTGAAATAGTAATTAAAATAAAAAAATTAACATACAAATTATTATAGCCTAAATATTACACATATTCATAAGTATAGTTGTCGTTTGGACTTCACTATTCCTTATGGGACATTTCTTCAAATATTATAGTAACAGTTTTCAACCATGGTGTGAACAGGCCTTAATTTAGCTTTATTTGGCACATGCTCTAAGGGATAGTCACGGATCATGTGATTGCTCAAATGGGGAGCTAAGAGACTTCTGACTAACATTTCAATAGGGAATTCAGCAGAAGTGATGGAAACAGAGAGAACCAGAGGTGAGGAGAGGTGTTCCTAATCCTGGCCTGCAGAGCTAAAGGTGTTTATTTTTACCAAGGATTGGAATGAGTAAGTGTCGGCAGAAGAAATGCTGAGAGATGGAAGGAGGGCTTGAGAGAGTGAGTTAGGAAGCATCAATTCTTTAGGGAGCAATTAATACTCTGCTTTTCCTAGATATGAACACACATTCTGCACTCAGTCTGTTCACCAGCTGTGCCCCTACACATGTTTGTTTTTATCCCCCCATTTCCAACTGAGCATTTCAGTGTTTACTATTTGAGTGAGGAGCTTTCTCCCTGAGGGACCACATGGGTGGCAGAGAGACAGTTATCCCACCCAGAAAGTGGTCCGTCATGGCTACCGCCATAGGTGTCCACAAGGCATTTCTCTCTCATTCACTCGTTTTATGGGTCACAGTTCCTGACCAGATTGACCCTACTTCAGCCTAGTGGTCATCTGAAAAAAAAACCTGCAGGAATGCTTTACCTCCTGAACTTCATACAGCTCCTCTTTCAGTGGTAATGGTTCACAGTTGTGTCTATCTGCCTTCAAATCAGAGACTTCAGCACAAGCATGCCACTAAACTGGTGTCTGGAGACTTAAATAAAGATACAGACCTTGTGCTCATGATAAGAAAATCTGTAATCAGCCAAAGAGAATCTTAGACGACGATATAAACTGTGATGATGACAGAGAACCCACAGGTAATTAAACTATCTCTTCCAGCAGCTGAACCTTTGAAGACGCTTATGTTTTAAGGTTATTCCAAGAGAGTCTGGGTTTGACATCTTAAGCCAAAGATCTAATCCTGCTCTGGCAGAACACATTGGCTGGAATTTTAATCAATATTTCAATGGAGTACTGAGCAAGAGACTTAGGGGATTACAGTTATCTACACATGCACAGCCAGGCAAAAAGACACACAAACACACATCTGCAGATGTGCCGAGACACATCTAAAATTTGGTGCTGAGGTGAACACAAGATATGTGAAGTTAATACAGGGTCAGTTCCTTCAACAATTTAGACTTTTGGGCCATACCAGTAGAATATGGTGATAAACACTGAAGCTTGACCTTCAACCTATGTGATCTTTGACTCCGAGGGCAGGGGCATGAACTTATCTAAGTTTAACATGGCCAGGAGAGTGTGTTTCTGTACTTGTGCTCTTTTTATTCTATGAATATGCACCTCTCTATCTCTCTCCAGCTTAGCACTGGCCATCCAGAGGCTTAAAATATACTTGAGTGCACACACAAACACACACACTTGGTCAGCTCTAATCGCCCTGTTACCACCAAGACCTCGAACTGCCATATGCATAATTGGACAAAACAAATTGACAGACATTGGAATAGATGGGAGCTGAATGGAAAGAAAAAGAGGGGAGAAGAAATAAAATAAATGTTCATCTTATCCAAACAGAGGAACGGGAGCTACAAGGTGATGTCATCACTGCTGTAAGGCAGGGTTTCAACCACAGGGAACCTTTTCACTTTGGCTTTCAGTTTCTGTCACTCATTCATGTCAGTCAACCGTGGTAAGACCACCAGAAATTTTACATACACATACTTTTCAGATTAAGCACAGACAAAGAAAACACATTCAAATTGCACAGATACACTAACTTTTAAATGTTTGGGGTCAGATTATCAGGACTGCATTTATTTGAATGTAGTAACAGTAACGTTCTTCAGAATCATTTTCAGAATAATTTGTGTTCAAGAAATATTTCTGTATTTTTGTTAATATTGGTGAATTTTTGGTGTTGAAAAAAAAACCCTTTTCAATGGTCAGATACAATGAAACATTGTCAGACAGATTTCTCTCTTCTCTCAGTCAGATTTCAGTCTTCTTTTAGTTTCTCTCATAAGACAACGTGAGGTACAAAAGTGTTGCTAGTAGGTACCCTGTGCCCATCAGAAGGCCCTACTTTTATCTCTGGAGTGCAGCCCATTCACATGTTTGCGCTTGACTTTCATTTAACTTGATGGCTTCCAGACTCCCTGCGTTTAGCGTAGCATGTCGGATATAGTAGTGTTTACACAATGTCTCCTGTCTCCCTGGCCTCTCTTTCTTCCTCTCTCTGCACCCTCCTCTAGTCACCAAGATGGATGAATTTACTTTAGTCCTTCAACCTCTGGGGTTTGTGAACAACCTCGGAATGACCTCTTTGAGAGAGAGGGACAGATTGAGAGAGAGTGTAGGAGTGCAGTCGTGGCTGTGTTATGACTACAGGCGGGACGGACTGAGATGATGGATAGCGTAGAAGAGTGTCTGACTTCCAATTCATCACCAGTTACACGGCATCTCCACCTCTTCTCCCAGCACCGTTAGTGTGCGTCTCTAGTTAAAGCGGTGTTTTAAAACACATTCTCGTTCCCCATGACAGGAAAACCACTTATAGCAAGCCTACTGGAAAAACAATAATCATATGGTTATACAACAATGCTTACTCATACATGAGGACAACCACACACACTCATGCATCACTGGGCAGGCTGTGAGAGTGGGTGGCGCTATTGTTTGCTGGCCCTGGGGAGTAAATCAGGATGTTGCCCATGGTGTGTTAACCTCTGTGTGTTTGTGTGTCAGGGGATGAGACATTGCTGCAGACTACAAACACAATGTGCTGTGAATTACAGCCCATCTCTCATCATACACACTCTCACAGAGCCATAAATTACAGCTTGTCTCTATACAATCTATATAGACATGACCAGAGAGATATGCTGGGTTGAGATGCTGATGGTTCAGTATAAAAAAAAGGCTATCTGAGCAGACAGAACAAATAATCAGTTACCTCCTTCAAAACAGACATACTGACAGATGTTCTTCATTGATCCTCAAAGGAACAAGAAAGAAAACAGGAAACTTTGACTTCATCAATCATTCATTCCATTTGGTTACTCAACATAAAACAAGACAACACAAACAGACAACCTTAGAGATTGCGTATATTATTGACTAAAGATAAAATGTTAAAGCAATAAGCCACGAGAATGGCTTTTACCAGACCAGCAGTGTAAACAGATTTGTCAATTATAATGCTTAGGTTTCTTACACTGTGACAAGACGCCCATTTTCAATGTAGATTTGCTTAACTTTAGGCTATTGCCAAGCAATAAAAATGACCCAAGACCATTACATCACTTTGCTTTTTATTGCCCTGTTTGGCTTCAAATGCGCCTCATTCAGTTACATCTATTTTATCCTCCTTACTTCCGAAGTAAAAGCAGATGCAGACATTTTTAACCTGAATGTGCAAGGCTTCCTGTGTCAACCACCAGGAAATTATTTTTAGATGTACAATTACAGTTCCATTAAGATGCCTGTTTTAGCAAAATGTCATTTATGTTAATTCAATTTATTATTATAAACAAACACATTGGTTTGTAGTGAAATTAAGTTTTACAGTGTACTGGACTTTGTTATTCTAGTAATTTACCTGTAAACAGTCAGTCTTTTCTATTTACAGGAAACAGCTTATTTCCATGTTGCAAAATAAGGGGGAAAGCATGCATGAAATGCAAAAAAAAGCCTTTCAAGCCAGTGTCAAGCACACAAAATCTGGTATGCAAACATTCATGCAAACACACACATACACTCCTGAAGCTTCAGACATTTGTGAGACTACAGCACTCGGCGAGCGCTCCACTATCTCAAGAGCTCTCCACATCCATCCATCCAGCTCTTAACAACTCTCATCTGCCTCAAACTTCATCTCACTGCCTCTTCTTTCCTTCTCTTCATCCTCTCTCCCCCTCTTTTTCAATCTCTCGACAATGTCATCGTCAGTGAAATTACACCTTCTACACAGGGTCTCACCCGAGTCCTGCTCTTCAGATGAGCGAGCCTTCATGCTTGTGTGTGCTGTCGATTTAGTCTGAGCTGTATATACAGTGCTCTTTCATTGAATATTGTACAAAACAGCTGATCAGCTTCTGTGACCTTTATATATCAGCAACCAAGTTATGTACTAAAATACATACATATTAAATTGTGAATTAGATGTGCATCACAACAGACATTGTGTGACTGGTGGCAGTAGCTAGATTTTATTCAATGCGTGACCAGGCATAAATAAAACACAGCACTCACAAAATGGCTACCTTCTGTCTTATGAATGATGCTAGAAATGAAAACAAATTCCATTACTGGGGATTATTGCCAAACAAATAAAAAACAATCTGTTTAGTGGTCTGGGCCTATGTTGAGGCACTCCTAAGTAACAGCATACTGAGAGAGAGAGAGAGAGATAGCTCTGTCTTATCATCCAACTCCAAATGTGGCCAATACAGTGTCATATTCCATTTATACACTACAATAAACAAGATATCAGACACTTACAGTAAAAATAAAAGGCATATTAATTGTGAAAACAAATTGTTTTGAAGAATAAAACTCTATTTACATTGGACAGACTCTTCAGAGACATCTTGAAAAATTTTCAATATAACTTATTAGTACAGATATCTCAAGTTCATAACACCACCAAACAGGAGGCACACAGAAGCTATGCATTTTGCAGTTTTTTTGTTTGTTTGTTTTTTGTTATTTTCTCAAGAATATGGTCTGCCCTGTGTTTGCATACAGTTTGGTGTCGCACTGACGAGCATGGAGGGAACAACATAATTAACAAACACCTCTTATTAACAAACACACAAATATAATGCTATAGTCTCAGAATCTCTGTTGAAACTGTTACATATCACAAAAGTTCCTTGTTCTCGCTCTTGCTTGCTTCGAAATTGAGCAAAAGGCTTCTTAGATGCACAAGATGCAGGCGTTGAATACACTAATTGAGGCAGGCTGGTTGGCAGCCACCTGCAGGCTATGTGAGAGAGACAGTAATTAAGTCGAACATTTAATGATTCTGCTTAATAGGAGTGAGAGACAGTGCAATGAGGAGGGAAAAAAGAAAACAAGCAACAATTACACAAAACATCAGGAGGGAGTGGAGAAGAGGAGAGGCGAAGAGAGGGTCTAATTCGGCAAAGAACATGTGAAGTGGGCCTCTATAAAAATCTTACTGAACAAGGTTGTCACTTACAGGAAACTTCCTGTTTGTCATACATTTTACCATCTATAAAGCAAGATCATCTCTAAAACACCTAGAGGTAGAGAGAGAGAGACTTTCCTGATCCTTTGGAAATTGTGTGGAAATTTGTAACCTTAAAATTATGTGACAAAACTGACAAAAGTATTGCTTCTCCCTACTTCTCTTCCCTCTCCAGTGCTCAGAATGGCCTATAGCTCAATAAATGATCTAAGATCAGTTTTGCTCTGCTCTTTTGGAGTTTGATCTATATTTTACCCTCAGAGGTGACTCTCATCTCACTGTTGAATGTGAGGCATTTCGTGAGTGTTAACCACCCGAGTGTGAAAGACATAGCAGCGAGCCTCTCTTTCTAGGCTCCAGGCAAATATTGACAGCTTTTCTGTTGCCTGTCTCTCAGCTCTTCAGTTCTACGTTCTTTCTTCTTTTGTTCATAAGGGTTAAGAGTCAAAGCGACTGGTAATCCTCTGTAACAGAGAGCAGCGTCCTGTGTATACTCGCCGTCTTTCATCTCCCTAAAACCCAATAAAAATACCACAGCGCCTAAGTTCATTTGCACCTGTGCTTTGGAGGACGATCCTCTTTTCTCCATCCCTTCTGCCAATGGAAAGATTTGCATATGGCAAGGCGAGAACGGGACAAGGGGAACGTGAAGGGGAGAGGGAAACGAGAGAGAAAAGACACACATTTAAATGGAAATAGAGTCTGAAGGGAGACGAAGTGGCCTGGCAGTCAGTGAGAAGAGAAAGCATATTTGTGTACTGTTTCCCAAGCGCCAGCTTTTCAGAAGCAGAGGAGGCGGGCATGTGTTAGTTTAACGCGCACAAAGGGAGTTTTAATCCTTCCAGAGGGGTCGTAATGGCCACGGCGAGGCGTCTCCAGGAGGGAAAGCCTTTCCGAAAAAGGGTTGCCATTCAGTGCCCCTCTAAACCTCACAAATCAAACCTCGAAAGGTCTTCAAAGAGCAGAATGTGGGAAATGTGTTTGGGGTCCCGAGGGAGTGAAGCAAAGGGGAAAAGGAGGAACAAGGGGCTTGTCGGCATCAATCAGTCGTTCTCTCTCACCTCCTCCCCGGGGTCAGATCTCTTTCCAGCCTCTGTCAGCCCCCCTTCCCTCCTTCCCACCCCACCCATCACGCTCTCCATCCTGGTAACGCACCATTACAGAGGAATGTGGATTCACAAGGCTGGGCTCCATTATGTTGGCCTGCCCGGGGTTTGTAAAATGGGGGAGCTCAAATTCCAAAGGCTTTAAGAGCAAATTAGCAGTGTGCTGATGGGCCCCTGCTGTCTAAAGACACTGAGGTTTATAAAGCAACTCAACTGACTCCCCGGATCCTTTGACTCGCGCGTTCTTACCGCAGACTCCACACGAACCAACTTCCTACGCGCATGGCGGGACGTTTACATGCATACAAAGAACAGACGGTGCGCGCGTCGCAGCTCCTCACTGTATAAACACAAAGCGAGCTTTTAAAATAGACACGGCAAACAATATCACACACGCAGAGTATCAAACCAGCAGGGTAGAATTGCTTCTTCCACTACCGTCTGTGCTGCAGATCCAGCACCTTTATTTAGCATTTCACAACTAATCAATTTCCATAACAGAAGCCAGACGCCGCTGCACATGGGACCCAGTGTGTGGCGTTTACACATGCTGCGCGCCTGAAATGGATTTTCTCATTCATCACTCAGCAGCACATTGGGATCTGTTTAACAGAGTGGCTGAGATGGATTTCTCCCAGCCCATACGCTGTGAGAAAGCACGGATACAACACACTGTGCCTGTCAATGGAATCGTAGTCAGCCCTGAGGAAACGCATTATTTCCCATGCCACCCCGGAAAGCAAAACACATTAAATGTAATCTGAATGCAGTATTGGTAAATAAGGTTGTCTAGAATAATGTGACAGATTCTAGTTCATGACTTTAGAGATCGCATGCTTCACTCACATATAAACCAGGGCACATGATGACGACAGTGTTCATTTTTAGATTGATTAGTAACTTTAAAATTACGCTTTTAGAATATAAATTGCACAGAACAGAGCAACCATAACTACTTAAGAGTATGTGCCTCTATAACCCATCCACCATTACACAACTGTGTGCACAAGCAGAATGGAGTAAGAAAAGCGCACCACGTACCTTTAACTGCAGCTGTGCTGAAGAGTTTCTCCGAGCTGGCATCTGAGCCCTGAGAGAAAGCGAGAAAGAGAGAGTCAGTACATCTGCTTCAGAACCAAGCAGGTGGGCTTCATCATCAAAGGTAGCGCAGCACTAATGAGCGCAAAACCGGAGTCACTCCCGGCGCCGCCACTGGATGGCACTGTGGCTCCATGCGCCAAACCACGCGCTGCACTTGAAAACGGGTTGAACGCATTAACATCGCTATGTTATTGTGCAAACATCCAGCGTTGCAATTTACACAGCATTTAGGTAATGAAAGCCTATTTAAGTGACAATGTGGTGTCAAAGGGGCATCGGCTAATTCAATTGGTTAAACAGCAACAAAGATAGAACCATTACAGTCCATCCATTAGCATCTAACCTGACTCTCCTCTCAGCCATTCGAGAGGAAAATAACACACGAGCTGTGTGCACTTAAAAAAACTATTTTACAATAATTAACCAACACGCTATAGAGCTTTTGCGTGGATTTGAACTTGTAACGGGACATTTTACGTCGGATACACAACTAAGATGACCAGAAAAACAGCAATTCTGACAGGTTTAGCAACACATATCCAGCTCGACACTGAAAAGGTGCGAAAACCCTCTCAAATATTCGCGCTCTTAAAATACACGTCTTAGTTATAATTAGCGATACAAATAAAACCCAGCTGAAGACTTGAATAATAACGCATTATTATTGCCGTTATTATTCATGACGTCAAGAGACATCGTTTCCACACAACGATGCGTTCGCGCGACCGCTTTATTCAAACCACGAGCGAAAAAAAAAAACATCTCAACTACAATTATCCACAACCAGCGCTTCAAATCCTCCAGACATCGAGTAATCCACCGAAACTGCTTTTATTTCCCCTAAAACGTCGAATGACATTGTGGTCATCGAAATGTGAACTAAAAAAACAAATCCGTTTCTGCGGGATGTGAAGGTGCGGTGTACCTTTTGGTGTGGCGAGGTTGGCACGGACGGAAAGAACAAGTCAAGAAATCACTTTCGGGAGGTTTTTAAGTAAATACGCCGTTTCACATTCTGCTTGTCAAACAATGTAATCCACAAAAAGGCGGCGAATTCCTCTCGTTCCCTTCGAGCGACTGACAGCCATGCAAAATAAGAAGCCTTTCCCGGGAAAGAAGAACAACATCCAGGGCTCAAAGCGAGAGAGGCTCTCGGACAAAGGCAGCCATGTGTCTGGTCCCCAAGAGCGCAGAGAAGTGGAGGAAAATCCTCTTCGCGCAAATTGGCCGTATCCTCGCTTAACGGACACGGACTTATGCGCTTTTGTGTCAGGAGCAGAGCAAGAAAATCCAACAAAGCGTACAGTATTTTCCTCCTATAGGCAGAATGGGTGGAGTAAAGCCGCGCTAAAACACCGACCGCCGCTTCCTTTCCTCGAAATCAAGCTCGGGTCCTGTCGCTGGCTCTCGTTCCTCGCGCAAGTGCTGCCTCTATCCACACAAACTCTCTCTCATTCACCCACAGCGAGACCAGGTCCTCCCACTTCCTGATTCTAACCTGACTTCATTCAGCTCCTACCCCCTGCTTGTTTCTGCCTCACACACACGGAGCGTGCTTCCTCCGCTCAGCTTCGCCGGACAGACGGTGTGTGTGTGTGTGTGTCAGTGAGAGCTACTGGCAGAGGAGTCCTGACAGAGTGCAAACGGCAGAGCTGGGAGAGAATGATATTCTTTCACTCTCTGGCCGGACTGAGATGATGTCAGCTGCTAATGAATTTCCCAGTAGGGTGCAGCTACTGTGAAGGGGAGGGAGACAGAGCTTCTCTTTATGAGCAGCACACACCTCTCTGGTTCCCTCAGCCACAGCCTTCCTTCGCCGGGGTCAGAATCACAGCACAGTTTGCCCCGCTGAATAATTAGTGCCAACATATAAAAATCAAAGTCACTGAATCTGATGTAAAACCTAGGATTGCATAGATTCTTTTTTTAAATATGACCATATCCTTAAAAAATTAAGAAGAGGAGGAGAGCTGCACTTTGTATTGTTGGGACTAACTTGGCGGGTTATTTAACACCAGGAAAAATCGAAAAGTCTAAACTTATCAATCACGTCTGTGGCGATTAAGTCTGGCCTTAATTGGGTTTCCAAACTGTGGTGTAATATTAACCTCCTTTCCTCCGGGTTTGAGGAAAAGCTTGAAGATCTAATTCCACTAACCTCAGTCCATGGACACTCAAACCCAAACAATCCAGCAATCTTTAGATAAAGCCGGACATTCCTGGAAAATCTCCTTAATCTGACTGATTTGGGGTCCCTTGGCTTAGCAAACCAGTATTAACCCTCTGCACTGAAGGTCAATGGATTAACAAGGGACTCGCATTGCACTGACCTCTGACCTTGACTGCCCCCAACAGAGTAATAGAATGAGTTAGCTTATTGCTGGATGTTTATCTTTCCTTCTCATTATCTCTCACCCCTTCTCCTTTGAGCCGGGGGGGGAAAGGAGCTGCACCCTCCATCAATATACAGCAAGACCACGCTCTACCTCCAACATCTGCCTCAACCAAACAACAGACGTGAGTTTATTTTTTCAAATAATCTTTTTTTCCCACGTAATCTATAGTGAATACAATATTTAGTATTTTCATATTTTAAATCTGAATTTTGTATCTCAGATTTGCAAAATAATGAAACAAAAAATTAAATGTTCATTTGAAAGTATTAAATAGAATTCTAATTTATCAAAATTGCTAAATGAAATACAAGAAAAATAAAAATTATTTATTTAAAAATATTTTATACTGTTATTTTAGAATACTACTTGTCTGATTCTATTTATAGTAAAATATTTAGTAAAATGCTATTAAAACATATTATTCTAAATTATTAGCCACAAAACACACTCACACCAAATTGTGTACGCAACTATATTTTTAGAGTTTGCATTGTGTTTTTGTCTTCTCACATGTATTTGTCTTAACTTCATATACTGTAGATGAACTGTCAGTAAAAAACAAATGAAATGCAGTAAACCATCTTGGTAAGGGACCGGACAGGCTCTTAGCACAACACAGAGACTTTTACAATACTCCCACTCGCACATTTTTGCCCTCCACTAATTTCTGTTTCACAACAAGCCAGAGGTAATCTAGGTTCAACCCAACAGGCTTTAAGGATCCTGAGGCAGCTGAAGCTTATTAGGTCTATGAGACTCTTAAGTGCAGGCTGTGGAGGACAGGTTCAGCACTACTTAGGGGCCCCTGTTCTGGGTCCCAGGATCAGGTGGTCAGCAGGGGCACTATCAAATCGAATCTCCAGTAAACATCATTGGTAATTAATCATCTAATGTGCGGTTATGATATGATTCTGATATGAGCAATGAGTTTTAATGAAGTGCAACCAAAATAAAAAAATATGTTATTTCACATTTTTTCACACGTTTTTTTTCACATTTACTACATAATACATTATGCTTGTCATTTTTTCCCAAACCGCATAGTATATTTTTATTTGGATGTAGAGTAACCCTGGCAAAAATGGTTTGGCAATGTGAATTAAGATCCCTGGCTATAAAAAAGGTTTCTTTTTCATCTATATTTAATTAAATAGATATGATTACATTATGATTACATATATGGAGCATGTCAGGGTTTGGATGAGGTGCACCAAAGCAGCCTTCGTCCCCGAAATCAGAGCTCGCTTTCCTAAATGCCTATCATCAGATTTGAGCGAAACCTCAAGCCTGTGATTACCGCTCTCCGCTCCACAATCAACGTCCGGATCTCTCAGCGCAGATTATTTTTAATTCAAATGAAACGCTGACAGACTACAGAACGCAGACAGCGAAAGAGAGAGAGAGAAAGAAAGAAATGGAAGGAAATGCAGTGAGAGAACACGTTGCAGAGCTGCCAAGAAACTAATTTGAAGTGGCAGTGGGGTATGGAAAAGCACTTGGTGAAGCTTGCCAGAAAAGTGGAATAGGAGATCAAACATTAATATCTGGAGTTATGCTATGTATGCCAGTAATTGCCGTCTGTGCCTGTAAAATTCCGCCTATAGACCATAAGCCCTTTCTGCTGTCGTTTTGTCATATTTTATTCCTTTTTCTGGCCTTGATCCTTGCCTTCAAAGTAACCAGAGCTGCATTTTGCCTTTCTCCGTTATCCCTCCCTCCCATTCGCTTCTCTGCTTTCTTTCCCACTCAAAACGCATGGTTTAATTTCACAGGAACTCTGCGCTAGATTGCAATCACAGGAGATCGGCGCTCTGTTATGGTCTCCACGGCTATTACGGAAGCAATCTTTCGTTCTCATTCTCCCTTGCTCTCTTTTAAAATATTGCTGTGCATAAGTGTAACCTGAGGGGACTGGATATAATGCGTTAAATAGGGTAGCTCTGGCTGGCCCTTGTCTGTAATCTCCTCTCTTGTATTCTCTCTGTGCTCTTTTCAGCTGGGGCCTTTGAGAGACACTCAAAAGAAAGGTCCATTTCTAGTGACACTTAAAACTTCACCAGTCAGGAGGGAACATTGACCAGCTCATCTGGGAGGCCTTCGGGATGGTATTAGTGGTGTGTAAAACACCACATCAACAATGCCAGCGCAGAGGAGGGGAAAGTTTTCCTGACACAAAAGAACTACGGAAAGATGGAGCGATCTTCTTTCCTCGCTTCTTTTCCACAAACAGAAATTCTGAGCGATAAGTCTCCTCCGGTTCCATCCGCTGCTCCTGTCTGCAATCTGCTAAGCGCAGGTCTTTACACGACACTGTTCACAAGAGGAATGAATGGAAAGGTGGAACAGCAACACCTTTTGTTGCCTCTGGAGAGACAATAAACTAGCTTTGTGGTTGGGACACATTTAAGTCATGTGGCCTTTTAAAACTTTCTTGTAAATTTTCATGATGCTACATTATTCCCAAATTTTTTTATATTTGGTTTCAATAATCAACCTGTTTTCTTTCAATTATCCCATGCCCTTTTTGGAACTGAACTGGTACTAGGCCTTATTGATCTAAGCTTATGAACCTTAGTTTCTGAATGAAAAAAGAAATAAATCTCTTATTAATGAGGCATATGACTAATTGAATTGAATTTCAGACCAATTTTAATGACAAGTTCAAGCAATTTCTGTAGCCGTATTTTTGACTGGAGCCACCAAATGTTTTTTGGTAAGATGTTACGTCCTTTGTGAAGAAAGTCATAACGTTTTAGCCCAATGGGATTACATTAAACAGCATTTTATGGAAAGTGTCAAAATGTCTTGAACACAACATAAGGCTTAAAAGATTCATGTCTAAAAGGTGCAATTCAAAAGTTTAAAAGAACATCTCTTTTTTTGTATTCTGCAGAAAAAAGAAATCATAAAGGCTGGGAACAACATGAGGAAGGGTAAACAATGGCAGAATATCAACTATACTACCTAATTTGAAATATCTTAAATTATTGCATTTGTTTTCATCCTTGCTCAGACTGTATAGGGGTGATACAATTTTGGAGTCTAGCCTGCAATATTTCCTGACCTTGTTTCCCCCTCTTCTCCTCATCACACCCTGTCAACTGCGTGAATAAAAGTGAAAAAGGAGGCAAATAATAAATCCGATTTACTTGTAGAGGTATTTGTGTGCATTATTAAATAGCCAAAGACGTAACACTTTGAAATGGAACAGTCAACAAAACAGGTGAGCCTTGAGCGGCGCACACACAAAACTCTAAACGCAAAACTCCAGATAATCTTCCATCTCTCGCTCCCTGTTTTCAGGCAGTGGTACAACACTTTTCGCTGCTGAGAC
This sequence comes from Enteromius unitaeniatus, assembly GCA_032359435.1. Taxonomy (NCBI): domain Eukaryota; kingdom Metazoa; phylum Chordata; class Actinopteri; order Cypriniformes; family Cyprinidae; genus Enteromius; species Enteromius unitaeniatus. The sequence continues at coordinate 8,659,013 of JAUMHI010000051.1, forward strand.
TTATCTGTGTGAGACCGCTCAACGCAACCTATGACAGCTCCTCTAATCTCCCTCCTCCCCAAACACAGCACGCTGACAGCCGCTCTCTCTTCCTTCCTCAGATTCCCTACCATACATATATTAATCTGTCATTCACACGGCGCATAACAGTAGGGGGAAGATGTACAAGGCCTGCAGTAACACACACAAATATGCAATGTGCAACACTAATTCACACACTGATATCGCGTGTAAACTTTCAACACGCTCGTTTGGCGATGTTTTAAAAATACACTGACGATTGGACCTGCGATAAGAATGAAGACCGTTAGGTAGAAGGGAGAAGAAGAAGAAGGGAGTGTGAGACATCCATCAGATCCACCGAGACGTCAGGAATTTTAAAAGCACCCTATTCAGACTGAATTATCCTGGGCTTGCGCGCTTTGCGATATGAACCTCACATCGTGTATGGTTTCACACAGGTCCAGGAAACACAGGCACTCAGCTTACCCAGCGGAAAAAAAGAGAGGCTGCGTGTGTAACTGAAGTATTATCAGTTTATCTAGATACTATCTCCCTCAGTCAAAAACCGGTTTAGAGCAGGCAAATGGTATGCGCTCTACAATGTTCAACATCATCTCCATCTGGAAGCCCGTAATGACATGGCCCAGAGTCGAGCCAGTTGGCTGATAAGCCCCGGTGCAGGTCTAGCCGCTCTCTCGCTCTCTTAAAACAAACTGGACAGGAAAATTGGTTTATCCCTCCAGTCTCAAATGCTCTGGTTACGCCCTTAATATGTTTTCGTCTGTCGTTCGCTCTACATACTTTCAGTGGGAAGGAAAGGAGAGAAAAGCAGAGGGCCCTTTTGGTCCAAATTACAGGCATGACTGAGAGCACGGGCCACCGTGCCAAGAGTAGAGCAGCCTGTGAGCTGTAGTCACACAAAAGAGCCATAAAAATCAGCAGAAACACCTATACACGCATGAATGCAAAGAAAATAATAGTGCTTAAACACATTCAGAACCCATTTATTCAAATAAACCTGTGCCATATGAATATTATTTAGCTAGCTATAGCTTGAAAGTAATAACGCATATGGAAAAACACATAAGCGTCTTTATAAGAACATTATGTCATAATGTGCACCATGTTAAAACTCTTCCTCAGTATCATAAAGGTGTAACTGCTCCGAGATAAAAAGAGCACGCTGATCTGGTTTGTAGGCATTTTCGTAAATAATAATTATAATAATAATAATAATTGTCTGTGCACTTAGCTTTATTGTAATATCATCAGTGTATAACACGTTACTGTAATTTAATTACTTAAGTTACTTAAGTTTTAAGTAACAGAGTAATTTAACGTGTTATAATTTTCAATACAGTAATTTGAGTATAGTTACGAAGCCGAGCTCGCTATGCGTTACTGTCGCGTTACTTTGCTGAAAGAATGCAGTGTTTTATAATCTAGATCGTAAAAAGGGTGTAGCGCACACACTGTCGAGATCAGTGGCAGTCCATTATAGATCTCTCCCGCGAGACACAACGCAACAGAGAGCGGCACGGGACGAGATTGGCGAGTGTGTCACAGGTAGACGCTAGTGTGTGTGTGCGGCATGTGGGAGAATAAAAAGATTCACGGGGCATCCGCAAAATAGAAAAATCTAAGTATAAAATATCTATTGCACAAAAAAGGAATATGAACACCTGTATGTATAATACCTGTTTGCAGTGTTGAGCAACAGAGCGCTAAAATGTGTGTGATTATAAAAGATTCATTATGCATATATTTATTGTGTTATAACAGATTTGTGAGTTTGAGATGTGTCTTTTAGACATTATAAATGCTTTGTCAAACTGTTTAAAATAACAGTGTTTTGTAAATGTTGATGCTTTAGTAACAAATATTTATCAGGGGGTTGTGTGCTGGGAAAAAGTAATGTAACTAGTAACTAATTACTAATTATTTTTAAAATATAGTAATCAGAACAGTAACGTGATTACATTTAAAAGGAGTAATCAGTAATCAGTAATTTGATTACATTTTCAGATTAACTTGCCCAACACTGACCATTCAAAGGTTTGGGGTCAGTAAGGTATATTTTTTTAAGTAATTAACACTTTTATTGAACAAGGACATATTAAAACGATAAAAAAATATAGACAATAGAGAGTATAGACAATGCAAAAAATGTAATCCATTTTAAATAAAAACTATTTATCAAAGACTCAAATAACCGAATAAATATTAACCTAGTAAAACTGTTTTCAAAATTGGTAATAATAATAAAAAAATGTTTCCTAAGCACTAAATCAGCATATTAGCAAAAATTCTCTAAGTAAAATTCTGGAGTAAAAGCTTAAAATTCAGTTTTGCTATTACAGGTAATTATTCCAATTTGAAATATATTTAATAGAATTGTAATTATATTTCACAATATTAATTTATTGCAGGTTTTTTGATTGATTTTGTTCATTAGTAGGTTACAGTTTGTGTAAATTCTACCTATTTTTGAAGCATTGAAACAAGCACGGGACAGAGAGAGAGAGAGAGCAGGATAAAGGGATTATGAGAGACAGACAGACAGAAACAGAGGGAGGGCGAGCGAGACAGAGAAACGTCCCGCTGCGGCTTTAAGGTGAATCACGGCAGGAAATAACTGGGAAACGCGGCATCAAAATCTGTCTGACCTGCCACAGACTGCTGGGGCCCAGAGTGCTCTGGATGGCAGCAGAAACACTAGGCCTCTCAAACGCTCTGTCAAGACCTCTCTGTCAGTCCCAGCATGCTGGAAGACGACTCTACCCCTCCCTCGGCCCGCCTTGGCAGACTCACTCCGGGCTTCATTGGGCTGAAATGCTACAAAGTGGGCGTCTGATGACTGGCTCTCTGGGGATCATAGATGGCCTCAAGACTTCAAACGCCAGCAGGCTGACAGGCAGCGAGGGAGGTCTCTCTCTCGACCCCCCTTCCTCCTCTCCGTCTCTCTAACTGCATCTCACCCCACCGACCCTGGAGGGGTTTCTAATTGCGTTTCACAGGGAGAGCTGAGCTAAATAAGGTCCTTGTTCTCTCTCTGGCTGCCACCCTGCTGGGGGGCAGAGAGATGGAGAGGAGGATGGGAGGAGGTGTGCCTCCCCTGTGTGACAGAAAGCTTTAACATGTCAGAAATCTTGTGGGAGAGAAAGACAGAGAGATTCGATTTCCCTGCAGGTAACAGAAGAACGCGGCAGAACGAAGGATGGGGGAGACTGAACAAAGATGGGAAGAATGGAGACGTCTCTAAAGCGCTTTTAACCCTTTGGCTGACACGAGCACTTGCGAGCGTATGTGTGCGTAATGCGACGAGGCGATGAAGATGAAAGTGAAGGCTATGGCACATGAGGATCTACTTTGAAGCTGTCTGGATTTAAATATTTCATGCTCGTCTCTGGCCCCTCCCCCCCGAGAGCGCCCCCGCCATGTTTGTGGCGACCGTGGCCTTTCATTATCTCCCGTTCAAAGTGGGCCGGCGGTGGCAAATCACAGTCCTCGCCCGCAATCTGCTCTAGCCTTATCTGTGACAGCATCTCATTAACCGCACACAGCAATTAAAACAATTACTGATAAGAGAGGTGTATCAGAGCCCGCAAACACACAACAGATACGAGATGTCTGCGCTGATTAACATGTGTCGTTATCAGGAAGCACGCTAATCGCTGTCTTATCTTGAGTGTGCCGACTTGCCTACACAAGCGGAGACTGACAATGTGACACAACATATCACCATCTATTAGGAAAAGTGGATTTACTCATTCTGCTTGGGATTCCTTCCAGCGCATTAGTTAAAGCTGGTTATCTCAGCATCTTAAATGTTCAATTTTCTGCTCTAGGTTGTAACAAATACTGTATAATGTAACAGAAGTTTATGGAAGCAATAAGGCAGAAGATAAGAGGCATTACAGTGATGAAGGGGCAACATAAATACGATTAAAGGCTACTTAATGATTTATCTATTGCTGCAGCTCCAAAATCAACAATTTCCATAGACAAAATGCATCTAAAAATCTGAAAAATAACTCAAATGATAGTCAAAATGATCATACAGACAAACTCTTGATAATGCAATTAATGGTAACACTTTACAATAAGGTGTTATTTGTTTACATTAGTTAATGAGTTACACTCATTATACATAAACAGTACACTGTTTATTAATATTTGTTATTGTTAGTTAATGAAAATACAGTTGTTTGTTGTTTAAAACAGTAATATTGTAAAAAATATAATAATTTAAATACATAATATAATATAAAATATCATTTGTAATATTTTTTTTTAACTTTTAAATTATTTAAACACATATGTATTTTTTTATTAATTAATTATAATTTTTTTATGGAAACATTTTAAACATATTCTTTAATTAATGGAAAGGTCAGGATTTCTGTGCTTTTGTAACACAATACGTTTCTCTACACTCTCTTTGCAAAAAATATTAAGTCTTAAGTTTATTAACTTCTTTGGATACAAATGCATACAGTATATTTGCTGAATATTTATATTTACTTACTAAAACGTTTGAATGCTCATGTTTACACACATAAACTAGCACCCTCCATAAATCATCATCTGCCTTAAAAACAAACAAACTGGTAAACCACTATTAAACCCAGTGTTGAATGTGGCTCATCCAATCAGATTTTAGAGCCGGAAATGTTTCATAAAGTTGTGTTTAAAAGCTTTAGAACCACTATATTATGTTAAACCTCTTCTGAAGGAGCCCATTGAGAGAGCGTTTGCTTGTTTACGCTCAATCTCCTGTGCGGCTTGGCCATACTGACTTGTAGAGTAGATTTCCAGGTGGTTGCAATGCATATCTGTGTGTGTTATGTTATAAGGGCCGCCTGTCTGGCTGTAATAGAGATCCCTTTGAGAGTGCCTGCACTGAACCCGCGTTGAGGAATTCCTCTCATTCTCAACACACTTATATCCCTCTGACGAGCTAAATGTGCACTTTGTGAGGCCTGTGCCCCGAGAGGAGAGAAGCACACATTCACAGTACGGTGGAGTTATTTCAGCGCACAACACACACACATGCAGAACGTGCACACAGTGAGTCTAGGGGTGTTGATTTGTTTTTACATAGATTTGCACAGCTTTGAATGTGTGAGAAAGTGTGTGTGTGTACATGTAGAAATGTGCGAGTAGGTGAGTTTGATGTCAGGTTGATCTGTGTGTGTGAATGAGTGTGAAAGCTGGCTTTGTGTAAGTAACACTACTCAACAGTACAGATTTTTTTCAGGCTTGTTTGGACCAGTAGTTCAAATTATTATATGACAATATAGAAATTATATATTTTTTGTAACACTTTATTTTACGGTTACACCTATTAGTTGCTTATTAGACTGCATAGTATTAGCCATTTATTAGTGATAATTAAGTGCATATTAATGCCTTATTCTATATAGTTAATCCTACCCAATACCTAAATGTAACAACTACCTTACTAACTACTAATAAGCAGCAAATGAAAAAAAAATATTGAGGGGAAAGTCGTAGTTAATATTTAACCAGTGTTACCTATTCTAAAGTGTTATTATTTTTAATTACAGTTATGTACTGCAAATAAAATCGTTATGGAAAGTTCTGTACTGTGCAAGAAAATTGTTGGCTACATTTTCATTGAAATTTTTCTTTACAACAAGAAAACAGACTTAATTTGTAATAATACCCAGAAATTCCAAAACTATGATTCAATTCCAGGATAAATTAATGTCATTTATATTTAATAAGCAATCATCAAATAAATAAATAAATAATATGGTTGGATGTACATGGCTAGTTGACAAATACAAATTCTAATCTTTATTAGAAGATTTGTATGTAGTTACAAATAGCATGCTTTATTTATTTATTTATTTTTACATTTTTCTGTCACACCATGGGACACATTAAAACAAACTACTCACATTTATATGTATTCTCATTTTTTTATTCAATATTTTCCAGCAGAAAAAATGACTATAATTATGACAGATTACAGATGAATTCACAAACATTTACTTTTTAAATGGAGAATAAAGTAGAATAAAAGAAAAATATGATATATGTCATGTGGGGCAATCTAATTCAGCGTTTAAGTCTGGCAGAAGTAGGCAAATAGGATAACGTGTGACTTTTGTGTGACTTGTGTCAGCCTGGCTTAGCCTGACCTCTGTTTAACAACACAAGACTGAAAAACACAAAAACAGAGTGAGAGAGTCTGTAAGAGGATTTACCTACGAACACATTATCTACACACACTGACTTCCTAAAGTCTCAGAGCACACACTGATCTAACTAGAGTGAGGGAAGGATAATCTCTAGAAGAACACTGTAAACCCAGGCTAATACACATACAAGAGAGTACGCTGGATATCCCGGAAGATATGCATCCTGAAGCTTCAAGAAGCCATTGCGTCAGAAAAAAGTGAACACATGCACTGACAATTAGAACCTTAATGTCTGGCTGCTACTACAAACCCTTCTAACAACACATACAGCCATCAGAAGCCAGATGGTGGCTCATAAAACAAACATAATCTGTGCCAGAATAAAGCTCTACTTTTCCAGGTGCTAAGAGCGATTTCTATTGAGAGTTACAACCAAATGGCACCTCCAAACACAGACCCTGAGGATATAAAAAAAAAAACAGGAGTGACATTTATGCTTTGTGAGGTCTCAAGGAGCAACACTGTTACGTTGAAATACAGAGAAATCCACACTCCTATAATAAGTGGTTTTTGCTAGGGCAAAAGAGATTGGAATAGTAAAAAAAATAAAAATAAAGTGATTTTGAAGGAAAGTGTTTTTGACTTGCCAGAAAAAACTAAATCATAAGAGTAATTCGTTTTGGGAACCAACTACAACGGCTGGTGTTTATGTTGATGTACCACAAATAACTAGCTCTTATAAGTCTATAATGGTGGTCATTTTTTTTCATTTCCTAAAATTTCCGCATACGTCATGTATAAAGAATTTGACATCTAAATTAATTTTCAATTTCACACTTCATTTTTTTCTTTGTCAGGTTGCAAAAACAAAAACTTAAGAACTATTTACATTTGAATTAAAGACTGTCTAGCAACTTCCTTCTAATAAACAGTAAAAAATAAATATTTATGCATAAATATTCCATATTAAATGGACTGAAGCCATTTGATATACTACAAATATTTCAAATAAACATGTTATATATTAGTAAAACACCACTTTTAATAGCCAGGAAAATATTACAAAGCTCTCTGTGTAAGTTATGGCTCTAACAGCATCATTATTTTGGAACCGAAAAAGCTGCATGCTTATGATTCACTAAAATAAACGGACTCTGATTGACTAAAACTTCATAACAGTAATTTATTCAGCAATCAGACATTGCATGCATCATTGGGGTATTATTAAACAGTAAAAATAATTTGATTTAAATTTAAAGAAGATCACTAGTTATTTTACATCAAAAGTTATCGAGTAATTACAATAGACTTAATAGTTCATATTTCTACTGCATAACATGCACTCTCCAGCACACACACACTCTTTTGTCTCTAACACAAACACACACACACACACACACACACACACAGAGAGAGAGAGCCACTGTCTGTTCTTCCCCAGCAGCAGCGCTGTGTATCCTCACGGGCTTGTGGTGGGAACTGTGGTGTCAAAACAACATTGTCATTTTTTCCCTCACTTTTCCGTGGTGTTGCTTTGTTCAGTTGGCCGTGTCTGATTCCCCCTGCTCCCATCCTGATGCATTTTTCAGAAGTTACGCGGCAAACATTGTGTTCCAACGCATCAAATAGACTATTTAGAGCCCCCAGGATTAACAGCTCTTGTTAAATCGAAGGTTACACTCGGCACAGCCATAAAAAATTGAGCAGCTAACTATATTAACCAGGCTGAGCGGCGTGAACTGCATTTAAAAGATAACACGGTTTCTTTTAGCATTACTAATTCATCCACAAGGCCTGCTGGTGAAACACAAAAACACTGGGATACTGAAGCTCACGAGTGGAGACATGAATTGAACGTACTCTCTCCGTGTCTGTCTCCCCCCCCCCCAGCCCTGAAACAACATCGATTTCTCCCCATAGTGTCGATATGTCTTCACTCACAAAACACTCAAAACAAACTCTCCCACCACGGAGAGTAATTACTCAATCACTGCCTCTGAAACTGATAGAACATATGCTGAACAAGTGTCTCAGGACGCTGGGATGCACCTTTGCTGGATTACATTTGCACACAAACTAAATGTCTGAGCGCTTTAGGAAATGACATTGTTCACAGCACTAGAGTGACTCCAGTGCATCTCTTACAAACTATTAGGGATCCATACAGGTTACTAATGAAAGTCTTATTGGCTAACAAATTTCATGGGACTGCACTGCTGAACAACTTTTCACAAACTATGCTGTTTCAGAGCAGCTTTGGAGAAGGTTTGCATAAAAATAGTTAAATTAAGGGCAAAATGCTAAATGAATATTGTATATATCTTAATAATATTGTAAATAATGACATGCTGGAATAAAACAATAAATTTCTAAGGATGCTTTTACATAAACTCCAAACATCTTCACACTGAAAATGCTCATTTTGTTTCCCTATCCAGTTCGACTGGAAGTTTTCAGTTTCGCAAAGGAAAAACACGGGCTGTCCTAGGGGTGGGACAATAAATCAATATGCCGATTTATCGCGATATTTCTAGCAGCAATACGATATTGATTCTCTGGCACAAAGTATCAATATTTTTTAAAAAGATCTAAATTCAGTTGACCCTTTACAGTTCCTTTATGAGCAAAAATTATGGCGTATTTAAGTTCTTCCTTTTGAAAAAATAATATGCAAGTGATGACCGTGGCGTCTCTGTGTCCTGCAGAGTGCGCTTCAGCTTCTGTTGGACAGGCTAGCATTTGTAAACACGGCAAGCACATGTTTAGACCCCGCCCCCTGGCTGTCAAAACTTCCTGTGCTTAAAAAAATGACTGGCGTGTGTGTTCAGATCTGCGAATGTGGATTTGGCATGCTGTTTTGTTATTTGTCCTCACGGCACGTATATGTGTACACACAATCAGATTTTTTTGTAGCCTGGGCCCGCCCATACTTCCTGAGACGCTACATTTCGCGAGCAAAGTCAGTCTGGCAAAGATGCCGTTTTAGAGCATTTCAGATTCACCAAAAAATGGGAACCAATGAGAAATGAGAAATTTTCATGACAGCTTTTCTTTGAAAACGGAGCAGAAGTAATTAAAGTAAGTAAAGACATTTTTCTACTGCTTTGATGAAGGTTACGGTGGCTTCAGGTTCCGCCGCTATGCATACGTCATCAGAATGAGTGGTCTGATTGGTTGTAGATTCATCTAGTAGTATAAGAGGCATCTGATGGACGCAGGTTAAGCCCGGTAGTAAGGTAGCTTGGCCAGACTAAGCTCGTATGAGCTTTATAGTCGAGGAAGCCAGGCTAATTTTTTTGTGTTTGAGTTTGGAATTCGCTTGTGCGCTGTGTTCATGCTCTTGCGCTGTCTTGTCCCACTTTTGATGCCATATATATCATGCATGATTTTCTTGTCTATCGTCTATCACATAGTTGGTGTAGTGATATTTCGTTATCATGGGTAAAATATCGCGACAGTAATGTATCGTGAGTTAACCTGCGATTCCCACCCCTAGGACTTCCAATAACATTTGAGCTAGGGTCACATGACCGGAGTAGCTGCTGTAGTGCAGAAAGCTGAGAATGGGGATGCTGTTTCCAAAACCAGTGTAAACAAACAACAAATAGTATCCTGGGTGCTGAATTCTTGTTATTGTTGGTACTGGAGAACAGATTTATTCTTACATGTTCTTTATACCAAATAACATTCTCCACTGAATCCTGTGTTCTTCCACATGCGCGAGTGTTATGAGTCAGAGCTCGTTTCAATCTCCAGTCTAGGTTTCCCGTATTAAAAAAATCGAGTGAAACATTTTTCTACACATGAAATATGAGATTAAATAGACATATATTTTCTGTACATGTTCTCATAGTATTTTAGCAATAAAGAATGTCTATGACAAATATTAGCATATGTAGCATTTTTAAACAAACAAAGAGCTTATTATAGAATCATAATGAACTATAAATTGGAACGGACAAAGCACTCGATGATGATTTAATAATTACATACATTTTCAACTGTAGCTTGATGCTAATTGTACTTCATATTTTAGGACATAGCCTATTCTTGTAAGCATTATAGATAGTTTGTGTTTCTGGTGTAGAACCAAACTAAATCCATACACAAGATACATGTACAGTATGAGGAAAATGCATCGCTGGTTGGCGCCACCGAGCTTGCAAAACAATTATTTTGTGCTTGGTGTGAAAGCACAGTTCATTAGCCTTGCTTTTTTGCATCGCACTTAGTATAGAAAGGCCTTAATAGTGTTTGTGCCGCTCAAAACATTGGTACATATTTAAAGTATGGAGCATTTAATAGAGTAATATTTGTAACCATTTCATTAATATATCACAAATAATGGGGCGTTCACCCTGACAGTGATTTGTAAGATGAAGAAACCACCTGATACCGTAGTCAGTGTGAACTCTAACCTTAAATCTGTTCTTTTTTTAGCTTGTCCTGGGTTCATGTGTGTGAGAGAGGTCAAACCTTACATTTTAGGCTTGTGACGGTCAGCTGTAAACACTTCAGGGTTGACTGACATGCCTTCGACCCCTCGTGAAGCAGGTCAAGTCACGGACAAACAGAAAGACAGAGGGACAGAGTCGCACACACAGATGCTTGATCCTTCCCAGGATACAATTGTTCCCTGATTACTCAAAGCATTCCAGCAAATGGCTGATTACACAATCAGAGGCCTTCTCTTGTGGCTTCTGTAATGGAGGCAAAATGAAACCTGTCCACTTGCCTTAGAAGAGCCGTCTGATGAGACCTTCATCTGGGAAAACGAGAGCAAGAGAGGAAGAGAGAGATGGAGGGAGAGAGGCATGGGGGAAATACCCTACTAACACAGCACATCAATCACCGCACCCATGGGGAGAGAAAGAGAAAGAAATGTGTTCACTCCTTCCGTACCTCTCCTCTCTCTGTGGTCTTATTATTTCTGTGGAGCGTCTGGTTTGAGGTGCTCAGGGAAATGTGAAGGTGACTGTGGTACCAGACCAATGATTGATAGAGCTGAAACAATCAATCCATCTATCCATCAGTCTATTCATGCACTGTTTCAACACTTTGAGTAATTATCCACCAGGGATTTTGAGCATTTGCCCACCTTGGTGAGACAGATTTAAAAGAAAGCAAAAAACAGTTTAATAATATAATAATATTTTCTAATATAAAAGATATTCAGTCTATAATATGCTATTATTGTTTTTTTATTAACATTCAAATTAGTTACATTGTTATATATTTGCTTTTTTATTATATAGTTTCTGTTGATTTAGATTTTAAATTGTATTTTTTTTAATAAGGGCATTTTAGTACATGAAGTAAAAGTAAATTAACAAAGAGAAAAGTTGCCTTGGTAGCTTTTATTTATGTTTTTTTTGTAAAACTTTGTGTGTGTGTGTTTTTAAGGTTTTACAGTAGTTAACTATAATAACCCTAAATTAGTCCAAAAGTGTTCCACAGCATGCATTTATTACTTAATATAACAATAGCTGATTTAGAGCGACAGTATAACAATCATCTAAGTTTTGATTCTGCATGCGACAAAAAAGCAGCCAATCAAACGTCTGATGTCATTCTGTTCAGATTGCTCATTAATATTTGTCTGGCTGGTGGTCTGTGGGCAGAATGTGAACGTGTAACGCTTACTGATTTCTCAGCCGCCGAGTTTATGCAAATGACAGGCACTTGCTGGCCTCAAGAGTGAATTAACGGCACTCTTACAAGGCGTTCAGAGGAAGTGAGAGGCATTGTGATGGGTCACCATGAGCAAAACACGTAGGCACATATAAACAGCAGGTGCACAGAAGAGTATACATTTGCTAAAGCAACCATCACTATTATTAGAACAAAACTCAATGTATGAAACTTTTGTAAATGGTAGGAGTTGGCCTATTATAGAGACCTACAGTAGCAACAACAAAAGACACCTTAGAATTGTGCGTGGATGAACAGAACCTAGAGAAAATCTAGTTTCTTTAGTTATCCATTTTGTTCTGCAATATCTACTCCTGCTCCTATCTGTCTTTCCACCCCCCACCTCCTCATTCCCCCTTTACTGCTCCTCTGGCTGTCGGGAGGATCGATGCCAGGTCGCACTGTCAGGGCCAACAGATGTAGAGTTCTCATTTAACACCTGACAAAGAAGAACACACCAGAGAGACGAGTACAGGGCAGGGGTCAGAGGTCAACCTGCAGCCTTGTCAGTGCTAAGCATCAGGCTTCAGGCCAGAACGAGCGAAGCAGAGAAACAGTAAAACACACGGGGCGATTATAACCTGACTCGGCCTGTCCTAGTGTGGGTGGTTACAAAACAATTACTGCAATATGTCATTATTTTTAGATGCACTTAATTTTAAGGTGTGCTTGTTAGTGTGTAATTATACATTTAAGTACTGAGTAATATTAATTAACTACATGTCCTTACAATATGATAAGGGTTAGGGTTAGGGTTTGGTTTAAGGTTAATTGCAAGTAATCATGCATCATTTATTGATAAATAAACAACAGGTGTGCACCTTATTTTTTTCAATATACACAAATATGTATTTAAATACACTGTAATGTATTATATATTTATAGAAATAATTGTAAATATAATATAATCATCTGGTCTCCCATCACCTTTTGCAACAATGACCAGCTGCTTATAGTGTTTATTAAATTACTATTTAATAAAAGAGACGTGATTAGGGGTTTAAATTAATAATAGGAATTTAAATAACATAATAATATTAAAATTAAATATTTTATATAGTTAACTAAATTAAAAACCATAAAAATATCTGTTACTTGTAATAAAATACATTAATTGTAACAAAATAAAATAACAATTTTAAATTCAATTATTTTTTTAAATCCTGGTCACAAGGCAACATGTCTCAGTTTTATTTTAGTTTAGACTTAAGTATTAAAATAAAAAAATAAAAAATGAATAAAAAAGGCAAAAGCAAAAAGAGTAAAGCTTCAATTACTAAAATATAAAAATAAAAACTCAACATTCTAAATATATACAAAAACTACAATTGCATCTCGACGATACTAAAATAGCACTAATTCATGGTTAGACCAATAAAGAACTGGAGTATATTGCAAACACAGACTTCAAATAAAGCACTTCCAAAACCTCAGCAGTCCCAATAAGCATGACATAAGAAAAACTGGTAATTTTTCTACTAAATTTATGCACAGTGTGGTATTTCAAAACGGCATCTGTTCTAGATGTTAAAGAACTTGGACAAGGGAAGTTAAACACAGCATCCTGTCTATGAGAGAGAGGGAGAGCGAGTGAGAGCTGTGTGTTCCTGTAGTCAAGAGGGTGTGTATTCAACAGGCAACACTCAAGCACCATCATGCACACTTCACTTCAGCTCACTTCAGGGCCAAGTGCATTAAGCACCCCACTGGTGAGCTCCACCAACGGAGGAAAAAAGAACTGGGGGGCTGGAGAAAGAGGAAATAAATGAAACAATCTGAGCTAAATGCCATGACTTCTGAGAAACTGCATTTTCATTTAGATCATAAAGAAAGCAGGGCTGAAGCCTGAATCAAAAGCAAAATAGTGCTTTATGTAATTAATTCACTGAAATGACGTATATTTTAAGCCCTATATGGCATTCTATTTCTATACAAGGGAAGCTAGCACAAGAACAGACAGAGAAAAAGAGCAAGCCAAACTCTTTTTGTCTAATAAATAATTGTTTGGTGACAAGATGTGAAAGAACAAAACAGCTGTGTATCCTGCGATTTGAGGAAGTGGTTTGTAAAGGTGTGAATATGAGTTTGTGCGCTTGTCAAGGTGTAGAGTTGTACGTTATTAAGGCTTTAAATAACGATGTGGAATTGCTTAGCAGAAATGATTTGATTAGCATGCTGGGCTCTTAAAACAAGCTGGAAGTGAACCAAATGAGTGCAGAGAGATAAAGTGAGAGAGAAAGCGAGAGAAGGTGCGATAAGACCCTTAATTGCTGTAACTGCACCTAGAGACTTGATGATCTGTGACATCTTCTTCTCCACCATGTGCAAACTCTGCTAACAGTTAATTAAGTGTTGCAGGGATGTTGGGGAGAGATTGCTCGGCATTGGCGCACTCCCTGGATCAGAGAGAATTGTTCTCTGGGGAATACACTGACTGCGTTATGAGGCGAGGTGTCGGCCTGCTTCACGAACACTTTAGGAGCTTGTTGAGACCAGAACACTTTCTGCTGACCTCTGTCAAGACTGGAGACCGCTGTACTCTGACAAGTTCTATTCATTTGCTCCACACCAAAATATCTAGAAATGATCATTTTTAAAACAAAAAGACAGTCTACTAATTGGAAATTATGTGAATCAATTGTTTGTTTAAAAGTATAAAATATGTATTTATGAACTGGCATTATAATTTTAGTATTAATATGCTAATATATTATATTTCTGTTAATATTTTTGATTAAATTCTATATTTATGTGTATAGTACTCATTTTAATTTTAGTTAAAGTTTTGGTCATTTTGTTTGATGTTTTTTTTTATTGTTTTCTTCTTTTTATTATTTTGTTAAAAATATGTCTATGTTTTTTAGAGTAAGTTTTTGGTTTTAGTTGTTTTAGCTTTAGTTATTTTAGCGCTTCAGTTTAAACAAGAGTTATTATAGTTAAATAAAACATCTTGGTTATGTGTGTAACCCTCGTTCCTTGAAGGAGGGAAAGAAGAAGTTACGTCATTGACTGATGTCATGGGGTCTCGCCATTGGGGTATCACCTCAGGTTCGTGGCAGAAGGCATGTAACGGGATGTGAGTGGGCTCTCACCCCTAGGGTGCACGGCTCCCCTTCGGCCTGGTACGCCAAGATGATGGCATCGACCACCCAATGAACCAACCTCTATTTGGAGGCAAACAAACAAAGAGCTGCACGGAGTTTCGTAAGCACGTACGGGACACAGCAACGCAAGGGTCGGGTCCCCCTCCTCCAAAGGCAGTGCTCGCAAGTTCACCACCTGATCTCGAAAGGGCATTGTGGGAACTTTGGGCACATTACCAGGTCTGGGTGTCAGGATAACATGAGAGTAAGCTGGACAGAATTCTATGTACGACTCGTTGACCGAGAATGCATGCAGGTCTCCCATCCTCTTCATGGAGGCGAGCGCTGTCAGGAGCTAAGTTTTTTGTGACAAAAACCTTTGAGTCTAGCAGCTCAAAGCGGGCCTTCCGTAGTTCCGATAGGACATCAGAAAGGTCCCAATAAGGGATCGGGTGCGGTCTGGTTGGATTTAACCTTCTTGCACCCCTAAGAAACCTGATGATAAAGTGGTGCCTTCCTACGGAAAGTCCATCCACCGCATCGTGAGAAGCAGCGATAGCAGTGTATAAATGCAGTCACCGGTCATATATATATATATATATAATTTTAATTACAAGCAAGATTTAAAATGGTTTCTAGTCTACCACACTCTTGTAAAATATGTAAAAACCAGCTGCAAAAATATATTTTTGCCAAAAAGTCGTTTCAAAAATGTAACATTTATTTGAAATGTTAACTAGGCTCACTCAACCCTGAATCATCATATTATATATGCATACAAAGGGCAACATGATGCTTCAATGTTAAATGGGTATATTAAAAGGGGTTCCCTCAGGTGATGAGCTTGTCTGAGGCCATCCAGTGAGGGACACAACATACAACCTGAGCCTCAGAAAATATCAGGAGACAGAGCCATCAAATGTCACAGGCTGTCAACCTGTCACCCATAGTCAGAGTAACACAGCAGGACACAGGACACACACACACACACACATTCCCCCCAGCCCTCATGCACGTACCCTGCAATAGGCTTTGTTTTGCTGCCGGCGCACCTCTGACTGCAGATCCGTCATGGGAAATGTCACTCAGTCAAAACGTTGAGGGAGGTCAGCCGTTCTGACACCTCTGAGCTTTTCAACTGAGTTGAGTGTATTAGACTGGAGAACACACACATACAAGACTTAATGTGACTGCTGACTGACACCTGACTGTGTATTGTGAGGGAGTCTACAGCCAAAATCTTACAATAAGTAATTGGGTTTGGTAACTCTTTAGAATAGGGACACATATTCTCTATACAAGTTTGTTTTCATCAATAAACAGCATTGGCTGCTTATATAGTATATTTTGGTTGTCTTAAAAGATCTAACATAGTCATGCAGAATAAGGCATTGATGTGTGCTACATAAGCACTAATAAACAGCGAATATGCTAGTAATATGCATGCTAATAAGCAGCTAGGTAATGAGAAGCGGTGCTTAAAATTAAGTTTTGAGTAACAATACTGTTGTATTAACCTCTACTTTAACTCTAGTTAATAATAATAAGGAATTACGTTTGATTATACTTTAACAACAACAATTTAAACTAAATTTTATGAAATGCATTAAAAGCATATGAAATATATATATATTTAAAGTGTAACCATAAAAATCCCTATATTTGCAAGCTTACTAATGGGCTCTGTGTCTTCCATTTGAAACTGAATATTTATTCTGAGGTAAAATGCAGTGTTTTTGAATGTGTCATACCAGAGTGCATCTGTTGCATTTGTAAGCAAACATCGTGCTCAGTGATCTTAATGTTAAAGTCTGTTTACTTCTAACACTTCAGCGTCAACACGCGAACAGGCAACGAGGCAGGTGTCTCCTCTGTTTGTAGGCATCATCTGCCTGACAGAGCTGTTTCTCCCTGTGTTTGTACACAGCATGCACAGGCCGTCCTGAGCGCCGCCTTCTATTCCGAGACGCCATTGACGTTTTGACAGACGCAAAGATGCTGGCACTCAGCCTGTCTGCCATGCGGCTCGATTAAAATGGGAAGTTATTTGTTACAAACCAATTATAGAACAGCTAATGAAGATGCAGCGTCTCCCAGCCTGTCTCTGTATCTCTCCAAAGACCTTTTCGCTTTGAGAAAGACAAATTAAAGAGCATCAAAGCCACTGTTTAGAACTGTTTAGACAAAGTGGAAAGTGCAAATCATGAGTCATGAGCTTCCTAAGGTGCATTAAAAAAAAATCACAGTAACGGTGCTTTATACTCCAAGACCAGCAGATAAATACTTATAAATAAATATAATAAGTTAGTATGGGATATAGCAAATATAAAGAGTTCATTTGCAAATTCAGTTTTTAACTCTTTTCAAAAAGAATGTTTTTTCATTGCTCATTCCAATTAATCTCAATCAAACTGCAGTTGGGTTATTTTGAGGTAAAAAAAATAGCTAAAATAAAATACAAATACAGCCTCATAATGAAAAAACAGTTATCTGTGCAAAAATTCTAAATATTGAAAAATTCGCTTTTAAAGTTGTCCAAATGAAATCCTTAGAAATGGATACTACTAATCAAAAATGAAGTTTTCTTGTATTTTACTGGAGAAAAATTAACAAAAAATCTTCATGGAACATGTTGTTCTTTACTTAATATCCTAATGATTTTTGGCGCTAAACAAAGATCGATAATTTTGACCTATGCAATGTATTTTTGGCTATTGCTACAAATATACAGACTGGTTTTGTGCTCCAGGGTCACATATATTATAAATAAGAATTATAAGTTTATTCGAATCATTGCCCTTGAGGGAAAACAAAAAAATAAGGCGTGATGCTGGTTTTCAACTGTGCTTGATTGAAATAAGTAGTACAGTCTTTTCTCATACATACACGATCATATACACGACACAGTATGGCCTATTCATTAATGCAGTTTTTCCTTATATTCCATCATATATCCATGGCAACAAGACTCGAATCTGTGAGGTTTAAAGCACGCTCCCAGAGAAAAGGCGGGCATCTTCTCTTTTACTCTTTCACATCAAATAAAAAGAACAAATAAATTGCACCACATTCATCAAACATCTTCCCTGAGAGGCGCAAAGTTTTGCTGCAGAAAAACAAGCCTTATATCAAAGCAACTGTGCCTGTCGTCAAGCTGCCGGCTTAGAGAGAGAGAGATCTATTATTTGGAACGGAACAAGAACGCCAATCCAAAGCAAAAAGAAGATGGGGGCGTCTCAAGCTGTTTCTATTCAAACAGATCTCTTTTCCTCCCCCCTCGTTTTCTCTTCAGGCATATGTTTGGCCTCTCACCCGTGCCTGCTATGCTGGCTGACCCAGTGTTTGGCTTCTCTGAACCCCCTGCGGTCAAGAGAGTCATCCAGGGTGCAAGAGGGCACGGCAGTCAGGAAGAGAGGCCAATAACACCTGCTGCTCAGCGTGATAGCAGCCTCGCTATTAGATTCAGGCCTGTGGTCACACACACTATTACTTCTGGTGTGTGGCTTCTGCCTCTTTTTTTTGCTCTCAGACACACACATAGAAGACAAAGAGGGATGTGCCACAGACACATTCACCACTGCTTTCTCCCCTGGCTAAGTACTTTGTCTCTCTCAAGCAGAGCAGTATAGTGCTGGTGTAGGAAACGGCACCTACCGCATACTTTCATCTGCTGGGGTGCAAGTGAATGACTGTACATTTTGGAGTTTCAAAGAGAAATGGCGCTAAAACATAGTGTCGCGGTGGAGCCAACACAGACACAGTGGTAGTGACATCGCGCCTCGGAGAGGCTGTTTTTTTATTAAATAAAACAAATGTGGGGAAATAAAGGTGGCAAAGTGTCCAAATAAAAAGGGGAACTGGTGTCCTCGTGGTGCTGCTTGGGTTCGGTGAGGGTCAGGCAGTGTAGAAAGGAAAGGGTTCCGGGAAGGGGCGGAGTAAATGCAGCTCCGGCTGCTCGCGTCTCTTGGCGGCTCTTTTCCTCTCTCAGCATCTAACCTGGGGCGGCTCCGGCGCTGCTCTCGCGCCTCTCGTGGCTCACTCCCCTCACGGCGCGCTGTACAGGACGGCTCGCTCCTCCCGCGTCAGCTCCGCCGCCTCCTTCCCGGACCCACGAGGACACCAGTGTGCATGCACGGGGAAGAGACCGGTCTCCCGAGGAGGGG
>JAUMHI010000051.1:8689392-8776903 GCA_032359435.1 Enteromius unitaeniatus
AACCACACATTAATATGGTTTTGCTATACTAGCCATTTAGCTTCACCATGGTATTTGTGATTATACTAATTGTAATCAATCTGAATGACTAAACGAACGCACGCATGATCTCTGTGATGCCCAGGCGTACAAAACAGACCCTCTCACCTTCTGTAACAGGTGTTAGTGCTGTCCAAAATGGTACATGAAAATCACGGAGGACTGGTGATAAGAATCGAAGCTCACACGTACAGTAGTTTAGAAAACTAGTCCTGTGCTAATAGGGCTAGAGTGCAAATCGGCTCGGTATACGTCCTCGCTAAAATATCAAGGTGAAAGTCATCATAGCTTGCGTAGTGGTATAGACCCAGCTCCCAACACAACTTTGTGAATAGATTAACAGCGTGCATGTTATCACTGATAACAGAGATCGGTGATATATATATATGTATATATATATATATATCAAAGATGGGGGACTCGAGTCACAATTTTCAGGATTGTGACTTGCTTGATTGAAGTAAGAAAATGACTTAACTTGACTTTGACTTGAGACTTGACTTGACTTAGAGTGGAAGACTCGACAATGACTTGGTTTAATAAAATATTTGTGACTTAGCAGCACCATAATAGTGCCTGTGCCTTTAACGCTGCACAACTTAAACCGAGTTTAATTACAGACAATAGTCGAGCTCCACAAATAGTCACGTTTGGCTATAAGGCTATAAAACGATTACTTATGTAATAAATTAATTGTTTCTGTTTGTCGTAATTTGGTTGCAAGTTTTTATCAGAAATGTGATGATCATCTAACGTTACATCTCATAAGTAAAACGCTATTAGCACGCATTTTAATGTTTGGTGCATCTTGAAATGAAGGGGCTATAAGCTATAATGTCTATATTAAATGTGAGCATTTTCAAGTGCTTGTATGGACCGACGGCGTGTGGTAGTTGAATGGCAGCTCGTGTATACTAAATGAAAATCTAAGATGAACTCATCGGTGCGATCACTTCTCCTTCAATAACTCTTTCAAAACTTTTTGTTAGTACTGACAAGAATTATTCATCGTTTTGATTAACGAGATTCCCATTACTAGATGAAACAGAGTGGAAAAATTCCCTACTGTGTCTTATAATGGAAAGCATAAGTATTAAAGCATCATATATAAAACATAGGCTAGGTAAAGTTTCAGTCACAATACTTAGTTTATAAGGTTTGTAGCCTGTATAAATGTTTAAGTCTTACATTCTGTCAGTACATATAAGTATTTCCATTTCTGTGCGTGTAAACATGAAAATCTGTAACTGCTGGAACCTAACAGCACATACATAGGCAAGTGATCATTACTTAAAATTAATTTATATTTACAATTCATTTTTTCACACATTATTTAAAAAATAATACATTTTTGTGCATAGGAAAAATAATTTAGCTTTTCTTTACATGATTGGTTTGGTATTTTTTATCCATGCAGATATGATAAATATCTCAAATCCAAGACACACTGCGATCTACAGCAGCCATCCATGTCGCAGTTCATTGTGCCCCAGACTACTAAATATCCAGTCAACCACCCTCGACAAAAAGCCATTACAGAAGCAATAATATCTGATCTAATCATTAATTGTTGTCTATCACTGACAACAAGTACTTCAATCACTTTCTGTCCATTATGGATGCAAAATATGTACATTTATTTTAGTACCGCAACTTGACTTGACTTGGCTTGAAACTTATCAGGATTCGACTTGACTTGACTTGACTTGCTTGATTTGTCTAAACTGTGACTTTACATTTGACTCGAGACTTGCTTGGACCATATGTGACTTCTCCCCATCTCAAATAAATGTAGTCTTGGTGAGTCTTAGAGACTTTCAAAAATCTAACAGACTGCAAACTTCTGAAAAGTGGTATAAAGTTGTAGATGATCACTACATAAATAATGTAGGAACAATGCTTAATATATCATGAAATTCTTGACTACAGATGCTTAATTATGATTAAAATAATACCCTTATGTTTTACATGAAGCCAAGCACGACACCATTATCTCACTGGAACCACCATGCTCCTCCTCAGTCCTCCACAGAGGAATATTCTGTGGTGCTTGTATCTCTGCACAGTCCCAGTCATGAACAACAACATGGCACTCCATCAACACAGAGACCAAGTCCAAAAACCAGACAACTTTTTTCAAAATGTTGAAATGTGGATATTTTGTTGTTTATCCATCTGCTTGTCTGCATGCGACCACAGTTCTTCTGTATGTGTACGAAAGTGTGTGCAAACTTTGGCACGGTGGAGTGAATCTGATTGTGTGGGCACACACGAGTGTGTGTGTATGTGTGTGTGCAGTTGTGTGCAGGGCTTCCCACAATCCCCCTCATTAACAGCTCATGCGGGTTGGCAAATGACTGCTCGAGCCCTGCCTGTCTCTCTCTCTGCTTGGCTCTCATTAGCAGCTGGCAACACCACATGAGAGATGAGTGGACACTGGCACAGAATGGCATTACCCGCTTACTCGCTGTCATACGCTCACACACAAAGAAGTGGATGGAAACAGAGGAAGTGATAAAGAGAGAGAAGAGAGGGAGAGATAGTCCTCATCTCAGTAGATTTAATTAAAACTGGGGTGAGCAGATGGGGGGAGATGGAAGGAAGTCCAACAGGAGACAGCTCATCTGTCTGAGCCACACTCGTTTCCCCCCGTTTCTCCTTCTCTCTCTCAGTTCCCTATCTCGTTTCTCTCTCTCCTTTTTTAATGAATCCTTGGCTTTCTATAACCTCCCCATTTAAAGCTTCCACTCCGGACGGATAACAGACGGCCAGTCCAGATCAGCAAGAATGTGTGTGTGTGTATCTGACAATGGTAGGTAATTAGTGTATGGAAGTACTATATAACCAGGTTTGCTCAGGCATGTTAAGTTGGAAATTCAGTTTACAGTCCAAATTTAATCTCTAATATGAATAGCT
Organism: Enteromius unitaeniatus; assembly: GCA_032359435.1. Lineage (NCBI taxonomy): Eukaryota > Metazoa > Chordata > Actinopteri > Cypriniformes > Cyprinidae > Enteromius > Enteromius unitaeniatus. Next base: position 8,692,348 of record JAUMHI010000051.1, read on the forward strand.
TACTTATATGTGAGGCTATAAGGACAACAGTGACAACAGTGTCATAATTCAGCTCAGTTCAGGTTTTGTTTTTTTATCTAACAGTTTCACTGCTGTGAAATTGCTGATAATGCTGAATAAAAAAATGGTGCAAGGAACCCAAACTCCATGAGGTGATACAAACTGAGAATAAAAAAAACATTGGAAAAGCCAGAGTTATATTTAAAGGGAGAGTTCAGGCAAAAATGAAAAAAGGTCATTGTTGTGTGAAGGTAATTGAAGTATGTATGTATACATTTTTTGACTAATGTGTTCAAATGAACATGAAAAGAGGCAGCAGTAAATTCAAACTATCAATTACACAAGTCCAAATTGAGCATTTTGGTATTGAAAAAAAATGTATGTCTTCAGTGTCTTAATTTCTGGGTGAACTATCCCTTTTGGCTTCAACCATTTTAAAAGAAAAGAACAACACAGAGAGTGAGTGCTGAGTGCTGTTGGCTCTTTTCAGTAGTCTAGAATTACAGGATGCTTGTTTGCATTTATTTACTAGGGTTTTGCTTTACTTTCACATTTAATTATCTTTTAATGGATTTGAAGTAACAACCTCTCTGAAATGTACAATGAGCAAACCACAGAAAAATGATGAGGTCAGGGTAATGATAGACAGAGAGCTAAACACGGCCTGTATAGAAATCTGCAGAATGCAATACTTGTCATTCATACAATATATTCATACAAAACGCATCGTTCAGCTCTTGTAATTGATTGAACAAATTCAAGATTATGATTGCTGCAATTAAATCATTCAGGAAAGTGTTGATTGTAGCGATCCATTTATACTCCTGCTGTGTCCATCTGATCCGTTTACAAAAGTACATATTTAGAAATTTTAATTGAAATTAAGAATCATGGGGATAAAATATGATTTTTGATGTCACTGCAATGTAATGAATTCAATTCAATTTTAAAAACATTAATAGACATTCAGCAGAATTCTGTCGTTTTTTCCTCTCAATCAGAGCAGATGTATAAAAACATACATGCATTCATAGATTTCACAACATTCTTAGATATTTAATAAGGTCAATTATTTCTAAAGTGAAATATGTTATGTTCTTAAACAACATGGTAAATGTAAATAAAACAGTGCATGAACGACTGTCAGAACTGATCATAAATGAATACTTAGAAATGTCCATGCATCTCTTAAAATGCTTTTCCACTTTCTAACCTTTTCGGTTTCCTTTTCTTTCCTTTTTTTTGCTTAGCTCAGTTCTCTACTACATTAATCTCATTATCCTTTGAACCTTTTCACCGCTGATGCCAAATGCAATTTGTATTCTGCGGCCCGGCAAAGAGCCCTAAACTGATTATCCCAGTATAAACCGTGGCAGTCCTGGATATTGTAAGGCCTGAAAGGCCCTTCTAGCCTGTGAAAGGGGTTCCCATATGCCCTCAGAGTTTCATGACACAATGTTGCGTCTGCTTTGCAAGGAAGAAATTAAGCGTGTGAAAGTCTACGCAAAGCCCTCATTTTCCAGTTAATCAAATCTCTGCCTAATCAAATTAGCGCACATAATTCAGCTAGATGCGTGGCACAAAAAAGGCATTATCCCCTCTCTCTGGAGCTGAAAAGAAGAGAACCAGCATGGTATCTCTCCCCGGGCCTCTGCATCAGCCGCAGTCAATAGAAGAAGCTTGGAGATGGGGACGGCCTCTCGGGGGGTCAGAGGGGAGGACTTCAACGGGAAGGGGAGGTCCGAAAAGGGGAGGGCAGGGGTGTTAAAGTTGGAGCAGAAACTGCAGGGTGGAGGGAGACTTTGGCAGCGATTAAGTTCCCAGCTTATTAAAAGGCCTGGCTCAGTGCTCTCCTCACGGGAGCAGCCCAACGCTTGCTAATGAGGTACTTGTTTAATTTTCTTTCAAAGGGATGGACATCTGTGACAAACTCTCTCTCTCTTGCCCCTCCCTTCACCTCGCTCGGCCTCCCTGCGCGCACAAAGCCCGTCTATCAATAGACCTACAGTGCCTCTCTGGTTTGATGAAGTGTTTTCCATTGTATACAGCAGATAATGTGTTCCGAGTGCGGCAGGGACTATCAGTATTACCTCTGATCTCTCAGCCCAGTCAAAGCCCGTCATGAAAACTCAATAGTGCTGTGGGTTCAATGGCGAAGCGAGCAGAGCATCTCCTTCCTCTCTCTAATTGATTTCCTCTCCGTGGATGATGCGGGAAGGTGTGTCATGCCGGAACGCGGTGGTCATGGCTTTCTGTCCTTCACCTGAGTCTTAAGGGCTTGTGATGTGCACCGGAGCTGTCATCTAGGATTCAGTTTTACGACTTGAGGAACCTGATCTTAGACCAGCCGTAGCTGCAGCATAGAAATGGTCTTTAAATGATTATTCCAGGCTTTCAAACCTCTTCGCTGAATCAACAATCTACTTAGTGTTCAATTTTAACACACAGTGGGATACAAGTTAAACACTTGATTTTAAAACTGTTGAATTAAAAAAAGGGTTTTGACATTAAAAATAAATCTGACATTAAAAATATTTTGTGAATGCTTTTTAAAAATGAATACTTTTATTCAACAAGGATTCATTAAATTGACCAAAAATTTATGTTTTTTTTTTTTATCACCACAAAATGGCAAAACAAAAATATTGAGCAGCACAGTTTTCAGCAATTATAAAAATTAGAACGTAATAAATATATAATAATAATTTCTGATGGTTCATGTGACACTGAATACTGGAGCAGTGGCTGGCTATAAAGCATTGTAATTGTAATATTTCAAAATATAACTGTTCTTATTGTGTCATTAATTCATATTCATCAATTCATATTCTTTAAGTCAGTTTTACAAAACAGAAGGACAAAAAAACCCACCCTCTAGCTTTAGGCCACCAGTTCAAAAACATCATTATTATATCAGATAAACAACATCATAAAAGCTACAAAAGGTTATATATTTCTCTCTATTCTCGTTTAGTTATATTTTCCCCCTCCTCTCTCCATTTCTCTCTCCGGCCTGTAATTGGTATTCAAAGGAGAATGTGTCTTGTCTCTTGCTGTCGGTCACTTCTAGTTATTTTATAATACGTTCCTCCCTCTCTCATTATGAGAACTGCCAGATTTATATTTGCACTTTGATACCCTCCCTAATGTGTGTAGACAGACACGGCATACCAACATGCTTCTCCCTAACCACCTTCACCTTTCTTTATCAGAGACACTCATGTAGTGTGTGTGTGTGAGACTGCCAGACAAATCAAGCACTCAAACAGCTTCAATCTGCTCAATGTAAACAGGCACTAACCATGGCAGGAGGTCAGAGGTCAATCCCATGGATCAAGCCTCAGCTGGAGCGCGGTTATTGCTGGATTCAGTCCACAGGGGGAGGGGCATTGCTGGGGACAAAGACTGAGGCTTAGCACCCCGAAGCCCTAAAGTCAGATCATAACTAAACTGCACATTATTATAGCCATGCCTCTAGAGAGGGCCATCTGTGCCATCTAATGGGCTTCAGTGAGGCGGTCAGAGCTCAAGTTCATTTATGAAAACGATGATGATGATGACAATGTTAATGGTGCTACAAGGAAACACGTCTTGCCACTGGCACTGGCAGGAAATCCAACCGAGATACCGGCCATTCGCTGCACCCCGCTGTTATATTACGACAAGCTTTATGAAGTGCTTTTTATGAAGCTTTTTACTGTGGGGCATTGTTGTTGCAAGTTATGGTTTGGCTGGATTTTGTGTTTATTCAACAACATATTGTATATGAATACGCTGAATGTTTTCACCTTTTTGTAACAGCTGTATAGGAGGCCCAAAACTGTCCTTGGGTTCAAACATGCATAAGATGTTAGAAAAACCGAAGACTGTGCAGGACCTGGAAGTTTTTTTACTAAAGAACAGCAGACAGTTTTACGCTTCGGACACAAAAGCAACACACTGACGCAATGACAAAGATGTAACAGGCATACGTTGCTAGAGTACAATGGCTTCAAATTAAACTCAACCAATCATCAATTATCTATTTAAAAAAATATAAATATATAAAAATATGTCAGTCCAGTGTCAATAAGTATGTCAGTCCAGTTGACCCCAGGGTGGCATGACTTAGATGTGTATTCAGTGTGTTTAAGTGGTGGCCATGTGTTCTGTTGGCCGTGAGGTGATCAGTCATGTGGTGGCGTATGAGAGACAAGGCCAGATAAAGGCAGAACAGATAAGGTCAGAGAGAAAAAGAGGGGTCAACACCAGATTCATTAAGATCACCATTATCTCTGACTAGCAGTGAACTATGGTGACAAAGAGAAGCAGACAGAAGATATAAATACACTCCAAGTACGTAAAACGAACTAATGTGCACTCCCAACTGCACAGTAATTGTCTCTATTCTTACATTTAGATCACTTTTGCCATCCTCTAACACTCATTTAAAATTAATAGAAGAATGCTTATAAGTGTAGTCCTTAGCAAATGATAATAAAATAAAATGTGTTGCTAAACTCACTATAGCATTTGAAACAAGTAGCCTTAAGTTTGTGTGCGTATAGTGCTGCATATAAATATTTTGTGGTCTAGAATTACCACATTAGCCTTGGACTATTTTACAGCTTTCCATAAAAAACAAACAAACCACTAACACTGCATGTTCTCAGCTCTTCATTAAAAGTGCTTGTAAAATCAAACTCATCAGCGGCAAACAAATCTGGCATGCATTGCAAGGTACCGAGGCCGATAACTAGCTAGCTAAAAAAAGAGAGAAAAGCTTGTGGAGGTGTTTCTCGCAGAAATCCTGCCAGCACACTCTCTGCCCTGGTAAAATGTGATCAGAAAAAGCCCTTCAGCTACACCGCTCCTCTAACTTTCCCCTCCTGGGTTTCCTCTACAGTAGCAGATCGTGTTTTTTATGTTGTGGGTAAACTTTGCTCCCGGCTACACCTTCCACCTCGTAGTGAATCATCATGCCGAGCCTTGGAGGTGGCCTTGAGAAAGCCGAACACGGGCACGGAGAGTTTTAAACTGAGCCGTGAGGGTGGATGGGGTGAAGCTCCTGACAGGCGCCGCTGCTGGCAGCTACAGAGCATGTTAAATCATGCATGCAGGTGTCGGGGCCTACAAACAGACTGGACCCATCCTGCCAGGCTGAAAGTGAACCACAGTGTCTACCACTCAAACACTGACATGGAGGATAGAAGGCCAGGCTAACCTCCAGCTCAACTATTTCATTTTTGTCAGGTGCTTTGTATACAAAGCTATGTGTATAAAAAACCCTAGTAAAAAAATGATGCCATATTTAATCTTATCCTCAAGTACATCAGTGTGAATGATGGAAGTGTACTCAAAATATATGGAAGTATATCTCACAATATCTCAGAAAAACATGTAATATTCATAATTCTGATTTAAAAAAGCCAGACTTGTAAGATAAATTACATAATTACTTTTTTACTTAGAATTAGAAGTTAATTCGAATTACTTAGTTTCTTAGAAGGAAAATCTTCTGATTCAGTATTTGTGTTTACACTAGCACAAGTGACATGACCTAAACACTACAAAAATCCAATTTCGTTTCTTTTAATAGGACATGCGCTCTTATTAAAGTTGATTATGTCAGCTCAGAGAGTGACCACAATCCTTTGCAAACGCTGTTCCACAATCATTCATGTAATGAGGTGACCTCATTTCATGAAAGAATTATGAGCTGAAAGCAATAAACACATTCAGTTTGATCAGTAGCTGAACATGGCATTTTAAGAATACACAACTGTAAGAGAAGCAGCGCTCAACAGGATTTAACTGTCATTAAAATATTGTTGACGCATACACCAAGGCAATAATACACTTCCTCAGCTAACGGCATTATAGTCCATTAATCCTGATAGAGCGCTTAATTCATGCAGAAAAGCAGTAGGTGATGCATACACACGAACATGCGCACAGATATACTCTTGTCAATTTTAAGAGCACAAAATGTGTTAATCTCATAGATTAGGATTAGCCTGTGACGTCTCAGAAACAAAAGTGAGATGAAAGCAGCGTCGAGCTGCAACATTTTGCTGCAGAAATCCCATTTGCTTCATAATGACACTACTGACGAGCATCTAAAGCTTAGCTGAGCTTTGCGAATGTAAACAAGTAATATCTTCTTATATTTCAGATGTGTCAACATGTAAAAAGCTGCTTTACAAAGAAACGATTCCTGGAAGTACACACACACACACACACACACACGTTAGTTCTCTCTAATATTTAGTTACTTCATGCTAGCAAATGTTCATTCTCCCAAGTTTAAATACTTCATACATGTGCTAGCAAATGTGGACCATCCACTTGGGCCCCTATGGACGTGTCGAACCTCCCAGCCAATGTCCACTGCTCAGTGGCACCCTACTTCGTACCTCCAAAATAACCAGACTTTGCAGAAAAATTAAAATGCTGATCAAGGATCATTTCACGCTAAGCAGATCTGACTACAATAATTCCAGCTTAATTTTCTCCTAAGGCCCTTGAGTCCTGAGAGCAGTGGCGGTAGCATGCTGGAGCACAGTCCTGCCCGGTGCCTGCCATCTGTGGCTGATGCATTATTTAGCTTGCTCAGCCACTGATTAGCATTAGCGCTATGGTAATGGCCCTCCGGGCTCCTCCAGGTCTACCTACCTCCCAGCACACCCTAAGGTCTCTCTCACTCAGCTGATCTTTCTTTCACTCACTTCCTTCTCCCTGCATTTCTTGCCTCTTAAATGGCTTCAAAAACTTGCTTTAATTTTTTATGTCATGTGTATTCAGATGATTCAGTTTTTTGGCTTTTTTTTGGAAACCATCTGAAATGCTAGTATAAAAACTTATTTAAACTAAATAGTACTCGCTCAAACCTTTTGTTTCAATAGGAAACAATACTCCAATAAACTGCACTTACATGTCAAGTCTTAAAGTAAAGTTGTGTTGAGAGAACAGTCGAATTTCTTTTTCGTTGAAGCCCATCCAGTAGGTTGGAGTGTGTGTGAGTGTCTTAAGCTTCATTAATAAACATGACATCCTCTAATACACAGGCTGCGGCATATGGTAAAAGGCAGAAAGAGGAAGGGAGTGATTTGCTGTTTGCTCTGAAAAACAAACAAGCCAACAGGTCCTGCCAGATGGCGGTGAGTTCTGTTCGAGAGAGAGCGAGCAAAAGAACAGAGAACAACAAAGAGAAGAAGAGGAAGCAGACAAAGGTGACAGGAGCTTTAGGAAGGATGAAGAGTCGTCGACGGTCGCCATCGGCTGCTGAACTGGTAAACAAATAAAAACGGAGTTCTGCTGAGCTTTTTATACACATGCTGATCCTACTTCACACATTCAGGCAAGCGAAAAAAGAGAAATAAGAAAAATGTACAAAACATGGTTTGGGGCAAATGAGAACATTGCTTGAGGCCTGTTAAAACAAAAATAACACAGAATACCAGGCAACCCATTTGATGTTTCTGCTCCTGTGTGTGTGTGTAAATGAAATGCAAGCTCAGCTAGGAGTTCGCTCACTTTGAATTATGGTAATGCTCATTAGCATAACTAAAACATTTCACATGGGCTGCCCCAGTAAGTGCGCTGTGATTTATTTCTGCTAGTTCAGCCACACGGCCAACATTATCACTGATCAACCTGCCACCCCTTTAAAACATTTACACCCTAATTGGGTGTTTGTGGCCAATCATTTGCCTGTAATGGTGCTGTAGATTACTCTGTGGCAGAAGGAGGCAGAAATGCAGCACGGCGCGACAGCTTTCTCATAGCAAAACCATATAATGTGTGCTAGAACCTCTTTCATAACACAAAGTGCAGCCTCAGAGATTCAGCTTTAGTATAAACATTACATAAATGCTGTATCATTTGCAAGACAATATGCAAATTTTGCAAATCAGTAGGTCAGTAAGACTTTTTAAATGATGTTGAAAGAAGAATCTTCTGCTTACCAAGGCTGCATTTATTTGATCAAAATAAAATACGGTATATATTTGGAAATTATTTACATATAAATCTTTATATGTATAAATATATTTAATATATAAACATTACACTTTTTTTTTTTAAATATATACATGCATATGTTCGTATTTATATACATAATAAATATACACAGCACACACACAGATATTATGTGAACAGCACTAATATACTGTAATACTAATACTGTATACATAAAATGTCTTACTGCAGCTTTTGAAAGGTATTTTTATTAATATAAACAACAGGCAAACTAGTGTTAAAAATGTGAGCTACTAAATTCGATTGAAAACTCGGGGTATTGATACACAAAAATGGATTTTGGCATATATATTACACAACGTGCTTGGCATGCATATACTTATTAAATACTTGTTAAAACTTGTTGACATGCTGCATATGATGCACAGTTTTCACGTACATACACATACATCATCATGTTAAAATAGAAAAGGGTCCTGTCCAAACTGTTACTTCAAAATTAGAAGCACACAATTCCCTATGATAACATTATATGCATAAATATTGAGGTTTGCAATCATGAAAGTTACTAAAGTAGTCAGATCTGTTCATCAGAAGGGGGTGACCCAATACTTTTGGCAATCTAGTGTATATATGCATCTACCCCAAAACCCTACCATCATGTAGCATAAACACGACAAAGTCCATTCTTGTGTATCTATATCACAAGTTTTCATTTGAATTTTGGTGTGCTATTGATACGTACATTCATGAGATTGGGTGTCCCTGTGCTATGTTAGCGTGGGGTTTATGTCACCAAAACCAAAAGTCCCATTCATGCAACTGTGCTTTTTTTCCAACAAGCCCCTTTATGCAGCCTAACAGCAGTGACAATTGCAGAGATGCATTATTAATGCCCAGCGAGGACTGACGCTCAGAAAGGCTTCCACTAGTACAGCTTCCTGTCCTCCTGTCTGTCACCTCTGTTTCGTCTCTCTCAATCTCTTTCTTTATTCTACCAGCTGAGACACAAGTAATGCAATGACATGCAGAGCTGACACCCAGAACTGAATGTGGAGATGAGCCTGTCTTATTGACAACAATTATAAAGGCAATTATTTGTAGTAAGCCTACCTCACGTGACACTAATATTATATATATATCATGATTATATTGCAGTTTAAAACATTTTCAAATAGAAAACATATTAATAATACTACTACTTGTGCTACTGTATATTTTTGATCAAATAAATGCAGCGTCACAGATTTCAGCTACACACCTCCTGTGTCCGACATAGTTTCTTCTATGTCGGAGGTAAAACTTGTAAACGTAAAGCGGCACTGCCTCAAATCTCAACACGACCAGTACATTAACAATGCATCTGCTCATTCATTCTCCTTCATTCAGCTTGTCAAGGGGCCGTTTTAAATAAGAGAGAGACAGAAAGAAAGGGAGAGAGAAAGGAAAGTGTAGGTGAAAGATGAAGCGGTGGGCCTTGCAGGCATGAATCACACTCTTTTGAAGATGAATAATCCTTTTGAGGGCTAGCAGGCTAAGCTGATTTAGAATTCTGTTTCAGCCTTCTCCCATAATTCCTGTCTGCAGCTCCACACGTACTGGAAGTTAAAGTGAAGGCCCTGAAGATCGGCCGTCCGCGGGCGAAACCAACATTGTTTAGTCGTTATGTACGATAACTGCCAGAGCAAACAGCAACATGACCTCCCAAGAACCAAAACGGACTGTACATTTTAAAGTTAATGCATGTCAAACTGACCTGAACAGAACCACCAATGTTATTGCAGGATCACAAATAGAGATTTACTTCGGCTTGTAGGAAAACACCATTGACTTCATTAGGTTCATCAAGCTTTTTTTCTCTAGACGACACACATTACACTAAAAATGACATTGGAAACAAAGCCCCATGTCCTTTACATGCCTCATTCTTCCGTCTGACACCTCCAGCTCGTTCGCTCATGTCAAGGTGTTAGATTCCATCATTTGCACTCGAGACCAACGACGATCACCTTCCTCTACACGGCAATTAACATACATGGCTTGCTAATGTTAGTGATTAAGACAGAGGCAGACGCTGATTAAAATATTTCCCCTTGATTTGCCAATGGTAAACAACTTCCTGAAGACCAAGGTTGATGAACGTGGCGCTGCAATCAAGCTGCGACAGGAAGAAAAAAAAAAAAAAAAACAGCTCGGAGGTGCTAAAAAGAGTACGAGAGAAATAAAGACTGAAGGTTGGGGGAGTCCAATTTTCTTTCTTCACCCTCTGCGCCTCTCTCTCTTTTTTCCTCCCGAAAGAAAAGAACTCTGACTACTTAATTGGAGGAATCAAATTTAGTCAAGCACCCTGTTGGCTCAGACCTACATCATTAAAGTTGCCAGCTAACAAACATCAAAAACCAGGCAGCATTAATGAGGCAGATGTATTAATTTCCCATTTATGAGCAGCTAAGCAACTCTCCTCCACCTCTCCCTCTATCTCTCTCTCCTCTCGTTCTCCCTCTTTCATTCTGACAGAACTATTAATGATCTTTAATGCCCCACAGGCAGTAATAGGCCCCACTGGGAGAGCAGAAATACAGCGATTTGTATGGAGGATTTAGACATAACGGGAGAGAGCGATGGGGAGAGAGGGAAAAGGAGCTCCTGGGAGAGAGCGTTTGATCAGGCCGCGGTCTCTCCGAGGAGTTCGGCCCAGCGCTGGGACGGAATAATAAACGACGGGATGCAGATGAAATCAAACCGGCTGTTCGGAGACAGACAGAAAGGGAGAGAGAGAAAGTCAGGCGGCTTCTGATTGTCGCTAACAACAGACGGCTTTTAGCAAAAGCACCTCTGGGGGCGATGGAAACAGACGTAGGAAACGAGACCTGAAGGGAGAAAAGTACTGTCATCGAAGACAATTAAACAGGTTTAATACATAGATGCTACAGGATTAGCACAGATACTGATAGGTTACGTCTTAAAGGGATAGGTCACCCAAAAATTAAAATTCATTAATTTACTCCCCCTCATGTCGTTCTGAACCTGTAAGACCTTCGTTCATCTTTGGAACACAAATTAATATATATTTTTAATCAAATCCAAGAGAGCCGGTCCCTGACCCTCCCATGACTAAATTGCATCAAAAATATCTTTATTTGAGTTCCGACTACGAGTGAAGGTCTTGAGGGTGAGTAATTAACGACAGAATTTTCCTTTTTGAGTGAACTATCCCGTTTAATGGTGTAGATGCTAATATAGTTACTTTTATCATTATCGTTGTTGTGGCAAACAGGCCTTTACACACAAAGGAAGTGACAGTGCAGACAAAATGTGATGTCATGGACATGATGTGACATTAAACTCAGTTTGAACCTTTTATGTCAGACCTCTATTTTGAAGAAAATCCATCTATTTATTAGATTAAAGAAGCTAATGGAAAACAATCCTGTAAGAGACATAGTAGTAGATATTCTGAGGGAGAACTAACATGTTTTTGGAAATAAGAAATAAGAAAATGTTCCAGTGCCTGAAATGGTTTCACCACTGCAGTGCGAAACAAGGTAGTTTTCCATTTAGATTTCATTTCTACTAAAAATAACTTCCGCTCGCGTGTGTTTGTGAGCTAAAGCTTTTAACAATTCCCCGAAGTGCTGAGAGAAACTAAACACACAAATCTCTCGCTGCCAGAAAACAGCCTGTTCTTTGTTGGTATTCTCATGTTTGCTGTTCTACAATAAACCACGCCACAGATTAACCCAGATAAATAAGCTTCCTATCAAATTAACCTACAAATTATCCATGCAACACACAACATGCTCCAGAACCTCAAGCCTTACTTTCATTTTTTATTTATTAGTTTTTTTTGAAAGCTCTGTGCTGCAAGCCTTTTGTTTGTTTGTGTGTTTTGGGTGTTATTGTGCTAATTTAAGGCTTGCTGTGGGTCTCCAGAGAGATGGAGAGCAGATCTGAACATAGTCACAAGCTTATTAACAGGACAATGATAATGGTTTTCTTCCTCCAATGAGGCTCTTTGCATGATATAATCAACTGCTGTGCAGACCATGGCATAGAGAAGAGTTTTTGTAAATTTGATCAGTGATACACAATAGTTTTGGCTATATTATTACACTCATTCAGTTATAATCAAAATCAAAACAATGCATCATGTTTTTGACTCAATTATATCATTTTGGTTTTAAATTAATTTGTTATTTTCAAAGAAGCTACACCTTGTTTTCTGTAATCAGCTATGCTGGATGGTTAATGTTCTGACACACACACACACACACACACACACACACACACACACAATCCTGGCAAGACAATATGGCTGCCTATCTTGATAGCGGACTAATTTCCTGAGTGCAATGTGAATCTTCTGGATGTCTATGGCTGGGTTCAGCCCAAAGCGATTGTGAGATAGAGCCCACAGCTGGGCCACAGAGATAGCGGCTTTCAGTGTGATAGCCTCGGCCTGCCTGACTGCCTGTATAATGAGGAATGAGCGAGGAAGGGGGGAGGTGTCGGTAACTATTGGTTTCAAATCAGTTGTGTGATGGTTGAGATCAGGATTTGGGTATAAAAATCTGATTAAGGATCAGTGCTTCAGGGATGCTGAAAGAAAATATGGTGGACCAAAAAATGTGTTGGGGGCCTGTTCTGAAGAAGATACAAACAAACAGACAAAAAAATAATGAAAACAAAATAATAGTTATAAAAAAAGGAAGATTGCACACTGATTCTGAAATTCCTGCATGTGTTTTTCCATTTTTTCGTATTTGTCATCCTTTTCATCAAAATGCATGCTATGGATGAGAAAATGAAGAAAATCGAACCTGATAAGAAGATCGAACCTTTCAAAGACAGTGTGTACACATGATTGACACAGCATGAGGTTACATTTCTTTTTCAACGTGTGAAAGTTTCGGACTCAGTGTGCAATGACCTTCAGGTTTAGGTTTGTCTGTATGATTAACGTTTCGAAAAGAAGTCTCTTGAACAAAAACAGCAATGTTGTGAAATAATGTTACAGTTTAAGATTAATATAAGATATAATTTAGTCCTGTGATTCCTCCATTGTCACATAAATCTTCAGAAATCACTATGCTGATTTGCTGTTTAAGAAATATTTCGTAGTTTTCTACATCATATCGCTCAATATTTTTGTAACAAAAAATCCTTTTGAATAGATTTTCTGAATAGTTGTTTTCGGTTAATTTAATGCATCCTTGCTAAATGAAATTATTAAAATAATAAATAAATAAATAAGAGAATAAATAATATTTAAATGAACAATGTTTTTGTGTTTTGATAGAACATCTATTACATTTTCTGTGTATTGTTAGGCTTATAGAATTTGATTAATTGACTGAGTTTTTGCAAATATACTAGTTTTTTTTATATGGCACCAAAATTAAATTCCAATGTCAAATCTGGTCGCAATGAATAAAAACCAGCTGAGAAGCATTAGTTTAGGAAATGGTGTGTTTTTTTGTACAACGGCTGATGTGTGTGTTCCGGTGCTTGAGAGTGCGGTTTAATAAAGAGCAATAGCTTAAAACCTAAACTCACTGTCAACCACAAAATAAAATATTCATCTCTGGCATATGACGGATTCGTATCCAGATCTCATTTCAAACTCGTTCAGCTTTAAAAGCCCTCAAACACAACGTCATCTCTCGCCCTCTCCGTCTTCTCCAGAGCGACGGCATCCGTCATCATTCCACACGCCCTGATCGATGCCTTTTTTATTATGATATGTTACGAAAGTGACTTATGAAACTCCCCTCCCCCCGACCGTTTCATCACTGCGGTATTAGGATTGATGGCACTGCAGCTAGGGGAGATTAATCAAGCCCAGAGCACCCTCCAAAGCGTTCTGCGCTCGGCTGCGGCTGGCTGTGAGAGACGTGAGGGCATGGAGCCGGAACAAGCCTATCATTGGAACCGCTTTCTAGGGGACCTAGATTCATTCCGCCTGCAGGCTCTTATGATCAAAAGAGCATTCTTCTTCTTCACCACTGCCCACCCATCCTCCCCTCTCACCCCCCTCTTTCTGGGTCTCCTCCAGGACTCGTCTCCAGAATTGATTTCCCAGGGACGGCACCTCGTGCTGCTGCGAGCTGCTGTAAGGGCTCTAACGATCAGGCTGTGGATCATTAGTTTAGAGCACTGTTTTCCACTGCCCAGAACCCTGAGGCTCATACATCTTCCCCTCCTGCGCCTGCAGCTCAGCCCTGCTAAAGCACCTCATCACACACACACACATACCTTCCACACTTTTTGGCACAGGCGTATCATACCCATCCATCTTTGGCTGACTATGCCACTGCATTTAAGTGGAAGAGGTGAAGAATGCAAGAGAAAGACAAAGAGAGAAAAGAGAAACCATGACGGAAAGAAAGATTAAACGAACGTGAGAGTAAAACTACATATTTTCCAAATTGACCAGTTGGTGGGTTGCCGATGAATGGTCTCTCATAATCATTCCGGCCTCCCTTGACCCAGATTGGAGACATTTTTGAGGGATGTTTACATAAGACACATTCTTACATTTAATATGCAACAGATTTACAGAATATAGAGGTTTTGAGAGACTTTTTAACCAACTTCTACTAGTTTTAGTCAAATTTTTTAAATAATTGTAATTTTAATAATTATATAAGTAGTTTAATAACAATAGACATCAAAATGTGATATTCACTATAGTGCTGTCAAACGATTAATCGTGATTAATCGCATCCAAAATAAAAGTTTGTTCACATAATATGTGTGTATACTGTGTATCTTTATTACGTATTATATAAAAACAAACTAAATATTTTATATATATTTAAGAAAAAATGTTTTTTATATATTAAATATATTTATAAATAATATAAAATATACAACTATTAATATATAAAAATATAAACAACTACTCATTCTTATAACTAATGTAACTAATTTGAAAATATATACTGGATGTGTGTGAGTTTATATAAATACATAATAAATATACATAGTACACAAACATATATGATGTAAAGAAAAACTTTTATTTTGGATGCGATTAATCGCGATTAATCGTTTGACAGCACTATTTAGAGTAAGCTGATTCAATATTGCTAATAAAAAATGTATAATAAAAATCGCTGCCTAAATAATTTGTCCCTAATTTACTCAAAATGTGGCATCGGTAACTAACACAGTGTCTTAAAAAAAGATATCTATCTGTAACGTGTGTGCTATCTACACTATTCTACCTTAGCTAACAGAAATGAACTTCAAGTTAAACTAGCTGACAGATTCTTAAAAGCATAAGCTGACATAACTTCTCAGAGTTCTAGTTAATAAGAGTAACCTCTTAATCTATGTAGAGACAATGCATTTAAAGCTGCTACGAGGCATCATAATGGAGTACGAAAATGAAATTAACTGCACAAGAGAGACTGAAACTGATTTCACAGAATTCCTGTTGGCATTTCCAGTCCTACATAAAATATTATGACAGTAAAAAAACTTTAGAAATTCTAGTAACCTCCAGTGCTTCCCGACCTTCACGTACATACGCTACAGATGATGCCCGCTCCATTAAACATGGGAATAAAATGTTAAAAATGAAAGACATGATCCATCTCAGAGTCTCAGCCCCCAAAGAGATGCGTGTCTAAAAGGTCTTAGCGTTTGAGAGTGCAAGGTGAGTCGCTCATGATGAGGGGCATAAAGAAGAGATTGTCGCCACTGCCGAGGTCCTTATTATTTTCAGCTCAGGAACAATGTGATCTGATTTCACCCTCTCGCAGTCTGTCAATGAGCTGAATAGAGAAGCTGATTGGACTTCCTCAGGCACGGAGGGCAGACTCAGTCAAATCCACGTATGCCAGTCGTCTACTGGGTCTCAATCCCTCGCGCTCTGTCCAACTCATTTTCTTTCTCATTTGTTCTTGTCTCTCTCTCCGTAATTCTTCACTGAACAATAGAGCATCTCTCTGGACTGTGATCCGAAGGGCCATAAACGGTTGGGTAATGATGATGTGTCACTCTCTTAAACACTCTGGCAGAGGAAGCCCATCTTTAACAGGCCTTCATCAGAAGAACACTAAATCAACACCGCCAACTCTCAGACGCTGAAGTAATCAGCTTTCCACTGTTTTAAATCACATTTCCAACAAAAGAAACAAACCCCATCCAGCTGCAGCACTAATGCTGCAACAGAGGAAATGGCTTTAAAAAAAAAATCATTGAATGTGGAAGAAAAAACTTGGAAGTAATTCTTTAGATGTATTTGTGATTTAAAGAAGTAGTAAACCAAAACAACAATAACAAAAAGGATGACAGTGCTAAATGAAGTTCAAATCAAGCCGCCCAGCTATAATTTAATTTCTTAGCCGTATTCAGTCTGGCTAACTGACATGTCCTGGCTCAGGAAGTTTCTGGAGCGCTGCTGGGGTTGGACCTGACGCTGATTTACAGCTGTGCTTTAGTGGATCTAATAAGCCGGGCAAATGCCTCCCCTCGGCCTGGCACCAGCCCACTGCCTTCGCCCTAATTATTCACATATTTTGGCAGCAGATTCCTTCCCTGCATCCCTCCCTTACTAACTCCCTGACGCTCAGAGGATAGAGAGAGAGACAGACACAAAGCTCTTAATCAGAGTATATCAGTTAAAATAAATGAGAGCAGAATGAAAAGAACGCTTTGCTGAAATTCCCTGGCTCAGGCCAAATGAGTTGAGTCTGGGCCAGACGGGTGAGATGGGAGTTGGCTGTGGAGAGATGAGTCTGTGTGTGTGTGCAGCCCTGCCAGTGGCTAGGGGAAATCTCTTACTGGATATACAATCTAGGCAAAAACAACACGCTTTAACACATACAACCACACATTTGCCACATACTAACATTTATTTATGAAGAGTATATTTGCAAAAACAGAAAAATCATGTTTTTTTATTATGTTATTATTGCATTTTATTGTGTTAGTTAGCTGTGTTTTTCATTTATTTTTTAACCTAATTTAAATTATATCTGTTATCTGAGTTATCTGTTTTTGCAAATAAACTCTTCATATTGTCAAATAAACATAAACAATGATGTAATACTAATACTATTTTATTTTGCTGTTTTCAATAAAAAAGATAAAATTATAAAAAAATAAGATAAAAAAAAAGAAAAAAGATCAGTATGATTTCTGAAGGATTGTGCAATTATGAAAACTGCTGAAAATTATATAAATCACATTTTTTAAATAAATTACATTTTATAGTTACTTTAAATATTAAAATATTATTGTTTTTTACTTAGCACAAGAAATTAACATCGCTAATATTTGATTTTTAAATGTTATTTCTCTATTTTTATTTAGATTATCTTTTATTTTTATTTAGCTGTATAACATGGAGTAAAAGCTTCATCAGTAAGCAAAAATTATTTCAAAAACCTTTGAAATTATGTATTATATTTTAGTTTAGTGTTTTATTTTAATTTTTTACTATTGCCATAAAATTGATTCACCATATTAGCCAATATATTAATATTGGTGTATCTCTAACATATAATGTATAATCTCTAATCATGTATAAATCTCTAATCATGTATAATGTATAATAATGTAAAAAAAAAAACAACAAAACAAAAAAAACCCTGATTAATTCCCTTTGCACTCTTTTTTAAAATGCTTTAAAATTGAATTTGCTACCTGCATTAGCACCAAAGCTCAATATGCTGGAGCATGCACGCTAACGTAGGCTACGGCTTTGAAATATATTCTGTATGTCTCTTCTCTCTGTCTCAATGAAACAATTCTTGAGCTTCTCTTCAGACCTTCTGAGCTATGTGCTGGGATGTCACCCGGACCAAAGCTCCATCAGACTGCTCTGATAAGACCTCTGCATGGAAATCCCCGCTCCCTCCCCCATCTGTCGGCCCTCCGCTTTCCCGTCCGCCAATCAGAGACTGAATCTCAAACGCTATCGCTCTTTGACAAGGTGAACAATGCTGTCAGTGCATGATACACGAGGATGCTGTTAATTTCTGGTGAAAGAGAGAGACAAAAGAGAGGTATGCAAGAGAAAGAGCGGTGATGGCTTGATGTGTGGGGAGAAATATGGTATCACAGCTTGCCTAAGGGAAGCCTGCCACAGAACTGCCTTAGTCTTTCTTGACGGGCCTGAGACTGTCAGAGGAATCTTCTGATGTCACTTCCTCCCCCGACAGAATTGACATGCGTACGAGCCGTGGGAGGGATGGAGAGAGAGAAGGACTGCTCCTCGCCGCTGTATTCTTTAATGTTGGCTCTTTTATCGAGGATTCAAGCTGTCAGCTGTAATCAGAGGACTACTGGTGCGGAGCAGAGGAGATAAGACCTGCCTGTCAACAACCCATCATACATTCCACACATATGCTTGCACTCATCCCACTCATCACACCATCCCCGGAGAGAGGGAGAGAGACACAAAACACAAGAGACACAGGTAGAGAACGACAAAATGGAAAAAGCAGATAAAAAACAGAAAGGGAAACAAGGGGACAGGAAATAGAGAGGAGGTCTCTTGGCAAATGACAGGGAAAGGCTGCAACACTGCACTTGTGTTTTGGTCTGTTTTTTTGTTGTCTATGGTACATCAGCAAGTATTAAAATCAAACTCAAATTTGTAGTGGGTATGTCTTAAATGACATGTTCATGTACCAAATATCACAGCCAGTGTTTCTAGGGAATCCTGCTAAATCTATGGCGTCACAACCGAATAAATCAACCTGTTCTCATAAAAATACGTACCTCTGTGTACTTTTTGTGCAACACCGTTTTTACACACCTCACTGCACATCTCGGAGCAGTTTCAAAGAGAAATGTACACTGAGTGCCGCTAAAACACTGGTTTAATATGTAAACCCTGGCACATTTTTATTACAATGATAAAGGTACGTACTGTATTGCAGCGGCTACCTGATAGTGTCAACAAATGCAAAACTTGTTGATGCAACCATGCCATTTCAACTTCCTTTTACACAGATTTGAACTGTTTTGTTGAACCGTAGTTACATCATATTCAAACCAGAGCTCCTCTCCTCTCAAGTACATCTCTGTAAGCTACT
Organism: Enteromius unitaeniatus; assembly: GCA_032359435.1. Taxonomy (NCBI): domain Eukaryota; kingdom Metazoa; phylum Chordata; class Actinopteri; order Cypriniformes; family Cyprinidae; genus Enteromius; species Enteromius unitaeniatus. The sequence goes on from JAUMHI010000051.1 coordinate 8,711,361, forward strand.
GAACAAACCTACTGTCTATAAAAACACATTGATATGAGGCTGGATACGTGTTATGCTAATGTTCAAAAGCATCAGTTTTCAAATATCCAAGCATATTAATATTGTTTTGAAGTCATAACATGATATTCTTTAAGTAATTGTGCGTACATTTGTGTAAAAAGGTGTTAGAGTTTTACTGCCTCTAGTGTTTCTTTTGGAAACTGCAGTAATATGTACTTGTTGGTACATATTTTGTGTCTCGCTAAAAAGTGCACCAAGGTACGTTTATGCCATGAGACAGGGAGAAATAAATTGTTGTTCAGTATGAATTAAATGTATATAAAAAGAAAACACTCCTTTACGTCCAGTGTCATGATTGGCGGACACAAAAATCCATCATTTTGTTTGTATATGTTGCATCCATTTGCACTAGACTGGAAAGTAAGTTTAAAAATGAGCAGCATGGGTAATTTTAAAAAGGCTTTCGTCATCTGCTAGTCTGTTTACTTATTTTGCCCCAAGGAACACTACTACACAAGTTAAATATCTTAGAATATAGCATGACGAAATTATGTTTAATTCTGCATATTCAATGAAATAACTGAAGATTTGATTTTAAAGTATAAAAACACACTCATCGCACACTGCAGCTATAATAGATTTTGCGTATTTCACTCTACTGAACGCATTACCAAGGCTGTAGGGCATCACTGTGGTACATACACACACAAACACACATGACTTCACCACAGAAGCAGCTGTTAGAGAATAACTAATAACTATTTGTGCAAGCGGACAGGAGTCAACCGGTGTTTGGTTACCAATTACTGCACAGCATCCTTCGCTGTTTACTGCAAAATAATACAGCTGATTGATAACACCATATCACCCCAGTTCCCTCAATGCCTCTGTGACTGATGTCTGCTATAAATTACACATTCACTTGTGGCCTCCTCTCAAATGTGTATGAAAACACTAGCTGACCTGAAATGAGAATACAAATCTGCACATGAGATAGACTGAGAAAGAGAGTGAGAGAGAGCGAGGTGTTAGGATAAGTCCATGACCATGAATAATGTATATCATGTCACTGGCCAAGAATATATAACACATCACATTCTTAGCATGTCTACATTCCTGGGTGTTATACTTCGATATCTTAAAGGGATAGTTCCCACAAAAATGAAAATTCTGTTATCAATTACTCACCCTCATGTCATTCCAAATCTTTGTTCATCTTTGGAACACAAATTAAGATATTTTTGATGAAACACAAGAGCTTTCTGACCCTGTATAGACAGTGATGTAACTTCCACGCACATCCAAGGCCCAGAAAGGTATGTCCGCAAAGAAAACGAAATAACATTCTGAATATGAACTAAATTTAACACAACAAATCATAATTAAAAGTAAAACTATATTTCTTTGTTTTTTAACAATGAGTAAAACTTCTTAAATTTGTCACAGCTTCAATGAAAGGCCAATATAAAACTTAAAAAAAAATATATATATTTATTAACTGTAATTTATTCTATAGCAGATTCAATAGAAACGTAACGTGAAGTGCGTGAAATATTTTAGTGCTGGTGAGATAGATAAGTGCTTAAAAAGTGTTAATTGTGTGAATTAGTTTGGGGTTTGGGACAGTTGTTGCCCTGGAGCTCAGTGATTAGTATCAGTGTTTGCTTCCTGTCTCCCGCTAACTCTCTTCTCCCATGCTACACCCAAACTCACTTATCCGCCTACAAATGCCTTAAGCTACTACTTTGATGCAGCAATGCGACAGTCACACACACACATACATGCATACTTACAGACACGTACACAAACAGGGGCTATGCTAAGGCTGACTGTTTTATTGAACTCTTTAAAAGCCAGACCACACATTGCTCTCGCCTCATGCTTGCACCCCACAGCCGAGTGTTGCCACATAATCTCATTGATCCTATTTTCTTACACAGTTTGGGCTCCTTTAACTTGTGGGAAACCAGCAGCGAGCTCCGGTGGTTTATTTCATATATCTAATTATGTCTAATTGACTGAATTTTCTCATATTAGTCCCTCACTCCCGTTTATTGTGGCCTATCACTTGTTTCATGTAACCTCACGCCTGCTTTTAGCTGCTCTTTAGTTTGTTTTACCAGCCAGCTCAACAAAAGTCCAGGTTTCTGAGGTACACTGTCAAAGGAATTATTATTAGCAATCATCTAACAATATTGCATCTATAACAGCATAACTGTTTTCAGTTTTAATATGTCATTTGATATACGTGTGTGTACAGCGTATATTATGTATATATAGTCTCTCACACATACAGAAAACATACTATTGGTAGTACATAGAATATATTTGGAAAATATTTGGAAAGTAATTACATGTTTATATTTATATTCATATAATTTATAGTATATCTAAATATTTTTTATATATAATCAACATATTTTTCTTAAATATATACATGCATGTGTGTGTATTTAAATACAAAAAATACTGCTGTAAAATAATTCATGTAAGATTTATCACATACAAAAAAGTTTAGTATTGTTTACATAATATAAGTGTGAACTGTGTATTTATTATGCATGTAAATACAAACACATGCATGAACATATTTAAGAAAACATGTTTACAAATTAAATATATTTATACAGAACACTAAATATAAATATGAAAATACAGAAATGTATATACATAATATTTTTTAAATATGTAATTAATGTGTAAGTATTTTATAAATTCATAATAAATAAACACAGTACACATACATATATTATGTAAACAAATACTCTCATTTTGGATTTGATTAATCACAATTATTCGCTTGACAGAAATAAATAAATAAATAAAATAAAGTATATAAAATAAAATATAAACATAAAACAAGTAATTCTAGCAAGGTCCTTAAAAAAACTTTTGAGGTAGTATGTGTCAGATGATCATCCTTAAGAGATCATTAATAAAAGCTGAATAGAAAAAAACAAACAAACATAAATGTGTTATTTAACATCACAATTATGTCTATACAGTACCTTCTTTCTGTTCCCTTCCTTCCTGTATGTCACACACACCCACATGCAAACACACACATCATCTCCCTCTCCCCCCAATTACAAATGAGTCCATTAGTGCGTGTGCAGTGCGCCCTGTGCTGCCGTCCCATAATGGCAGCTGAGATTTCCATCATGATCATAACGGTTCCCTCGGCTGCCATCAGCACAGATGGAAGGTCTCTCTTTAGAAATGAGCTATCTACCCACCAAAGGGCACATTGCAGGCTTTGTTATTTAGCCCGCTGTGCACGTAATAGCGCTGGTGTGTGTGTAATAACGTGTGTGCAGCTGCACGTGCCAAGTCTGCATCATGTTTGATGAGCACTGAAAGGTAAATTGGTGATAAAATCGCTCTATACTCCGGCGAATGATGATAAGACGTCCATATTTTACAGTCACCTCTTATGATGCTTTGTTACAGTGAATGGATGCCATTAATTTGCATAGTCAATTGTGTTTTACATCTTCTTGGTTCATTTGATTCCGAAGCAAACGCGAGTGCTGGATTCGTTACTGTCTTTGATTAATCTAAAAACACGAAAAATTGGAAAGCGCAAAACATTTATCAGCTTTTTATCATACAACTGCATTTAAAGAAGACGCATTAATGTGAACAGTCTAATTAGAGGTTTTTAAAAGTAAATGTGAGAAATGTACTCTGCTTTCTGGGTACTAATTACCTTGTTACAGATAAACACATGCACACACAGCTCTGCTTTCTTCTGTCACAGTAAACGCCTTTATCTTCAAGCGTTTGTTGTCATATGTCTCAGTAGGGGTCTCGTGTGTGTAGAGAGGATGTTTTCTCATAATTTACGTTTTTGAGAATATAAAGATGTGCAGAAAATAGCTTCTTCAGCCTACAGACCTTTACAAACTGCCTGAGGCTTTTAAAAGCTAAGGAAGGGCAGATTGAAAAGAAGAAAAAAGCGTCTTGAAGTACCACAGCACTGAATAATTAAAAGAAATGGGATTGATATGTTTGTGTGCTTATGAGAGAATTGTTTTTTTAATCCAACCACATTGCCCCACCTTAAAATCAGACGAAACATTACTACAACTACATTTATTACAGCATTCCTTTTGATTGAATAGCAAAATCTGTTTGAGTGACTGAATGGATAAGACAATTGATAAGGGTATTTAGTCTCACTTGTATTAGTTGGCTTTAACTATGTAGTCACATACTTTATTTAATTACGGTCTTCATATTGCATTGCAAAACACATATTTTGAGGTGTCCTTGTTACATGATACATGTATGTACTATTATAATAATAATAAATGGTGCATAATTACATGCAAGTAACCCTATAAGCCAAACCCTCATCCTAACCCTAACCATATAGTAAGTACATGTAGTTAATTAATTTTACTCAGTATATATGTATAATTACACTCTAACAAGGACACCTTAAAATAAAGTGTAACCCAAATCACTTTTGCTGCTATTGAGGTGTGATATGGGTAAAGTTAGGGACAGGTTTGGTGGTATGGGTAGGTTTAAGCATGAGTTTAAGTGATGGGTCAACAGTATAATTATAAGTATAATGTAAAACACATATGTACACAATAAGTGCATTGTACCAAATTATTTATTTTGAATGTAATTACATAGTAGTTAAGGCCAACTTATATAAAGAGTGACTGAATATATGCAAAAAACACCCAAATTAATAACGATTTTGAATTTACTCACCCATATTTTGATCATACCTTTCTGCCTAACCTTTCTGCTTTTGTCCATACAGTGAAAGTCAATGGGGTCCAAAACAACACTGGACCATATTGACTTTCACTGCATGGATGAAAAACACAGAGAGTTACAATAAATAAACAAATAATTTGTATTCCACAGAAAAAAAGTATTTATATAGGTTTGCAAAGACTTAAAGGATGAGCAAATTATGATAATATTTGAAAGAAGTATCATTTGTTATTGACAACAATTGTAAAACACTAGGTCCCATCAATTTTAAGCCCTGGAATCTTAAACCACCTTTTGTTAGACATTACATTTACATTTGAAATTAAGTGTCTGTATGCTAATGTGACATTGGGTTTAAATAACCTGGAGTGAATCATTAGTTTCTAACTAAAAAAAACAACAAACGAACCATCCTCTGAGGTTCATTAATCTTCATTTCTCTCCAGAGGGCCACTTAGTGTCGGTGATCTGTCCTGAGTCGGAGCCGCTTACACCCTCACTTACACAGACTGGACACAATCAATGGCTCTCCTGCTCTCTGAGCCCGAGGGACCATTGCTGAGGTGTTTAAACAGGCTCTGATAACAGCAGAGAGACAGTAGAGAATACCACAACCATTGCATCACGCTGCTGTCAAGACGTCCACACAGAAATGAGCTTCAGTCACAATGCAGGACATCAACAGGGCAGCCTCATTACTCCCAGTCAATACTGGCTGTCACAAAAGACACAGGGTGTGGATGAACACACGCACACATACACACACACACAGATGTAAAGCGAATTTCTTATGGGCATTATATTTACATATTTGCAGTTTGACACACTGGACCCTTAAGCCTAGACAATGGGGCTGTTTTAATAAGAGCCGAAATGTCTCCCATGAGGCCTCGGTTGCACATCCAGCTGGGGGATTCCATTTAATTTCCCTCAGGCCGGTGATGTCTTGTACACATAATTGGAGCCTTGCGCACAACAGGCCGAGCTCTTTTGTCGATCATCCTCTTGGGGTTAATCAGGACACAGACGGACACGATTTTCCTGACCTGACCTGTTTTTTGCAAAGCTGAACACTCTCCAATTATTCTGCTGTAACAAGCGTGTTGGTGAACACTTGGGACGGGAGACTAAGGATGTGTCTACACATGAGTCTACGTGTCCGGTGCGCTCAGAGTATATGCTAACGCACTTGTCATTAGGGTCATTTTATTGAAATCCATAGATGCAGAAAACGCTCTGGGGAAACATTACTGCAAGCACAATGCTGAAATAAATAACTGCGAGTCTCTATATTAATAGTACGAACAGGTATTACTATGCTATATCATTTTTATTTCAAATTGTTGTTGTTTTTTTAAAGGATACGCTGTGTAACAAAGTATATTGTGGGAAATCTTAACTTACTCAAAGCCTATGATTAAAAAAAATATATAATGAAATATATATATATATATATATATATATAATTACATAAATAAAAAGACAAAATATATATATTATAAAGTTACAAAATATTATTAAAAAAATCATTATAAAATAATAAAGGTCATGTTTATAATTGTATTATTATAATATTTAAAATATTCCTTGTTTTCAATTGTTGTTTAATTTTGAATGACTTCTGAGTGCAACATTTCGATTTCATGTAACATTTTGGGAGTTGTTAAACTCGAAGCTTAAAAGAAGAAAATAACAATTCATATATATATATGTGTGTGTGTGTGTGTATATACATAAATGGAAAAAATTAACTAGTAAAAATAAAAAAAAAGCTAAATTGCAAATGAATAGAAAAAATGCAAATGTAAAAAAATATACATAATTAAAAAATGAGAAGAAATAGAAGAAAATACAAGAAAAAAGTATATATATATATATATATATATATATATATGAACAAATATGTATATAATACCAATACATGTATGTAATTAATTAAAATAAAATCAACATACAATAGAAACATGAAAAAGCAATATAAAAGATGAAAAAATAAATGTACATAATTTCTTTTTTTTTTTCAAAATCCACTACTTGTCTTTTCAGAAGTCAACAATTGCTCTTCAAAACAAAGTTTACGGACAGTCACAGTCCAGCAGCTAATGGTCTGTGTGTGTAGGTGTGAAGACCCTGACAGACACCATACATACGGCCTCAGTTTAACCTTGGACTGTCTGGGAATAGCAATCAGCCTGCGGAGGACACCAAGGCAAAGACAGAGCGAAGGGTGAAGAACAAAGAGATGAACGTGAAGTACTGTAACATGTTCTACTATTCCATGTGTGAAGAAAAGGTCTGTTAGGAGACGTGGATCTGAAGACAAGGTCTGACTGCATACATTATTTAAACTAGATAACAGTCAACCAGTTCTCATTTATATTTATGAGCGCAGATAGCTAGACACATCTCAGACCAGGTGAGATCCATCACACAACTACCTGTTTCACATGGAATGGAATATTCTAGAGCACTCCACAGGTACAGGTAGTTCTATTCTATTCTATTCGTGCTGTTAATTTAATAAAAAATATATACATACGTTTTTCCTGAAATTAATCAGGATTAATCACTTTTAAGTTATATTTAAAAACTATTTAACTTTTTAAATATACTTTTATATGGCAATAATTTAATATTCCATCTTTAAATGAATTTAGAAATAATAATATTTAATAATGTAAATTTTTAATATTTGTTTAATAGCATCTTTTTACCAATAATATTGATGTTTTCAGGAGTTAAACAAGTGTTTAATTGTATAAAGTTATTAACACTAAATTCTAAATGAAATATAGAAAATCTTTAAAGCTAAAAAAGTTAATGATTTTGTCGACTTCTTTTGTATTTACTGTAATTAGAAGAAGTTTCATTTGTGCTTTAATATTCAACAAAATAACCTACATGTGATGTGGTTGTAAAAATGTAAAAAAATTAAAAAAAATAAAATATTTTTAATGCTGATAAACAGAAAAATGAATTGCCTTTTATTATAATTTGCCTGTGTTTACTTGTATTATACCTTACTTCTATGTTGTTTGCAGTTTGCAACACTGATCGAATCATTTTCACCTAAAGCTTTGCCACTTTATCATAATTCACAAGGGATGTTTCCCTTCAATTCCATTTCAAGGACTTGGCAACCTTGTCTGATTCACACAGGTGCATTATTACCTTTTATTGGCTTGTGCAAATGAATGCTGAGGTCGAGGGCTCTCGGGAACGTCTGTTAATGGAAAGTGTAAAATATCTCATGCCTTGGGTTGGAAGTCAACATAAAAACTTAAAATCAAAGAAGTCACTGAACTATTTCTCCATGTTAACCTTTCTTTTGTGTGTGCTTTCATTCCACACTGCCTCTCTATGCTATGCTGGAAATAATAGTGTTTGCTCAAAGGAAAAAAAGCAATTTGTGCCTTTTCACTGAGTGGGTTGCTACACAACTAATCAAGAATGATCTTGACCCTTTTTCCATCTCCAAGTGCCTGACTCGATGTGTGAAAGTCAGTTTATGACACACGAATAAAGGAAGCCGCAGACCACATGTAATGTTGTGTCCGTCCCCATCCATAAAAGGTCAGACAGGAGTGTGCAGGGTCTAAAAAAAAAAAAAAAGTATTGCTTTCGTAGGGCCCCTTCTGCAAGGATGTGTCCCTAATGGCAAGAGCACACAGTGTTAGTCTCGGCCCTGGATACAAACCCCAACCACTCAACCTCCCAGCACAGTGAGCTCTCCTTTGGGACTAAAGAGCCGTCAGGGGCTCTCATACGGGTGTGTGTGAGGAATCTGGAGGCATCAGCAAGGCTCATCATGGCCTAAGGGAAAAGGAAGATGCTGAATCCACACTAACAAGTTGATCGTTGTCCACATGTTATAGGCGAGCGTTAGCGCCCAGATATACAGCATGACAGAATGAGGCTCTGCCTGCTGGGGGAGACGGAGGAGAGAGAGTGTGTAAATGTGTGTGTGTGAGTGTGATTGTGTTAGCAAGTAAGGGTCGTCGGTGGGGGTCATTACTGACTGCCTTGAGGCACTCCGATGCCTCTCTGCTTATGCTCAGCACAAACAATAGCTGCAAGTCACCATTTCCACTAGAAAACAGGCACACACACACACACACACACATACATACTTACATACAAACTGTTGAGTTTTATCAAAAATAATGATAATAATTATGTGTATATATGAAATATTCTATAAGGCACAGTTTTTTAAATAGTCATATTAATATTAGACATACATAATGATAAATGTTATGATCAATGATAAATCATTTTTGTTATTTTTTATATTTTTTAGCTCTATATAGTTTTTTTTGTCTCTTTCAGTTTTAGTTATTTTAGTAGTTAAATGAGAAAATAATTAAAATTGATTAAAATAATCTCAATTAAAATCAATTGTAAATTCAAATTTCAAACTACTGTAAATGAAAAATAAAGATTAATTAAAATAAATAAAAGTAATTTTTTATGGTTTTAGTTTAGAAAAACACCCCATCATAATTATTATCATCATCATCATTAATTCATAATAATAATAGTTACTATCATTATTATAAAAAAAACAAACATCTAAATAAAATACCTTAATATCATCATTATTATGACTAATTATAACCTGCCTCTAATTGTACTGCTAGCCTTCAGTCCCCATATAATGCTGTTCTCAAACACAAAGGAGGTGTATTTAATTGGTGTCAATCAAGTAGCAGCACTCCACCAGTGCAATAAGTGGGCTACACTCTTTTCCCCATAATGCACTACCGCGGCAGCCTGGAATGAGAGGGACGGCCAGGGGTGAGGGGGTGGTGTGTAACTGTACAGCCTGCTGACCTGCCCATCCATCAAGCAGCATGCATCACCCCTCTCTCTCCCTCTAAATCCTTCTGCTGTCTGGCAAGTCAAAGGGCCTGTAAGGTCGTCACATAATTTTGGCGGTAGGCCCCTATAATGAGCGCTGCCTGCCCACCCGCCCCCAGGATCTCTGCGATTAGCCTTCAACACACACACACACACACACGTGATCCGTCTCCCCCAGCTCTGGCATTTACAGCGCTGACCTTGCCTGGAAATAACAAGGATCAAAATAACCCGCCACCATAAGAAAGAAATTAAAGAAATAAACACGTCATTAGAAATAAAATGACGGAGATGTGTCAGCGCTGTAATGGGGCCCGCAGAGTCTCTTGAGTCTCCCAAGCATCAATCACCCTGCCAGCCCGGAGCCCCCTGGTCGGCTCAGGGGAAACGGCTAGGGGAGCAAAAAGAGGGAGGGAGAGACGGAGCAAAGGAAGAAAAGCCAGTAAAAATTTAATGCACTCCGCAGAGCGGTCATGTCATACTTGGTTATGGAAAATAATCCCAGATGCTTGCAGTGGCTGAAATGGAGCTGTTACGTGCATGCCTCCTAACTCTGTCTGACAGCCGTGATGTACGACTACCATTACCGGAAAATATCACTTCAACTAACCCATGATCCGGCTCCACTCAGGGTCACATTATCCACGAGGAACAAATTACACCACTCCCCCCGCCGCTTCCTCCCAACCCCAAAGTAAATACAAATTTCCTACACGGGCCGGTACAAACGAGGGGTGATACGTCAGCTATGACAACGCTCTGCGGAGTGACGGAGATGATGAAGTATGTGACAAATCATGGGCTGACAGGCCACTCTACAGCAATCAGCCTCTGTCCCGGCCTCACGAGCGCCCACTCAAGCCTGTAAACACCCCTCTGCTCGCTTATTTCAGATGCAGGGAGGGCAAAACACATAATCTTTTACCGCTGACAACTCGCTCGCAGAGCTTTATTACCCGCCCCGTTTCACCGCACGGAAGTGTGGCGAGGAGATAAAAAAAAAAAAAAAAAACGTTTTATGTGCCAGTGCTCCGGCTGAGTGATGGAGAAACTAATGTGCCTCTCCTCCTCCTCCTCCAACCACCTCAGGGCAAACATCATCAGAAGACGATAAAAGAAGAGGCGGATAAGGGGCCAGTTTACATATATGGGTAAATCTACAAAAGTGGTGGACTGCATTATTGGAGTTTTGGTAGCGATATCTTTGGGTGTTAATCCATAGAGTTGTCATTACCGAAACAGTCACTACCAATACTTCATCATTGTTTCGGTAGTGACAAAAGGAAACACATAATTCTCATATCTCAGGACATAAACAACATTTAAGCAAAACAGTTAAGCAATTTGTTTTGTATTTTAATATGTTTTAGTAGTGAAAATGTGCTGTCACTACCGAAACATTGTATGTTTTGTCAAAAATAAAGCATACTGAATTATCAACTAAGATGTTACTTTATGATAGTTTTTGGTTCAATATATATATTTAAACGAAGGAATCCTTAACTTTGAAATAAGTATATTCCACTTTTTGCTTTTACAAAAAAGTCAAAATACAAAAAAATATCATTAAATACACTTGAAATATTGCTAACCATGTAACTGTTATGGATTTAAATTAAAATAAAAATGCATAAAATTATTCACAATTTCTTATTTGTTTACAATATTTACAATCTAAATGTAAACAAAATCTTAATTGGTCAATGTGACTCTTTAAATTAAATTATTATTACTGTGTTTCGGTAGTGACAAATTTCTGAAAATATAATAATATGAGAATTAACTGCACAATTAATAGAAATGTGTACTTTGAATATAATACAATTTTCCTACACACAATTTTATTTTGGGGACGTTTTTTTCAAGACATCTGCAACCCTGACTTTGGATCAGCATACGTACGATCATGGTTTTGTGTCAAGGACGTACACGGTTTCTTAAAAGCGCAGGTCTCAAACAAGAGGCGAGCGAGTGAAATAACAGCACTTTGCTGCTGATAAATCTGCAAATGCTTTCAAATGGCGTCCTCTGCCCTTGGCCACATATAGACGGGGGTGGGGGGGTACACAGGCCCGCGGGAAGAGCGAGAGGGCAAGGGGTGTTAAAAGAGTTCAGCGATAAAGGTCCTCTTATTTTCCCTTTTAAGGCCTCATCAAGTGCATTAAAATGCAATAGGAAGTTAATTTGGAGCCAAAGGTGGGATGCTTTAAAGGTACTTAAGATTAATCTTTCCATGCTTGTGTGATTTGTCATCTCCATCTACCTCTTAAAGGTAATGGGCTGATAATTGATTAGTACACATAAAACCATTTTTCAGCACGCTTTGTGCTCTCAAAGGTTTCGGTGGTGTATCTAATGGGTGTTAGCATTAAACATGTCGCATTAGGTTTGTAATGCTTATGCTGAAAGAATTATAAAGTGGTTTAAAAGCATTATTCACATTGAAAAGCGCTATATTTATTAATAAATGTTCATAATCACATAACGCAATACATATGATGGGAACTGTGGAAAGGATTAAAAAAGAGATAGATAGATCTTTGATACTACTTTAGTCACAGTTGCTATGGTTACTGGTAAGGAATACGGGCTTGTTCATACAGACAGAATTCTAAACTACAAGCTGCTGTGTGAACGAGACATTTCGAGACTCACACCAGTAAAGCAAATATGGTTGCCAATCCCAAATACAGGATTGACAACCGTATTCTGCTGCTATTTTGTTACATGCACGCGTGCAAACTCACACAGTATTTATTTGTTTTGTCATAGGCTTGTTCTAGAGACATTTTGTTACACACACACAAATATATTTGCCATAGGTCTGTTTTAGAGACATGTTACATGTCTTTGATAAAGAGCTAATTGCTTTCCTTTTGAAAAAAGTTTCACATTCAAACTGTAAAACATGTCATGTGTGTCAAAATCATGATTAAAAACAAAATCGCAATATTGTTCAAGAAAATTGTGATTGGTTTCTTTTTTGTCCATATCGTACAGCCCTACTATCTATCTATCTATGTCTCATGTAAATGAAAAAAAGAAAATAGTGAATTAAAATTAAATATTATTTCCAGTAAATATCTAGCCATTCTTTTTTTCCAGAAAGTGAAAAAAATATGAAACTTGTAAATATTATTCTAGTAAATATCTATCCATTCTCCAACCCATCCATGAATTATTAGATCTATCCAACATGAATAAAAAAGACATTTTTCAAAAATTATTTTAGTAAACATCTATTCAGCCATCTATTCATGCATTAAATAATGAAAACATTATTATTTAATAAATATTATTTATAATTTATTATTATTTATTATCTATCTACTTAAAGAAAAAAAAAAAAAAAATTAACATTTAGTGAACATTAAAACACACACACATAAACACACATTCAAATAATCTTATTATTGATATAAAAATCAAGCTTTACTTTTTTAAAAAGTAAGTAAAAAAGATTAGTAAAATAAGAAACATTACGCTGGTCATACTTAAACTTAAACCTATGGCTTATGTGTCAAGAGCACGTGTGTAACCCACTGCACCACGGCTCAGACATAAAGATGGTTTCTGAGGGTAGAGAGGCAGAGCCAGAGCACATGTGCTGATTTGTTGCTGGCTAAAGTCGGCACAGATTCACTTGAGCCTCAACGGTCTTTAAACGCTCTCAGATGGCGTAGACCTGTTAGTGTTAACTGCACCATGAAAAGGGGACGTTATTGGATCTGGGCAGCTGCGGAACATCAAACAGCCCATCTCTCGCTCGCTCTCTGCCAGCCACAGCAGACATAATAATCCCCCTTGAGCGGCTGGTAATGAGAAGACAGGGTCCTACCTGCTCTCTCTAATAACAGACACTTCTTCTGCACACAAATCAGGGCAGGGGGCGGGGGCCTGGGGTTTGGGGGGGCGAGCAGGTTGTGGGGAGAAGAGAGAACAAGATCCCTGGCACACTGAGAGAATAAGAGAGAGAGAGAACCAAAGTAGCAGGGGCATCCATGGACCGAAGTGAAGCCAAAAGCCTGGAAGGTGGAGGCCAGCCACAGTTGCCAGGGCCAGCCAAACGCTTTCAGAGCATCCTGGATGCTGTTCAGCTTGCATGCTGCCAAATCATCTAGCAGCAGGAGAGAGAGCACGAGAGGACCGGGAGCCAGAGAGGGCAGACAGCGGGACTAGGGCCGTGTTCCAGTTGGAATAGACCAGGGCCACATGATGAACAGTGTACAGACTGTACCATTTAATAAATCTCTCGCTCTGCTCCAGCTAACACAAACGAGATGTCAAAAGACCATTAAACACTCTCACACTTCATGCAGCACGTCCATACACACACACACACACGCGCGCTCTACTTCCTGTAAAAAAAAAAAAAAAAAAAAAACCTTCAAAGAAAAACAGCTTCATTAGCATTTAATGTTTCATAACACAAATTCTTGAAACACCATTCCATCAATTATACTAATTAATCAAACCTGCATTATTACAGAGTAAACTACTTAAAGGATAATTGCTGACATAATTATTTACTGCAAGCCTCCATTTGAAGCTCTCATTCGAAAGTATTTTATAAATAATATATTATTTAATAATATTAATTTATTAGTATCATTAATAATATATAAAATATTATAATTATTAACATAACAAATATTTAATTTGTAATTAAAATGACTTAAATATTTGATATATATATATATATATATATAAAACAATTGTTATACTATTTAATAAATAATAATAAAATAATATAAATGAAAATAATGTTTATATGAATAAACTGTATGAGTTAAACCTTGATGTAAAGCAAGTTCTATATTATTAAATTATTAATATTACAAAAAAATTGTTCTAATACAGAATTATATACAAACAAAAATGTGTATTTATTAATATTTATTGTTACCTACTATATTTCTATTATAAAATATATAGAATGATAATTCATCTATAAAGTTTTTTTTTAATCAAATGTATAAAAATTCTAGAACAATTAATGATAAGTGTTACATTTTCATAAAATATTACAGTAAATATATAGTTTCTGTCAAAAGGGAGGGAAAAAAGTCTTGTTTTTATCATTTTTGAAGTCAGAAAGTGATTTCTCCAGAGCCTCTTTTCTCATTTCCTGATTTGGGCCAGAGGAGAATAAAAGAGACAGTTTGTCTGTGGATGAATAGAACTGACCCATTAATGTGACAAGTCGTCTTCCCCTACTGCTGCTGAATATATACTGTACCGTAACTGATATTGCAGGAGAAAGAGCTACCGAATTCAGTCCCAGAGAGAAAAAGCATGTGAAAATATCACGGATCTGTCACTTATTGCTAACGCGGCTCAACATGCTCACGGTTTTGTAAACACATTTTAAGAGCTATTGACAGAAAGAGATCCCTCTGAAGTGTTTGCGAATGTGTGTGCGTTTGAAAGAGAGCGCTCTTGTTTCTTTGTTTACCTACTAAACCCTTCCATTGTTTTGACACATAATTAATCAAAGGCAGAGAGAATGACATGACATTGTGAAAATCATTAGAGGAATAATGAGAAGCCGGAACACAGCAAGCAAAACAGCGATTAATGTCTTACGCCGCACATCTCTTGTCATGCCGCAACAAAAGGGCTTTGACTGACATGGCTAATTCGACTCAGCGTCATCAAACAACCCCTGCTTTAAAACAACAAATGAGGAACATTCAAAAAGAGCGAACAAAACAACATTTTTGGTGTAATCATCCTGATGTTCGACAGACAGTACATAAGTGGTGCGATGTGTCTTGTCAAGCTTTTCGTAGCTCACATCAAAGTTAGCCTAGAGCCTAGTGTTCAGTTAAATTCATGCATTTAAATAATAGCCTCATTTCATTATAATTACACTATAAATACGACGGATATAATCATTCAGCTCCACTTAACGTAAATCCTCATACCCTATGTCCTGTGGGTTGTACCTTAAATAAATCTGTAGGAATTGTTACACGGTAATATGTGTAAAATGTAACTTGTGAAGCTCGTAATGGTTCTTTTCAAATTTCGCACACCATTTAGTCGTTCATAATTAATGCAGAGTTAATTAAGGCCTTCTCACAGTCATTAACAAGATGGTAATTCTAATTAAATAGAAACACACTTTTAAGTAGAGTCTAATATTGGATTCTCATTGATTCAAGTTTGATTAAAAAAGAATTAAGATCATTTTAGAAGTGCTATATGATGTAACATGGTATTAATAACACTAGACTACAGCAGCTACTACTTACTAGCTTTGCATTTGTTAACAGCTCTTGGAATTTGTGGAAAGCACAATTCAGTACACTAATTACAATAATTTTTTTTTGCTTAAAAAACAAACACATCCTATATAATAATAATAAAAAATTATAAAATGTGTACTTTTAAATTTCTTACCATTTAAATTTTAAATGGTAAGAAATAAATAATGTCAGTCAGTTGGAGATTTAAATGAATTAATAGTAAGTATATAAATAAATCAATAAATAATAATAATAATAATAATAATAGTAATAATAATAATTAAAAACTATTTTAGATCATTAATAACTTTCAAATATTTTATGAAAAAGTCTTAGATTTTAATTTGACTTTAATTTAAATGATTTAAATAAATCAATAAATAAGTAAATAAATACATTAATAATAATAATAATATTGTTAAAAGATAAATAATAAAAATATTAATATTATTATATTAGCATTATAATATTAATAAATAATAATAATATTGTCAAACTAATTTAAATGATTAATAATTTATTTAATATTAAATACATTTTCAGTAACTTGGAGATTTATTAATTAAAAATAAAAAATAAAAAAGTACATAAATACATTAAAATATGTATTTTATTATTATTATTTATGTATACATTTTTAATTTTATTTATTTATTTTTATTTTTTTCAATCATTGATGTACATATACATTTGCATCACAAGAAACCAGAGGCAATACAACAAATGATTTATGCAAGTTACTGTAGCATTGATACGATGCTGACAACAAGAGAGCAGACAGTGATCTGCCACCTGAAAACATCAGCAACTAACAGAAACAAACTACACAGTGAGTGCTTGACCTCCAGTGACATAATCACTATTAAAACCGGGTTTTTGTAGTTGTGTCTGCATGTATAAAAAATACTAAGGCCCAGTCTTACCTTGTCTTCTTGGTCACTCTCACTGTCACACTGTAAGACAAAGAAAAAGGAGACATTAGGACAGTGCCGAGTCTGCTAGATGTGATGAGCTGAAACACTTTTTTTTTGCTTTTAAATATAAAGCTATTATGAAGTGGAAATCTGATTTCGGCAGTCTCGCACTGCACAGCTCATCAGCAGAGTAATAAAAGTCTAAGCAGGAAAAGACTGTTCTTATCTCACTCAGTGGCCAGGCCTCATTACATCTGCCTATTACCACCAGCAGGGTTTTTCTCCCCGACACCAACTAGAAAACGAGTCCAACTATCTTCACGTCTCATAGGCTACAGACACACTGTCAGTCCGCTGCTTAATCATCTTCTGTACACAGAGTTCGCTTGTTTACAGAAATAACATTGAATCTTGCTCATAAAAACAATCCTGAAATCCAGTGAATCCATTACTTTGGCCAAAAATAGCTAACACTAAATGGATTTGATTTTTGTTAGAATTTGGTATGCTGACTTTGTGATTCAGATTCATATGAGCATATTTCAAACATTTTGCTGTAAATTATAGAGAACCGTTTCAGATTGATTCGAAGCATATTTTTAACTATTCATTATGAGAACCAGCTCAAAACGACATATTATTTTGATACTTCAGCTACACTAGTTATGTTTAGATCAAACAGGGCTAATAGAGTCATTTGTTTATGAATCAGAATACACTGTTCACATTTTCATTGTTTTTAAAATTGGATTACACTGGTCAAACTGTTTTTGTTTCAGTATACTGTAAAGAATTGGTTCATAAGGTCATGTTGTATGTTCGATCCACTTCGAATCGGCTTAGAGTCATTTGTTCGTGAATCAGGCTACACTGAAGGTGTATAAATAGGATTTACTAAAAAGAGCCAGTCTGAATAATGCTGCTCTGGTAGCTCTGTTGGATTCACTAAAAAGGACCAGTCCACTTGTTCTCAGAATGGGACTACACTGGTCACACTGTATGTTTTTGATTTATTAAAAAAGAACCAGTTCGCACGAGTCATTTATTGTTAGAATTGCTCTATATTGGTCACACTGTATGCTTTCGACTCACTAAAAAAACTGGCTTATACTGTATGAGTGATTTTTTTCACTGGACTACACTGGAGGTACTCCAGAAGATAAATTGGACTGATTAAAGACAACCAGCTTAAGTCCTTCAATTTCAGAATCAAATTAATCTGGTAGCACTGCATGGGAAAAAGAACCAGTTCATAAGTCATTCATTCTCAGAACTGGGCTTCACTCATCACACTGTATTTTTTTTGATTTATTAAAAGGAAACAATTCATAACAACGAGTCATTTTTTTCTGAAGTGGGCCACACAGATCGAACTGTATGTTTTAGATTCACTAAAAAGAATCACATGTAAAACTACAAACATTATTCTCAAGGAATAAAAAAAACATAAAAAGACAAAACGACAGAGGGCATTGGTGTCTCCATGCAAAATAAGTCAATGAATAATTGGCAAATAAATGAATAAACATAGCATGATATTAAAATGCTGAATTTAAGCCTTTCTGACCAATTTCAATTTCAAGGTCCACTTAATTCTTTATCTGCTAATTAGCAAGAAGCACACAGATGACTTGGCTGAGGGAGATGCGTTCAGGGTTTGAGTTTGGACTCCCTAATGAAGGCCTGCAAGGGGGCGGGGCCTAAGGTCTTCCTGGGCCAATTACACCAAGCGGAGCTTAACCCTGTGGCAGCCCTGAATGATTGACAGTTCTGGGAGCCGTATTCCTGCAAGGACTGATTGCTAGGGACAGAAAGTGAGAGGATGGGACACAGGAAGAGAGGGAGGGGGGGGGGTATATTCTGGCACAAGTCTCTACCGTCTGACCTGATACAGGGCCTGGTGAGCAGCATCCAATTTACAGCCCCAGTCCAACGGGATTCGAGACATACGGGGCTCATGTATTATACATAACCAATAAACACACACATACCAGATGTTAATAACCTACTGCTCTGGTGTGTGCCAGCATGCTAATATTGTTAGCATTACAGTAAAAATGCTATGAAACAAAATCGGCAATATAACTGAATTTAACTGTGTTTCCATCCTGGGTAATAATGGTCGATTTAACATGCGCGACTGCATGGAGCTTTCCTGAAGGCCTGGGGCTCCCCCTCATTTGGCCTAGCCAAGGTTCGTGAAGAGTTAAAATAATGAGCAAAATGTATTTTTCCAGTGTGTTGTGATCCATAAAAACACCGTCGGCATCTCCATTGGCGTGTCAGTGCTCCCCGCGCCCAGCCTAGCGCTTTGATTGCGGGGATATGAGAGGAACGAAATGACTCGCCCTTGCTTGTGAAGCAAATGGAACGCGCTAATAGAACTCATCGCATTACCCAATGCAAAAGTGCCATAGCTCATTACATCAGGATAAAAGGATATCATTGTAGACGGTGAGCAGAATTGACTTTCTGCGCTGCAACTTGATGATTTAATCAACTGCTCTCTTTCGCTTCTCATCCGCGCGCCTGTCGCTAACACAGGTGCAGCTAAACGACACTCTCTCGCAAGCCAGCAAGTGGAGAAAAGGGGAAGAAATTGCTGTCATTATTCTTTCTCTCTCTCCTGCTCCTTCTTTCCAAGAATAGAGGTATGCAAATTTCTATACTGGTGCTGAAAGAAGAAATTGAGAAAGGAGGGGTGGGTCCAGACGGAAATACCTTTATAGTAGGAAAGTAAAAGTAACGGAAAAGGTAAGATGAGATTTGACAGGCAAGGGCAGCCAGCTTGTTTGTCCTTAACAGGAGAAGCTGCTCTTTTCACAAATAAACAAAACAAGGCAAGATCTGTTACATGGTGTAATTCAAAGCATGCATGTATATATTTAATGAAAATATGTTATGTTTATATATTTAGATATAATATTAAATATAAGAAAATAAATATATAAATGCATGTACATGTAAATACTTTCAAAATATATACTGTATGCGTGTGTTTTAATATAAACATAATAAATAAACACAGCATAAACACATATATTATGTAAATAAAGACTTTTATTTTGGATGTGATTAATCATGATTAAATATTTGACAGCACTGATATATTTTTTTAGTTAGTAAACTTTTTTAGTTTAGTTTTAGTTATTTGCAAAAACAGGTAAACAGGTATTACAGTTTTTTTAAGTGTTTGAAAAAGTTTTCATTATATATATATATATATATATTTTATATGTATATTAAAGTTATATACACAATATAATACTCAAATATACACAATATAATAATAATGCAATAAAATCTACATTTTATACTATAATTGCCAAAAATATATAATATAATATAATATAATAATAAAAAGTTATATTTATTATTGACTGATGAAGCTCACATCCATTTGAACTGCTGAAGTTCGAAGAAAACAACAGTAAAGGATGCTGACGAGAGAAGATACGAAGAGATTTTTATAATGATGGTCAGTCCAACATATTTAATTCCTCTAAAACACTTGGTATTACAGTCATATTGGAAAGATTAACTTGGGAATCCATCTCAGCATTTTCTTGCTTTTTTTCCTAGCGTGGTGTTAATTTCAAAGCCAAACACTTCGCCAATTGATCTTGGCTGCAGATCAATATAGCATGTTAAGCTTATTAAAACAGCCAATGGCCTCAGTGGAACAGGAGAGCCATCTGCTTTAGTTAGACACGCACTCCTCAGATACAGCGAAGGAGGAAGAAGTAAGGAGCTGATTATGCCTCCGAATGAGACCATAGTGTTCATGAAGTCTGTACTGCAGCAGTGCAGCATTGGAGCTGAGTTCATGATGCATTAAAAACTAAGGAATCGTGGTTCATTATGCACCTTTACGCATACTAAGTATCAACTGGTTTGAGAAGGGAATGCCTTCAGTGTTCTGCGGTTTGAAAAGCCCTTGATATGTGGCCAACATCTTGTTACTCAGGAAAAGTCAACACAGCGTTCTTTAAACAATTTCATGGGTTCTTGAGAGTCTGGATTGGACTTTAAGTCTCTGATTGGCTGCTTTCTAAACATCACATCCACAACGACCAACTTTTTTAATCAGAGCATTTACATGAAAAATATCTTCAAGCAAAATACATTTCATTTCTTTCCTATTTGAAGTCAAATCCCATAGGCCTCATAAGCGCGGCTAACAACGGCAGGCAATAAAGAAACAAAAAGCAATCGTTTCCCGAGCGGTGTTTTTTGCCATTGTCCGAGGCTCCGAGCTCAACCAGACTTCTCAAAAAACGAAAACCTCGGAGCCCACATCAAACCTGCATGACACAATCTGGTGAAGGGCCAACATAATGAAAAATGTGTGGTTTCAACCCAGCGCTGCTACGAGCCAAACACAGCAAACACTCTGAAAATATGTCTCAAAAAATATGTTCGAAAAGAGCGCATAAAGAGATCTGTTCTTATTTAGCAGTCATTGATGTAAAACCGCAGTCAAATGTCAAGTTAGGACACAAAAGTGTTCGACGTTCCATTTCATGGTCTATTTGCCATTGTGTTGTAATTGGCACTGTCAACGAATGCTGAAATGAATTGAGACTGATCTGAGCTTGATTACAGAGGCAGCGGGGGTCCGGAAGGTTGACGATAGGTTGGTACTCTCTCTCTTTTCTCCCTCATTCCCTCCTCCTCTTCCCTATGCTATTTTCACTCACTGCTGTCACTCTCTCTCTCTTTGCCTGCGGGCTATGGTGGGTGGCGGTGGGGGACAGCTTGAAGAATGGCAACCATTGCCAGGGTCAGCTCTGACAGTGCCAATTTGATGCGCTGCCGCGGAGAGCTACGTGCCCCACCTCCCTCGTCCCCCCTCATTCTCTCTCCTACCTCCCACAGAAAAAGCTGCGCGTCCTGATGGTTTTCTGATGCAAACCATGGCGCGGCAAAATGGTTTTTCCCCTCCTGCTGCCTGCTTCTCCATCTGCCACTGGGGCCGCGCCGCCGCCGGCCGCCTGCCTGTCACAGCGTGCAGCGAAATTAGCCAGGGAAGAGGCGCTCGCTAGCGCTAATTACGTTTTAATCATTGGAAATGTGTTGGCAAATCAAGGCCTGGAGCTCCCACTCTCTGCTCTGCGGAAAGGAGGAGTGTGTGTGTGCGAGTGTGTTGAGATGGATAGAAGAGGAAAGACGAACAGAGAGAGGAACCGAAAAACAGGCCCAGCCAGAGCTGAGCTAAGAGTCAGACGCGCTGAGGAGAAAATGGCGGCTTGCCTTGTGCTGTCTGCTGAGAGTGAGGCTTTGAGTATTGGGCCACAGAGAGGCAAGAAATTTCACCGGAAGCTTTGTGCTGTGAGATGGAAACCACAGCTTCTCTTGAGTCTACTATATAGAGTGAGTTATGTCACACTGAGGTAGATATCGAAGAGTCATGAGTGCCAAGGTGACATTGTAGTAGCTACTGATATCTGGCTCGCAAAATACCAAGCAGATACTGGGATTCCAAGCATTCATAAATGCTAACATTTTCTAGATTAAAACAATCAGGTGGAAAGGAGTTTTCTCTACAGTGTTACACCTGTATTTAATATGTGGTCAGGAAATTTGTTTGAATATGAAATTGCAAGCTTGCAACCAATGCACAGGAATGGCCTTGAAGTTGTTTATGTCTATATTTTGAATGTGAAGTCAGTGGAAATCATGGTTTGAGAAAGTCTAAGAACCCCTGATCAAACTTACTGCTAGCAGACGTCAAAGATAAATCAAAGACCCACACAAAAAAACAAGCCAGACGACAACCATTAAAACATTAATCGAGCTAACACAACATCAGAAAAGCCAATGCTGCACTACGCTATTTATGTATTCAGTGCTTATGTAATTTTAAGCTCAAATGTCTAAACCTGACAGTGCATAAATGGCTTGGGTGCGTGACATAAATTACATGAGTGCTAATCATCTAGCCCATGACCCTGTCTCTGCGTTCTCCACAAGCCTTTAACATTAAACCAAAGTGAAATCTAACCTCAATTAGCAGAAAAAAGCAGGAAATGTATCTCGACACCTTTGACTGGGTTAGGTCATTAACAGCGCTGGGATCCAGACCTGATGACATTCAGGGACTAATTCACACAGCATCTGCGTGACGTCCAGCTGTCATCCTAAAGTATGGCAGAATGAAGGAGTGGAGGAACAAATGAGGAGGGAAGCGTAGGAAGGAAAAACAGCTCCTTCACCAGTAGAGTGTGGCCTGTCCCAGGGCAGCTCCCTGTCTTTCTCTCACCCCTGTCAGAAAGCAGTCATCTGCTGCCTGGCCTAATAACCTCCAGCCTGATCGTACCGTCCCACCCTCGCCAACATCTGAAGGCAATTTCCTCCCCGATATGACACTTTCTCCAGACCGTGAGCACTGAATAAGAACTAACGGACTGAGGAGAGCACAAATACTGAATCTTTGTTCCAAAACCCAGCAGGCTGCCAACAAAAAGCAACACTTAAAGGCATCACAGGCGGCTCATAACACAAAGTGTGCTCTAAAAGGCAGCCAAAAGTCCTTTATGGAGAAGCCAATCCCATAATGCATTGCAGTGTAAAAGTGAAGTAAAGTCCAAGATAGTGGGCAAATCAAGAAAAATGTTGATTTGAAGTGTTTAAAAATAACACTTTTGTTAATTAATTAATTAATTAATTTGTACATTTTGAAATATTTAAAAATAATTTAAAAAAACTTTACTTAATTATATTGCTAAATACTTTCATTGTAATATATAATTTGACCATTTTACATTTGACTTAAATTTCATTATTATTAATATTCATAAACATTTAAATTAGTGCTGTCAAATTGTATTCAAAATATATATTTTTTGCTTTCATAATATACACCACGTGCATTTATATTTGTTATATATATATATATATATAAATATATGTATGCATACAGTATATTTGAGAAGAAAAAAAAAATATATATAATATAAATTATATAAATATAAAAATGTAAATACAAATAAATATTTTTAACATATACTGTATCTGTATCTAATCTGAATAATTAGTAATTATTTATTTTTGTAGTGTGCCAGTAACTTCACAACATGTTTGAAGACTGCTTCAAATCATCACTTATGAGGTTTCATGACAATTAGGATGCTGCTTTCGAAGACTGCATTATTGCTATATCAATATTTTTAAAATGGCACCTGTGTGAAAAACTGATCCAGAGTCATGCAAAAAGTGAGGAGAGCTGGTGTACAAGCAAAAGAGAAGATAAAAAGCTGAATCTTAAGTATCGAGAGCCATTCTTAGACATACATCAGCCACACACTCTCTGCGTGATACCGTGCCAGCAACAGTAAAGGGTTAGTGGGTACAAGATGTGCGTGTTGTGCCTGTATACGCCTATGTAAATGTGTCTGTGTATCTTCAGGGTACGTCTACCTTTAAAATAACATGCCAGCTAAGCTGCTCGGTCTGACAGATGTGAGAAGGCACCCTGAGGTGGAGTTTGGCACAGACAGATGGTGCCACAGGGGCAACGCGCTTAGCTGATCAACCAAGGGTGGCATTGTCACCCAGCCTGCCAGCCACAAGTGAGAGTGGGAGGGAAGGGCAAACACAGTGCGTGTGTTTGTGAAAGAAAAAAAAGAGTGGGAAGATGAAGTCATATGTGCAAATCAGTGCCATGATTTAAGCTCCATAAAAAGAAAAGTGATGTGGCCTTATGACATTGCCACTCAAAGAATTACAGTCTTTGAAATATAAAGAGCATTTAAATGATGGACATTTTAAATTAAGAAATTAAAATAATTTATCAAATGATCATTGTACAGTATATGTTTTAGAATAATTTATTTCCAATATTTTAGGGTCAGTGTAATTTTTCTCTTTAATGGTTTTTTATATGTGAATATACTATTAGACATATATATATAGATTTTTTTAAATAATTTATTCCTGTGATGATAAAGCTGAATTTTCAGCAGTGATAACTCCAGTCTTCAGTAATCATTCTAATATTATGATGATTATCTTATTATTATTAATGTTGAAAACATTTTGACTGCAATTTTTTTTTTCTGTTTTCCTTTTTAAAAACTAGAATAGAAAGTAAAAAAAAAATATTTGAAAAGGTAATCTTTTATGATAAATCTTTACAAACACTTGTTTAATAATTTATAAAAAAAAAAAAAATAAAAAAAATAAAATAAAAAAAAAATATATATATATATATATAAAATATATATATATAAAAAAAATATATATATAGTATATATAAATTTCACAGAAAAGAGAACGAGACTGTTAAGGACAAAAAGTACATTCGCAGGGAGCTAATCATGAAATATGATTATAAATTTCTATGTAAATAGTTTATGAAAATGGTTGTATATACAAATTGTCCCAGACCATGATTACTTTAAACATTTAAGGTTGTTTTTACATTCTTGACTTTTTTGTCAACTGCAAAGTTATCGGAAAAGCATATATTTAACTTTCTGCCAGCAATGAACTGCACTTCTGCCCCTCACTGCCTCATTTTCATTCATGTCAAATTAACCATGGCGTCCTCTCTGACTAAGATTCAAGACACTCTTCTTCCCCCGTAATAAACAAACAAACAATCACGAGTCAGTGTGTAGTTGACTCCCACAGGCATTCGGTGCTGAAGAAGGTTAGGCAGCAAACAGTTGCTGGCTTAATCAAAGATTAATAGAAAGATTTTCAGACAATTAAATACATCAGATTGCACTGTTTGTACCATTATGGTTCGTCCCTGGGGAACAGTCCACTTTGTTTGCATTTTAATTACTGCATGAGCAGATGACATTTGCTCTGATGCCAGCTGCCATCTTTGTTATGCTTCTCCTTGTACCCTCTGGAAAAAAGCAGCGAAGCGGACAATGTGTGGATTAATGTACAGGATGCAATTATGATATAACTGAATATCCAAACAAAATAAAATTCCACATAGGGCAACTGGACAGTGAAAAACTAGTTTCATTCATGCCCGTATAGAAATCAAGTTAGGTATGGATGCTTTCCTTCATCACGCTCTCTAACTCTCAATCGAACTGTAACATCTCTTTTTTTATCTATTTCTCTGCCTCTACCCCACTCTCTCTCTCTCTCTCCAGCAGGAACGGGTGTGTGTCTCCAATCACTTTGCTCCCCACACCTGACGGAACACTATTAACTCTAGGTCTCTCTGGTGACCCCGCGGGTCGTTGCCCATCACATCAAGTTTTTATTAGGGAATTTTCCTCATCATTAGCTTTGGCCCAGACGCTCACCATTAATATTCATTCTGCTGCACACTTCCATCATCCTCTGTCTCTGTTTTACCACCATCCATCTGAAACGCTGCTGCACACACACCACCTATCATTAACACAGCTCCATTCATCTGTTCACAGACACACACCTAACTGCAACCTAGATTTGTATACATTCTTATATGAAGTTATGAACAAAACAACGATTACTGGAGTACGTTTAATAATGAAACACTATTTAACCTACTTAAAAATTTAGTGTTTAACTTTTCCATTTTTTCAGTGTTTAGCTAGCCAGATATAGATAACAGATTAATAGCAATTACAACATAAAATATGGAAATACTAGTGCTTTCAAATGACTAATCGCCATTCATTGCATCCAAAATAAAAGTTTTTGTTTACATAACATAAACATAATGTAATGTTATATTTGCATATTAAATATATGTTTATATAATATCTATTACATAAATATATACATGTACATATCTTGTATGATAATATATATATATATATATATATATATTACAAAATATATACTATATGAGTATTTATATATACATAAGAATTAGACACACACACATACACACACACACACACACACACACACACACACATATATACATATATATATATATGATGTAAACAAAATTGTTTTATTTTCATATTCGATTAAATTACAATTAATTGCATCTGAAATAAAAGTTTTTGTTTACATAATGTAAACAATGTAATGTTACATTTGTATATTAAATACAGTATATGTTTATATAATATCTATTACATAAATATAAATATATATATGTAAATATCTTCAAAATATGCAGTGGGGTAAAAAAGTAGACCTGTAACTTCTTTAAGAGGCTCCTCTGTCCTTCACTCGTTACCTGTATTAATGTCATCAGTTTGAACTCGTTATCAGTATAAAGACACCTGTCCACAACCTCAAACAGTCACACTCTGATTAAGATCTGATCACGACAGATCTCTCTCCCAGCTCTCCTTTCATCTACCAGTCATCAGAGTCAGGACAGCTTTGGAATTCATTACTCTTCAAACCAGGAAAAACGTGATCGCCAATCCAAAACCTTGGAACCATCAGGACTTCGAGACTCTTGCCAACGAGGCAATGCAAGTATCGTGCATATAACTAAATGAAACAGAGGTTTAGTATTAGTCATAGAACTGGTTATGAATGGCACTGATGGTTTTACAGGTGGTCAACTGACTCTCTTTTCATAACTTCAATTTTGGCTTTTCCTAATGGTTTACCCTTAAGCCTTCTTTGCACTTTCCCCATGTGTGAGTGTATTTATACTTGTTTGTTTAGTTATGAGTTAATAAAACTATTGCACAAATTAAACAAGTTTCTGATTCTGCCTTGCAAATTAATGTCTCTTTACAATTTCGACCCATGTTACATGCTCTAATGTGGTGATACTGTAAGAAGGTATTTTTCTGTGGCCCTTGTTAGAGTTTATATGAACTTACACTATGTGTTCGCTGAATGAACAGAATAGTTTATGGTAATTCTGCTACAGTTATTACAGGCAGCTGATATAAATAATTGCAATTAAACATAATTATTTATATACATTTCCCTTAGTGAGCTAATATGCTACAAAGTGTATATAACAAAGTATTGAGATTAAATTTTGTTATTGATCAAATACTTATTTTCCACCATAATTTTCTTAAAAATCCTACAATGTGATTTTCTGGATTTTTTTTCTTCTTATTTTGTCTCTCATAGTTGAGGTACATCTATGATGAAAATTACAGGCCTCTCGCATCTTTTTAAGTGGGAGAACTTAAACAATTGGTGGCTGACTAAATACTTTTTTGCCCCACTGTATGAGTGAGTATATATATATATATATATATATATATATATACACACAGTACACAAACACACACACATATAAATATATATTATGAAAAACTTTTATTTTTATATTCGATTAATCATCGAATATAAATCTTCGTTTGACAGCACCAGTAAATAATAGGGGTGTCAAAATTAATTGTTATAGAACGATCCTGTATCGGTTCAGTAATAGACAATAACCGGGTATAACATACTAACTTGCTTTGTCACAGTAGAATACAATGGCTGAGGGAGGTGGATCTCGAGTGTGAGTAATTAAAACATTCCCTCACGTTACATGCTTCGCGCATACAGTGAATATGGCATCGCAGTGCGCGCTTTAAGTGGCCGTACTCTCCCGGATTTTGGCCAAAATCCGCCGAATATCAACATTCTTCCATCACAGCACCACAGTGAGCCACTGTCCGAAAGTCAAACAGCTTGATTCAATGGCGCAGCTACTCAGTGATCTACAGCTCTGTGTATAAGCTGGCATTCCTTTTAAAAACAGCTGACGAAGATTTAGCGCTAATCAAAAAACCGGCTTTACTGATGAGATGCGCATAATATATAGTTCGATATATATCGCCCAGCCCTACCTTGAGACCAGTGTAGGTTCACAACCCTAGTAAATAAATACATATATAAGTTTTAAAAACTCTATCTATCTATCTATCTATCTCATCTTATCTATCTATCACATTTTAATGAAATGTATGTGTTTATACATTAGTCCCCCGGTTTCATAGATAAGGCTTCAGCCTAGTCCTAGACTAAAATGTATTATAGACCGTTATGTATTATAGATAAATGCACATTTCTATATTGACTGAATCGGTTGTAAATTGTGGTCTGATTACATGCAACTTAACTGTTGGAAAAACAACAGCAACTGCTGAACTAAAGCATTAACTAACAGGCTGGACCAATGAGCCCCTCAGCTAGAAGAGACCCTCCCACCCACACACACACATACAGAGACAGACAGACTCAAACAGTGCCAGCGGTGAACTCTCACTTTTTCGAGGGCTCTGTTCCAGGGGATGTGGTGCTGAACAGAGAGCTCTGCTCGCCACAGGCTTCTCTTGCAATTAACTGACAATTCCCTGACCAGTGGAGATAAACCTCACGAAGCCTGTGCATTTGAGAATGTGTGTGTGCAGCAAAGAAGCATTCCTCAATGCAATATTTCAAATTTGATATTTAAAACTCAATTTAAATATGTACAAATAAACAATTTGTGCTTCCAATAAACACGGCACAGATGCGCTGGATAGAGCGAAACACTAATATTTGTATTTTCTAAGTGCCGAACAGCTTTAGTTCTAGTGCCATTATCATTAGTTACAAATTAATTTTTCTAGACATGCTTGATCCAATTGTTCTCAAACAATCAACATAAACACTTAACACGCAAACAAGCCTAGACGAATAAACACCAACGGAAACTTCTCGCTCTCTACTTGGCGGCCCTGCCGAGCTGCCAAAGATCTGCTTTGTAAACAACAAAAATATTTAATTTGAGAGAGTGATGCTGAGCAAAATGAAATTAAAAGGAACTCATGCTAACTGTTAAATTACTCGTGGCGCGCTAAATTACATTTGCTTTTCCATCGGAGAGATCAAACGGGCAAACTCCAGCACTCCAGTGCTAATTATTTACAGTCTTCACCTCCCTCCCTTCCCAGGAGGCTTAATAAACACACTATTTCTCTCTCTCACACACACATTTTTGCATACACTTGTTTATTTCTGTTTTTTTTGGGTAGTAATATATTCCCTTACTTCCACAATTCCATAAACCTGCGTCGGAGATTGGGATTGTAATCCTAGTGTACAGTGGGGCTTCTTGAAAAAGCAGGCCATCTAAAGCAGGATGGGACCTGTGGGAGTGTTGCTGTGGCAGCGTCGCGATGGGAGCGAGGGGTGAGTGACACCAATGGCTGTCACTGGGATTAATTAGCATGCTAAGTGGCGGAGGGGAGCACTAGGCAGCGGGTGTGAAGCAGAGCCATCTGACATCCACACACACCCCAGAAGTGTGGATTTTCACCAAAGGTGACGGCAGTGCAGATTGCAATCACACCCCTGAGAAGTGATCTCACACATACACCCCTCTCAGAAAAACAAAATAAAAACAGAAAAGATGTCTGCCTGATGTGCTGTTAAGAGGGTGAACTAAAAATTATTTCTAATACATGGCAGACAAAAAAACATCAATGTGTATTTCTTACTTTTTTCCTTTCCGCACCATTTTTTTTGTTAATTTGACTTCATTTCAATATTAATAACAAAATGTAAAATAATATATTCATTTTGAGATTGCTAAAAAATTTGAATTTGTTCAATATTTATTTATTTATTTATTTTTTCTAAAGACTTCATTGGCCAATGGTAAATATGAAATATGAAAGTAAAGTAAATATGAAAATGTCCTTGTAGAAACTTGTGGCACTTGTGAACAAAAACACACACTCTCAGAACTAAAAGTACAAAAGTTGTCACTGGGGTGGTACCTTTTCAAAAGGTACATGTTTGTACCTAAAGGGTTCATTTTGGTACCTTAAAGGTACATATTAGTACTTAAAGTGTACATGTTTGAACCTAATAGGTACAAAAGTGTAGCTTTTGAAAAAGTACCGCATCAGTGACAGATTTTGTTTGTGCAGAGTGCAGAATACAATTTTCCCAAATGTGTGTAGATATAGCCATTTTATTGTTTTTTATTTTTATCTTTGATCAATCTTTTACCTCAGATTGCATAAGTGTTATAAGTTTGGCGAAGATATCTCACTATGTTCATATGTTTTAGTCATTTTAATAAATGTGGGCATGCCCCTTTTAAACGTTTTAGCATCTCTTCACATAATAATTAATAATGATTGCCATGAACTCTCCAGGAAATCTTTCTGCACTGGTTTGGTGTCGATTGGGTAAAAAAAAAACAACAACATAGGACTAGTTAACAAAACTAGTTTTTTTTTTAAAAAAAAAGAATAATAATAATAATTTTGACAATTGAACCCGGCATGTATTTTGTCCAGGGATTGCGACTGATGATTTAGGAGTTACAAGCAATTTCGTATTTTTGGTGACAATGTAGACATTTCGAGTACTACCAAGTCTCTATGACTTACAGTTTGGTCAGTCCAATCAGTTTTATGTAGAGATTGCTGATCCTTGGCCATTCTTACTATTACGCTACAACTGAAACTAATATACTAATATAGGCTGATAACCATCATAGAACCAATACACCATGAACTCCTTCAGATTCCTTTTTTTTTTATTATATCAAAATGCATTAAACGTTTTAACATCCATTTTAACATGAGGTTCTCAGTCAGATTCTGATATATAGCATACATTCTAGACATTCTGAACAGGCTGAGTATTTTAGAAAATCCATTCTAGAACCCCATACGAGGGTCTGACTCCTCTGATTGTAATCTCTACAATTAGAAGAGGGGTTGTGCCCTCCCGCTTGGCCTTGTGCCATGATCTGACCTCAAAACAGCAGCTGAAAGGCCCGGCCTATTGCACTTCAAAAAAAGAGCGAGCTTCCGCCTGGCACCAGCGCTGAGCAGATAAGCCTAATTAAGAGATGGAGAGATGAGAGCGGTAGAGCAAAGCCCCAGCCAACATGAGTCTCTCTGCTCAGCCCATTAAAACTACAGAGCAAGACGAGGGAAACAAACACAATCAAAGCCCTGTTCCTGTGCGTTTCCTGTCTAGAAATTGGCCGTAGGCATTATCTCAAGTTAGCACCGCACGCTCGCACAGGAACCCGATCCAAGAGCTACAAAGGCAAACTTTCGCCTGCATGCAACACCTGTTTACGATTAGCGCATTCAACAATGTTCCCTTCCCTTTGAGCTACTTTGTTTGGCTTTAAAGTACTGTTTCTTAACATGATAACGAAAGATGTAAACATCACAGTAATAATCCCAAAGCGAATCAAAGATTTGGCCAGGCAGGAAAGAGTCAGCTCCTAAGCTCTCACTGAGTAAAACCACAGTAAGATGAAATGCTCATATCTCTAGACTAACACCAGGGCTCTTGTTATCATATCGATCTGCCCGACAGGAAGTGGCCTTTAGTCTCAGGGCTAGCAGCTTAACATGGTGAACCGACAGAGCAGCAAATACTAAAACCGAATTCTTGTTCTTTTTTGGCGCACGAGCCAAGCCAAGTCTTGTCTGTCTTCGCCACATTTATTAGTCGAATTCTTCTCGAGCCGAAGCCTGCTTTGCTTTGGGAAGGAATTTGCATGTCATGGGCTTAATGGTGAGCAGTTAAGAGCCGTTAGTGAAGAAGTTACAGCTCCGGCTCTTCAGAGAAACAGTAGCCCTGTCTGTTTGAGAGGGTCACAGGATCGTGTTACTGCTTCTCATGTGGTTTGGCTGTGTTATTCCAGGCCACCGGGTAAAGCGCTGTGTGGCTGTGCGCACATGGGTGTGCGCTTTTCCAATAAATCCTGACCTCTATTTCCA
Organism: Enteromius unitaeniatus; assembly: GCA_032359435.1. Lineage (NCBI taxonomy): Eukaryota > Metazoa > Chordata > Actinopteri > Cypriniformes > Cyprinidae > Enteromius > Enteromius unitaeniatus. Next base: position 8,743,740 of record JAUMHI010000051.1, read on the forward strand.
TCCTGCCAATTCAGCACATGGTCCCCTGTAAGTATTTATGACAGGCCTGTTCTGGCTTTTCTCTCAGAAAATGAGAGAAGGAGGGGCAAAAAAACAAACAAAAAAAACCTGAAGTGTTTTGTCAGCCATAATTACTCTTCAATTATGTGGTCCAAACATGGAATTAGGGGGCACTTTGTTGTCGGAGCAGACGCTCTTTGATCAGGCCCCGGTGGAATGTGTTTCACATTAGGGGCCCGGTGCTGTGATGTATGTGTCCTGTCAGGTCCAGGATAACAGTAACAGGACCAGGGCAGGGTCACCCCCACCTGCTGAGGATCAGGGCAGAGGGGGTGTAACTGAGCTACAGCTGCTGCCTCTGCCCCTTAACCCTCGGACGTGCTGGTCTTCAACATCACTGTCTGCCAAAGACCCCCGAGTGTGCTACAGCTGACTCTGTGTGCTCGTTTAAGGGCGTTATTTCTTTCAACTTTCAGCATTTTTTTTATGTTTATATGATAATTCATAAGATTATGATTCTTATTAATTTGAAAGAAAATAATGAAATAAACCAGTACAATATGCATTGTTTGGAAATCAATTTATATTAAAAGGTTGTCACCACACCAAGCTGTTTAGCTCCTAATAAAGGTTTATAATTATAATTACTTTTTGTTTATTCTTATGATGGTTACTCATTTTAAAATAGATATCTATATACAATCATAATTCTTGTTTTATGGAAATCATTAAATGTTTATTATAAATTATGAATGTTTTTTGGACCCATTTTATTTATATAGGCAACTGTCTAAAAATATTAACAATGTTAATTGTCAAATGATACATATTTTAACAAGTCTAAGAGTATATGGAGAATAGGAGATGCAACTTATACCTTTGTTATGAGAAACCGAGCATGAGATGAATTCAATCTATCACACTAGAGTAAATTGTCCATTTCATTATTAATATACAAAAAACGCTACATGAAATTCTGAAATATGAAATTATGCAAAATAAAATTTCCTTTGAAAAGTTTTTTAAACATTTCATTTCCACCACAAAACTTGAGATAGATGGAACTGACACTCTTTTAGAAAAAAACATTAAAATGAACTATTAAACATGTGAAAAGTGATTTTAAGTCACTGTGAGTTCAACTTTTAAAGGTGCCTGGAGCTGAAAACACCCTTAAAAGAGATCTCTTTACATGAGGACATATTGAATGAAAAACTAACAGGTTTTTTGGAAATCTGTTGTGTGAAGGATTGAGAAAGAGAGACGGAGTGACAGACAAATAGAGACTTCAGTTATGATTTCAACTAAAGTCCACTCTATGATTAAAATTCTGTCCTATTAGAGTCATAAATTACACAATATTTCAAATGAACACACTCAGGGAAATCCACTTTCCCATTAAGCACTGTATGCCAGTTGTGATAGATTTGTTAATAGCAAAATTCATTGTTGCAAATATTAAATCTGCTGCACTAAAAACGTCCAGTAATACATAACACACACTGTCAGAAACAACATAAACTTGCTGGAAATTTAAGAGTCAAGCCGTTTTCTCTTTGTAAAACAGTTGGTGCCATGTTTCAAACACTCCTCCAGAGTCTCAAGCAAGTTAGAGACTCATTCTTCTGCCTGTCTTAAATCCCTCATTTCTCAGGAGAGGTTGGTGAACGCTGGCGGTGGCCCACGCTCCAGCCTGACAGCCATCTGCCGACTCCCATCGGTCCGCTGGCGAGTGATACAGAGCAGGCAGGCGATCTCTCCCAAGAGTGTCTACATGGCGTGTGTAAAGGGGTTGTTCTGTGGCTTCGCCGAGAGCCCCTTGAGTCACCGTTTCGGGCTGGAGGCCCAGGGGAGGAGGGTGGTTGTTTGTGAGGCAGAGGGAGAGAGTGAGCTCACTCCAAAGCTGCCTCCTCAGGCTGTGGCCCTCTGGAGGGACCCTGGAACGTCTTGGAGCCATCTGGGGAGAAGTGGAGCGTGGCAGAGAGCAGCTGGACCCTCTGAGCGCCTATTTAAGTACTGGCAGCCCTGAGGCACCATCAGTCACATCACAGAGACAGAGCGGGGACATGCAGAGAAACAGACACCCTTAAAAATATAATTGCCTTCAAATTACCAGCTCATGACCCAAATATGCCCTTTGCTCATAAACGCTACAAAAATAGACTTTCCTCTAAAAAATAATTATCCCAAAATTACTCTTATATTACTATTATTATTATTAGTAGTAGTAGTAGTTTTTTTGATATTGGAAACATAAGATATCAGGCTACAACTACAACTACTTTGCACATGTTTATAGAACTCAAAGCTTTAAAAAACTATTAGGATGGATTTTTTTTAATCTAAATAAACGATTAAAACAATTATTTTTCCACGTCATGGTTCCAAGGGGTCCAACCAAGGGGTTGTGTGGAAGGCATCAATACTTCAGGAAACGTTGGGAAAAAAACAGTCGAGGGGTAGACAAATAACATGTAGTGTGAGTAATGGAGCAGTTTACTTAAGATCTGTATCTGCACGCATGAAAAGTCAAGTTCACTTGGCGGCCATATTGGTAACGCCACCTGCTGGAAACAGGCACATGGTGGGGTCACTTGAACAGGGAAAAACTGAAATCTCCAAAACGGACTATTTTTCAATACATGATTCAAAACTGTTAAAGATAACATACATGTATAAATAGAAAAAAGTGAATTGTCTTTAAAACGGCTCTTACACATCAGCTGTGTGTACATGCACCCAAATAATCCATTAGTAATCTGATTAATGGCTCAGTCGGATTAAAAGACTTCATGTAAACAACACCTCAAACGATCTAACTGAGCTTGATCAGAATGACATTTTGATCTGATTGGGCGATGTAGACCTGCAATCGGCTTGCAAGTTTAGAGTTAATGTAAACAGCGTTTTTTTAGATTCTGAAATAGGACTGAATTGGTTTGTGCTGACATGTAAACATTGAGTGTTACGATTTCATCCAATTTGAATGTCCCAGTCTCTCACACGCATACAGAAGGGAGTCTATCTGTGAAGTGGAACAAACTGTGTTGTTTTTAACATCTCAGGAAGCACACTTCTGTGAAGCAGCTAAACGCAGGAATTACTGCAGCTTTAAATAAACCACCACACGCGCTAACAACACGCCGTGCCGTCTTATCACATCACCTTATCATGCTTCCAACTGTCAGCATCCCAGCAGCATAATTATCCGAGCCTGTCAGCCCACACCTATTTTTTCTGCTTTTTTGGGGGTGTTTTTTTGAGCATATCGGATGAAAGATGAAGCCTGGGCATAAATCTCACAGCTGGCAACATTCATCCCGAGATTTCCTTGGCTGCAAACGTAAAAGTAACTACAGAAGACAAATCATTAAACAAATGCCGCAATGAGTGATTCCTCTGTTAGTAATCCGCCGTTCTGGTCCAAACGGCTGACTGATGAGCTACCACATGCTAAACTTGTAATAAAGTGTTTGAGAAATAATTGGGAAGGTCGTGGCAAGACTCTGCTCTCCGCTCCCGGGGCCCATCTGAACGCGGGTCACTTGCTGTGAACCAAATGCTCGCTTTCTATTTCTTGTTTCACGTTCACACACAACCCCTCTGGTAAAAACACAAACACAAGCCCCTAAAAGACATAAAACTTAATAGGCACCATCCTCTCAGCGGTGCACTTGTCGATTGCTCGCTAGAGGCGGTGTAGGTGGTTTTCTCCTGCCGTTTGGCTGTCTTGATGCTTTGTGTTCGTCCCAGGAGTCCATATTTATGAGGCTGGGGAGACAGCGAGGGTGATGAGGGAAGAGATTGCTGGAGAATGAAAGAAATGAGATTTCTAAACCGAGAGAGAGAGTGGGAGAAAGCTTCTTGTCAGGAAGAGCATTAATTAAAGTGTTAAAGCTAAAAGAAGTATTGACTTCCTCTTTCGTTACAACCCCCCACAATCCTTCTGCGCTCCCTACGGTACCGTCTTCTACTGCAGGCCTAGAGAGCTGACTGCAAGAAAAAGGCCCACCAAGACCAATTAAAGCCTTCAGCACCAGGCTGAGAGCAAGACAAATGGAGGCAGAGAGGCTCGATTACAAGAAACCTTTGTACCAATGTAAAGCAATTAGAGCGCTCTCAGGGGCCAGACAGCACGGTACCTATGTGTCATGGATCCGACATGCCGGCTAAACCTCCCAACAATCACTCTTTTCTGCTGCCTCGGCCCACTCAAATAGTCGTATTAGTGTCATATATCAGCTCGCAGGCCAGCTATTGGTTACAGCTGGGGAAGGAGAGAGCCAAAGTAAGTGAGATGGCAAAAAAAAAACGAGCAACCTTTGAACCCTCACGACAGAAACAATATGCTGGAATCCAAGCTTAGCCCTCAGGGATGCCGTCTTTAGTCCGGGTAAAAATCACTGTTTGTTTTAGAGGTCAAAGGGCTCAAACTTGGCATGTTGATCCTTGATCTTATCTCTGATTTACTGCTCATCTCACATTATTCATAGTTAGTGAAACCCTCGACCATAAAACATGGGTGTATTTGTAGCAATAGCCATCTACACACTGTATCGGCCAAAATGATCAATTTATGATTCTTTTATGCCAAAAATCATTAAATAAAGATCATGTTCAATGAAGATATTTTGTACATTTCCTACAGTAAATATATCAAAAATTTATTTTTTGATAGTAATATGCATTGCTAACAACTTTACTTGGACAACTTTAAAGGCGATTTTCTCAATATTTCGATTTTCAAACAAGCCAAATATCATATTCTAACAAACCATACTTTAATAGAAAGCCTACTTTTTAAAGATGATGTATAAATCTCAATTTCAAAAATCTGACCCTTATGACCGGTTTTGTGGTCCAGGGTCACTTATTTTTTTGTTTTTTTTCACATCGCAAATAAACATTTCATATTATATATTAAAGGTATTAAATTCAAACTGGCCCAAATAAAAATGGTGTAGCCTGTCAGGAGGAGGTCATGAGCACTGGAGGATAACAAAGTGATTTTTAATGTAAATTTATGTTCATTAGTTCTATCTACAATTAACCGAGTGAAAATTCTCTCAGCGACCCGAGATTACGAAGTAATTTTGACAAATGGCAGCAGATCAGTAACGACCTTTTTCTTTTATGGCGAGGCAGCAGAGGCTGAGGTTATTTATTACACCTTTTTAAGAAGCAGGTAGAAAAGAATAAATGTGATGTTGTCATAGTGTGTAATGGGGCCAGTAATGGCAGACTGCAGACTGCATAATGATGATCCTTCTCATGTAAAACCTCACAAAAACGTCTCGCTTCCATTTTCGTTCTTGCATTTAGAGTCACAAAAGAGAAGTGACAAACTTGTCCTAAATGTGAGCTTTTTGTATAATGAGGGGTTGTAAAGAGCCTCTTGCGCCGTTTTAAAGATGTTCAGAAACATACATGCAGTGACAGTTTGTCATATTGTTTCATGTTGCTATAAATCCAAACCTTCATATTGCCCAAAATTAAAGGATTCAGGTGATTTCCCACACTGTGTCTAGAGTATCCAGATTTTCCTTGCATCTGGGAAAGGCCACCATGTTTCAAAAGCTCCCATTTCTTACATCAGTCAAACAAAAACAATATCTCAAAGGAATCAATCCACAAATGACAAGCCAAATTGCTGAAAAAAAGTGAAATTTCCAGGAATCTACGGCTCTGAAATGAGTTTAGGACTTGGCCCAGACATAAGGCAATGAAGTCAACCAAAATTACCCAGCAATCATGGCAAGCTCTCTGGATATTAGCCCGCAGTAAATCAGCCCGACGACGGAGATTTCCCTAACTACAGAAATATGGGAGGCTGTCTCTCATTTTCTCTGGGTCTCTGTCTTATTCTTTCTCTCTCTCTCTCTCTCTCTCTCTCTCTCTCTCTCTCTCCTCACAGTTTGGGTTTGATGGAGTCCCTTGGCACTGCTGGGTAAAAGCTTCAGCAGATGGCTAGATACTTGGCTCAGGAAGAGAGCCATACTTAATATTTTTGGCAGAACTACAGGCATATGGCAAAAGTTCACGTCAAACGCTGCGCTTCGCAGGCGGAGACCGTCTCCAAAAGATGGAGGAGCACAAGGCGGAATGTTTTTCTCCTTTTCACCATTTCAAACTAAGATAAAACAGAAAGAGACAGAGGAGTTGTCGAAATAGCAGGCTCCCTTGATTGATTTGCTGCGGTGACTGTGAATGTGTGTAATTCAGCCGGAGACCGGCCAACTTCACTCATTTCTCAGATAAACACGGCCACAATAACAGAGAGCGCGAAGATAAACATGGTTCTGCTTAAGATCAACTCGCAATCCGCCGTGCGGAGGAGCCTGCCAAAACTACACTGCCCTCAGCACTTACTGAAGCGAAGACAGTCAAGACGGTGATCTTAGTGGGAGAGCACGGAAAAACACAGGGCCTTTTGTCTCCGTCCAAAAGATTAGCTCCGAAGACATTTGTGGAGATTGGATACACATTTAGGATTTAAGGGATCGTTTGCAGGATTCAAAATCAATAAAGGCATAGATTGTGGAGCCACCGGAGCCACGAGTGGAGGAAAAATCAAATAAGAGGCTCTTATCCTCGGAACATCTCCTGCTGGCAAACACATGTGGAGATATAATTATTCTGCTGGTCAGAGAGCTGTTTTCATTTTCTCAAATTCACTTTCAAATTATGTTTGAAACTGTGTCTTTAACTACATGGAGGGCAGACAAGAGATTACTATTTGAGGGGGATAAGTCACAAGACTACTGTTTTGTGCTTCTAAACTAAAAATGAAAAATAACTGGGATGGAATATAATAAAACTTGTCCTACAGACATGAGCGACCCTTAAAATCGTGCGGTTTGCTGAGGAGAGGTGTGCTATTGGTTCCTTGAGCTATGGCATCCACCACTAGATCTTTTTTTTCCAGAGGCAAAGCAAAATATATTGTTTTAATCATTACTTTCATCCCTGGAAACTTGTTCTGTGTGTGTGTTGTGTATGTTCTGATCATGCAAAGAAAACATTAGGTTAGAACAGAAAGAAGACAATAATTTTTTTCACATCAGACAGCAATCACATGGCAATATCATTCTTTTCTCCTATAATTTAGCCTTCCATCTAAAAGCTTGGCATTCTCAAAAACGATCCCCTGTGAAATAAAAAGTGGCCTCTATCAAATCCTGATGCAGGGAAACACTTTGAAAATAAATTACAGGAGAAGAAGCCAGAAGAACAGCAAAAATAAAAAGAATTAGAGGAGCAAATCAAAAAAGATGAAGGAAAGACATCATTCATGCTGTAATCATATATGTGTACATAGAAAGAGGCAGAGATAGATAATACAGAAAAACAGCCCTTGAAATACAGAAAACGAGAGTGTGCGTTCAAAAAAAAAAAGCACACCTACAAAAGTAATCGTTTTTCCAAACCGTGCATGAAAGAGAGGCCAAGGACGTTGTATCCCAAGCGTTAGATTGGTTTCACATCAGATGATTAGCCTCATCCATGCTAATTACACTGAATGGAAACTAATTAGGAGGAACCACTCTTCAGCTAATGAGGATTTGGGGCCTTTCTTAGGACATTATTTAGTGACGCACACATCCTTCCTTCAAGCCAAACGACAGCTCCAAAAAGCTTTACAGTGGTACACAGTCATTTAAAACACTAAGATATTCCGCGTTTCTACTCCTAGAGCCAAAAACAATGCCTAATGCTAATTGCTGATGCTCTTGACTTAAAAATAATGAATTGTTACTTTAAATATTAGAGAATGCGACAGTTTATATGATTGCGTTTCTCTCTGAGTACTGCTCTTTTATCCCGAGCAGTTGATGTTTTATTTGTTTGTCTAATCGGTGTTAATGAATTATGTAAATGACATCACTTTAAATTAGCGGGGGGTAATTTGCATGAGGTGCTGTTCTTTATATGACACTATGAATTTCATACCGCGCGTCACATTCTCTGCGATTAACGAGTTTAAAAATGAATGTGAAACGATCTTTAATTGCAGCGCGCGAGCGAACGCGTCAAACCTCTCTCCAGTGGCTGCCGGGGCCCGCAATTAGACCCGCGTCAGCAATCAAAACCCGATGACAACACCCACAATCCCCCTCTGTGGACATGTTTTCCTAACCTTGCTGAAGACCCTAGCTGAGGTCCACTTATTCTGTCAAAAGAGCCCCATGTCTAAAATCAAAACAACCCAATCAGCAGACACACTGGTTCTGCTGTCCCACTGATTAAACACACGGTGTGTTTAAGTGAGAGAGAGAGAGAGAGAGAGAGGGGAAAAGAGCGTGGGGGAGAGTGCAATTTGCTAAATTACAAGTATTCTGAACATGTAAATATAGTTTAATTACAGCAATTAAAGAAGATTACTGGAGATTGGCAGATGGGGGATGTAATGCTCTTTTAATTAAAGTCTGAATATACTGTAACACAAACAGAATGTTAACCCCACCGAATGGAATGGGTAGTTAGACCCTGACAAATTGTATCCCCATGCCTCTCTCTGAAGACTTATAATTACCAGTGTTTAGAGCGAGAGCTCGTATGTGTGAGCGTGTGTATGTTTCTGTCAGGGCAAAAGAGACAGCGGCAGAAAATTGAAAGCAGGCCTTTCTGGCAGCGATCGCTGACTCTAGAAATACCAGATTGAATTAGGATGACATCAGGAAAAACATTTTGACAACAGTTAATGTGGCATTAGGACCAATTAATTGGGATTTGGTGTGTGAGATCACTCTCTGCGAATTAGAAACAGTCTTTTGACTCACAGATGAAGCTTTGGAAATGAAGGCTAACGAAAGTATGAGGCCTTGGCGGGACTTCAAAGCACCAAGGAGAAGAGGAGGGGACTAAAGAAAGAGAGAGATTCAAGCTGGCACGCACTGAAGAAGTTCTGACCGATCTGGGGATGAAAGCAACGCCAGTAAAACGTTCATAGATTACGGTGGTGGTTTGTTCCCGAGTAAACTTTCTAATGCCTGACAATAAGAGCTATCTGAAACTCTGCACATGTTGAACGCGAAAGCCTTTACCTAATCCAAACAGCTGCTATGTAAGTCTATACGTCGGAATAGATCCGGGACCAGTTTCCCATCCCTAACAAACAAAACCCTAACGTATAATCAGCATCAGGTGGTCTTTTCAACCACCGTGGCTTGTGGAAAAGGCATTTCCAGTGGATCTATACAATAGTGTAGCAACGTTTTATAAATTCCTGTCAATAGTCTATTAGAAATCCTAACAGAAAGATCAATGACCCTCGCCCAGGGCCTCGCAATAAAGATTGCCTTTGGAAAGGCATTTAAGGGCTTAATCTCTTCATCATGTGGTATTTGGAAGCCTAACTTTGTTCTTGTTAGGCAGATCAATTGCATTAATTTACAAAATGGGGGAAAATGTCACCTTTCATCCTTTAAGTCGGCAGTGAGCGAGAGAGCCGCATTAACGAGCGTGACCGCTCCACTCCCTCATATTAGCACAGAGAGGTGTCATGGGAGACCTGACCTACAAATTTTAATTACCGCATGAAAAATGCAGGGCCGACGATGAACAGTGACATCGAAAGTGCAACCAAAGAGCCGTCTGGGTGAGTTAACGGTTTCTCATCTGGACTGGAATGAGACAAGGATGCATGCTACACACAAAGAACAGAACGTCAGATGAAACATGAGAGGTATAATAAAAACAGCATATCCACGACAACACATAACCAAGACATGCACTTCACTTACTAACCCAAAATGAGTTAACTCATATTGCATCGGAAAGGTGTTATCCGACAAAGTTATGATTTACTCAACCTCATGTCGATCCAAACCCATAAGACTCTTCAAAACAACAAATTAGAGGTATTTTTAATGAAACTTGAAAGGTTTCTGTCCCGCATTTAAAGTCCAGGTAACCAAAACTCTAAATACTTTAGAAAAGCATTGTAAAATGAATCCATATGAACCAAGCGGTATAGTCCAAGAGTTGTAAATAGGACTACCCTATATGGTGAACATATGTAATTTGGGCTTATTTACATCTAAACAGCTAAAAATGATCAACACTCATGGCACACTGAACACTGAAGCTGACGCATGAGAACTAATAAAGTTTGTCCTAGCACGTAATACAAGCTTCCATGTTTACCGCAAGTGATTTACTTTATGTATATGTAAACATATTCACTTTATGTATATTTTTATATAGTATGTGAGTGATAATATCTCTTCATAAGTCTTGAATTAAACCAGTCCATTAATAGAGACTCATTAAGGTGCCTTAATGACTTGTACATTTTGGCTACCTAGACCTTCAATGGTGCAACAAAACTAACAATTAAAAAAAAAAAAATCAATCAATCAAAAATATGTAATGAGAAAATGCATTAAAAAATTTTTTTTTTTTCCCTTTTTGTTTATTTTTTGAAATAATAAATATTTTAGACTTATATATAATATATAATATAAAATAATATATAATATATATATAATATATATATAAAATATAATTATATTTTACACTTTATCAATTTTCCTCCATTTACCCAGTCAGACGTAATTATGATGAAAAGTGACAAGAAAGAAAGAAAAGCACTAATGTGTTATCAAACCATTTTCTTTACCGTGGGACTAAGTCACGACACAGATCAGCATTTCCTGACAACACCTCAGCGTGTTTCTAAGCGCTCTCCATCTCGTGTTCATTTTAATGCAGACATAATGGGTTCTCACGGATCAGTGCACCAGCATTGTGTGCATCTTGTTGCCGTCGTGCATCAGAGAGGGTGGTTGTTTCTGTGAGATAATTAAAGCAACGTGAGGAGCAAGAACTCAGCACTTTCAGACCCACAAAGATTAATCGGGGGATTGTTCTCAAAGGTGAAAACAATTTGTGTCAGATAATGTTTGGGTTACACAATACAGGGTTAACTGACACACATAATCTCCCCTGACAACGACTGACTTCATCATTGTCTCTCTCGAAGGTAGGAGATTCTGAGCGATGAATATAGATACTCATTAACCATGCAAAAGGTGCATTAAGATGCATTGCCGGAGAAGACAATAAACAAAAGGTTGTTTTCTTCAATAGGAGATTAGGATCACATGTCCACACGTCAAATAATGTCATATCCTTTCTGGACTGTGTATTTGAAACGCTCCGAGTACAACATCTGATAAACAGTGCCAGAAATAAAATAAATAAATAAATAGAAACAAACTAAACTTAGCAGGATGATAACATTAAGATCCAATAGGGCATGAAATAGTGAGTAATTGGGATCTGTTCTAAAAAGCATGTTTACGTTTGGGAGTTAGCAGATGGTTGAGATTAGCGGTTTTGAAGTTTAGCATGCTGTGAGTTGCAAATAATAGAGCTGAGCTTTCCCGAATTCAAAACAGAAACCACAGACACTACATTTCCACACTTGACATCAATCAGGGTGTCCTGCCAGAAAAAGAGCAGCCACAAAAGACAGACATAGCTTCATGATAGTTTAATCAAGACAGTCTTCAGGATAAATCAATCATGATAGATAAGTAGATTTTCTTCTACGATTTCGAAGTGTTTGCCAAAATCTGTCGCCTCAATGCTAGGGTGCTCTGAGTGGTTTGCAGCACACTGATATGTGGTTACTTGGGTGTTCTAGGTGGTTGCCTACTGAATATTCTGGTCTCAAGATTTAGAGCAAGTATGACATTTTCCTGTTGGTTTCTGTCATGCGCCAGTTTCAAAGATTTACTAGCTATTTTTTTAGTTCACCCAAGAATAAGAAAGGATGACTTTCTTTGATTCCTAGTGATTTTGCTAAAGCCTCGAATACACTATGTGATTTTTGCCCTGATTTCCCCCCAATTTTACAGTCTGAACAAGTTGACGCTAGTTCAGGAAAGTTTGAGCCAGTCTGCAAATTGAAGCTGACAGATTCCACAGAAAATCGGGTAGTGTGTTATGACTCGATTTATAGAAATTATTTAATTAGAGGCTTTGTAATTAATAAATCGAAATTAATCACATTTTAATCGCATATAAATATTTGACCTGAGAACCACTATATGTTTAGCATTGAGGTGATACTTGAGGCTCGATGTGCTGCGGTGATATGCAAATCCCTTGTTGCATAGCTTGCACACAACCATGCTCTTATCGACAATTGCATTCATTCGTTTTTTTATAACAAAATTTCCCATCCACTTTGTTCCCATACTTTGTTCTAAACAGCTACTTTGCCCATGTTCACTGTGGTTTGTCTTTGTCTGAACGCTAGTTGGTGCTCCAGTATAATCGGTCCGCCGAAACTCATCCAGTGAGAAAAGTTTTGCGATGCAAAAATAAGTGTGATTAAAATGCGTAAAAAAATTTACAATGCAATTTAATACATTAAATTAAACTAAATATTACCTTAAACGCTTTAAACAAACGCGTTTTTACAAAGAAATTATTGAAATTATGGTTGAGGGGCAGGAAACAAAATTACAAAACACAAAAACATTGATATATATATATATATATATTTATATATATATATTAGTGGTGTCAAAATTAGCGTATTAACGCATGTGATTAATTATTTCAGATTAATGCGTTAAAAATATTTAACGCAGGGGCGTGGCTAGGATTGGTAACCCCACTCACAACTGCTGCTTCTGTCACTTTTTCTTTTGATAAGAAGTGCATTTATTCAGTCGCAGAATATCTTTACTACCACGACACATTGGAGACATTTCAGATGCACGTTCCACTTCACTTCAGCGCCAGGAAACAGTACTGTTCTTGCAGCGTGCGCTCTTCCAATACATGAAACCATGAAAACGAAATAAGCTACATGCATGCAACGCTGTGGTCAGTTAAGCCATAAAGCTTCCAAAAAGATGATTAAAGCTGCCTTAAAACTGTGCGATGTAATATATATTGAATACTGCCAAACGTTTGAAAAAGATTAAGGTATGCTGTAATTTTTTCAAAGGTCAATAGGTCAATATTGAATAAACTCATTCAAATTTACGTGAGTAATGCACAGCTGCGAAACTTTGGACAAAGCAGCAGCAAAAAATGGTCCTCACAACATTTAACTATAATTTCTCTTCATCTGTCTGTCTTCTGAGTGTGAGCTCACCTGCTGTGAGAGCTTCACTTACTCTCCAGTTTTGCCTTTCTTCCCCTTTTCCCTCTATACTTTGTTCATTCCTTCTTGGCCTATTGTGTGGAAGTGATGGGCAGATCACAGGTCTCCTTCAGTCATCAGTGGGTTAGAGAAACTAATAGCTTAAAGTCTTTAAATTGTCACGTAAGCCAGTGGCTTTTAGACAAATTGAGGAAAATGGGCCCCTTTTCCAGACCCCCCCTCCTGCGGCAGAATGTGCAAAAGTACAAAAGAAGGCCCTTCAGGAGGGGGCGTGAAAGGAAAGGTAATGCAGTGCGTAGGTCTGGAAAGCTGCACATCCAATACCACCTGCTATTAGCTTTCTTACTGCCATTACAGCTGTCGAGATGGAGGGCCTTGACACTTGTGGAAGAAAAAAAAACAGACAGGAAGTTAGAGGGGTATGTAAGAGCAATTCGAAAATTCAGCCCTTTACCTCCCAACCCCCCACATGCACTGTCAACCGGGTGTCAGTCAGGGAAGCAATTTGCCTCAAATGGCACAGAGGAAGGAAGAAAAGCTATGAGGGATGCAGCTGGTGAACAATAAATGACATCTCTTGTCTCTCTCTCTGCTCTGCGTCTTGATCGGTGTCTCATTATTTACACGGTTATAAGGGAAACCATTGCTAAAGGACGAATTCAGGTGCTGAAGCATCATACTGGATGCATCAATTCTCAACAGATGGGCTCTATCTGTAAACAAATGTAAAACAGCAACTGACATCAAAAGCGTTTAACATCAATTTAAAACAGAAATGCACTGATGATAAATTCTGGCTGATTCTACAAATAAATATATAAACCCATATAAAAAAAAAAAAAAACTACCTAAAAAAACTAACTAAATGGAAGGCATCACAACATTATAATATATTGTATTTTACAGTGTTGTTGTTTATATATATATATATATATATATATATATATATATATATATTAGTGCTGACAAAGGATTAATCATGATTAATCACATCAAAATAAAACTTTTTCTTTATATATTTGTATGTACTGTGTATATTTCTTAAGTATATATAAATACAAACACATGCACGTATATATTTAATGAAAATATGTTATGTTTATACATTAAATATATTTAGATATTTAGAGATTATAAAATAAATATATAAATGCATTTACATGTAAATACTTTCAAAATGTAAACTGTGTGTGTTTTAATATAAACATAATAAATAAACACAGCATAAACACATATATTACGTAAATAAAAACTTGTATTTTGGATGTGATTAATCATGATTAATCATTTGACAGCACTAATATATATATATATATATATATATATATATATATAAACATTTTATTTCAGCTGCTTTCATTTAAATTAGTAAAAATGAAAACAGAAAATATTCAATATTAAATATTAAATATAAATATTAAATTAAATCTAATTAAATGTAATTATTATTACAATTATTATATTAATGTTGGAAAGAATACTGTTTAACCCACTTATTTAATTGCATGTAAAGGTTTTTAGAAATGACACTGAATGTTTCATGCCAAGTTTAAGTTGAAGACTAGTGCCATATTTACTGCATCTGTAATAAAAGTGAGTTATGCTGTTTTATTGTTTTTGGATATTCTCTAAAAAGAAGGCATGGGGAGCTAATAAAAGCCTTGTTTCAGGCTGTAAAATGCCTCATTTCCAAAGAAAAGCTAGAGCCTGTGACCCCTGAATTTTCCACACATGTGAATTTGGAGATGATGCGGTGCAGTTTTTCTTTGGAAACACGGCCTTGGCTAGATCTGTCCCATAGCCACTCTACTTAGGCCTTTTTTTTGGATCCAAAGGAAAAGAAAACCCGCAGAAAAGAGGGTAAATTGTGCCTTTAATTTAGCATATACAGTATCACATCTCACACTGAGGAATTGTGCATTAAAGTTAATGGGAAAGAGATTGAAGGACTGCCTCATTGAACTGTGCTGATTCAGGCCTCAAACCAAGAGCCCAATAATGTCTGCAAATCTACATCAAACTTAACAGTTCCTTAGAGAAGCTGTATGAAAAGTCTTTGACCTCATCTGTAATGCTGAAAGCAGCCAAGTTCCTCTCTCCGGCGTCTGGCCATGAAATCTGCGGATTGCTTCTTCTGCCTTCCTGATTTACCGAGAGTATTGTTCTAACCTTAAGCACCTTACCGTAAGGCCTCTAAAATAAAGCGTCTGTATTCAAATTTAACAGGGGACCCTGCTTGCGAGCTCCTCTAGTGATCTCACAAACCGCCAACACTATCTAGGAGTCTTTTATATTCATAAGACTTCAATTCACTCCAGATTCGGCCAGGGAATATATTAATATGATAACCAGTCATTAATCAAACCGCACCACGGATTCAAAGCACATGGCCTGTGCTTATAACATCTAAGACTTCGTTCCCATGGAGTTTCATTTTTAATGATATCGTTTCCCAGTTTAAAATTCAGTCCCGTTTAAAAGGACCCTTTAAAGAGGACATTTTTAGTGGCTTTTTAATGCAATTATGACCCAGCGTTTGAGCAGCGTGCAGCTGAGAGACGCCTGGCTTTCAACACCCCCCAGTCCTCTTCGCTCCCTGCAGACTGCGGCTAATTGAATCGAAAGTTCAATCTTGCTGAATTAGTGGTGTGTGTAAGGGAGACAATTTATCATGTCCAGTTAAGCAAAATGGATTTGAAAAACATTAAGAGGCACTGATTGGCTTCAGCACATCATTAGTCGGCTGTTTTGCTGCCCGTGTGCATGATGAGAGAGAAAAAGACAGGAAAAGAGAGATGACAGACCAAAGCCAGCGAGACGGAGCTTAACTCAGGTAATTGACATGAGGGAAATGCTCAGTCATCTCTACTCATTAGACGCAAGCGCTATGAAACACTGGAACAAGACTCATAATTAAAGCTAAATAGAGGTGCGGGAGAACTACAAATGCTGACTGACAATGGATCTGCTAACTTTGTTGGATAATGCTTGTAATATTATCCTATTTCTCAACAATATTAATCATAATAAATGACTTGCTTAACCCTTTATCGGGCAAAGAACTATATGTGACCCTGGACAACAAAACCAGTCGTAAGTGTTCATTTTCTGAAATTAAGATTTATACATGATCTGAAAGCTGGGCAAATAAGCTTCCCATTGATGTATGATTTGGATGGATAGGGTAATATTTGACCGAAATGCAACTATATGAAAATCTGGATACTGAGGGTACAGAAAAATCGAAATGCTGAGAAAATCACCTTTAAATATCTTTTAAATATCTTCATGGAACATGATCTTTACTTACTATCCTAAGGATTTTTGGCAAAAAAGAAAAATCAATAATTTTGACCCATACAATGTATTTTTGGCTATTGCTACAAATATAACCCAGCGACTTAAGACTGGTTTTATGGTCCTGGGTCACATATTTGGTAACTTTATCGATCATTCATCCTAGGGGTCTTTGTGCCTTTCCATGAGCTTGTGTAAGCGCTTGGATTTCTTCTAGCCAATCAGCAGAAATCGGTCTACATCACAGATGGCAACACCAGGAGTCGCCTGGGACATTTCAAACGTCAGCCTACTTCCAAAGTTTGAAAAGTATGCGTTTACGCTTATACCTACTCTCACAAAAATATAAATAGCATCGAAATGAACAATGCTAAGTTAACGAAACTCATGCATTATATGGTTGAATAATTGTGTTAAATGTTGAGGTGTTGTTTGCATAACATTTCTAGAAATTAGTGAACGCTGTGACATGAAAAAGGGTGTGATCATATTTGATCATACGCCCTATTCAGGTATGTGAATATTCATGTATGTCTATATTTAGACATACGCCTGATGTGGGATTTTTTTATGTATATACAAATAATGCATTAAAATGTAGTAGTAAGTAATGTTGACACAGGTTTGTATAACATTATGCAGGTATTCAGTGGGAGATTTATTGAAATAATCAAGCCATAAATCGTGAAATATACCGTTTAACTTCATAGATTTTATTCATTTATTACTTTTAACCCAGTTTATATTATTATGGTATACATTGGTGTTTATTTTTACTGTGAGCCTTGTTACTGCTAAGATAAGTGGTACCACCTAAACGAGTGTGCTATTTTCACTTGTTATTATGTATTGACATATTTGTCAGTATTCTATGTTTTCAGTAGATCTAAGCTGTACATTTTTGTATATATCCAGCTTTTGGAAAACAAGAGACTATGGCACATTAAAAAAAAATTAAACAAAGGGAAAAAATAAATTAATTAAATGAGTTTATGCACATTTGATGTATTTATCTATATTTTATGTGTTTTTAACATTAACGTAAATATATGCCCTTTTTGGGAAACAAATGACCATAGACTGGCAAGGAACCATATATGGTAATTTCATTGACCTAGATTTACAAAGTCACAAATGCTTAAAAGTCTTGTTATAGCCTCCGATAACATTCCAGGGTTGAAATTATGAATATCATATTATTTCAGTGAGTGCCCTATAAAGGGTTAAAGGGTTAGTTCACCCCCAAATTACAATTAAGTCATTAATTACTCACCCTCATTCCAAACCTGTTCATCTTTGGAACACAAATTAAGGTGTTTTTGATGAAATCAGAGCGCTATCTGTCCCTCCATAGACAGCAACACAACTGAAATGATCCTTGATCCAGAAACGTATTAATTACACTGTTTTACCAATGTATTTAATACATTTCTGGATCAAGGATCATTTGAATGGTTGAGTAAATTATGTTTAATTATGTAATTAAACATAATTTACTCAACCATTCAATGCATGTGCACGCTAAACAATAGCTGTTTGTGTGGAGCAGCATTTACTGTGAAAGAAGCAGCTCTGAACAACCTATACGCACAGAAATAAAGTGCATATTAAACCCGCAGCGCAAATGTGTATTTAACTGAATCACAGGCTTTTTGAAAATCACAATAGCACTACGCTTTATTATGATTTTTAAATGATTTCAATATTCCGTGCAGCACTAGTAAACGGTCTAATACTGCTTTTCACAGATTCTCTCTTAATAGCAATATAGTATTCCATCAACTTTTACTTAAATACTGAAGTTTAATTACTGCCTTAAATTGAGGTATAATTAAACTGGCTCCACAAGTAATTTCTAAATTATATTAAACTATTACCATTTACAATGTTGTCCAGTGTATGATGCCTAAAACACTTCAAATTTAAAGCATTGTGTAGTGTATTCCAGCCTTAACAAAGCTGAGTCAATACTTAAACTACTTCTAAAACTTAATGATGCTTATATAGGAAATCAAGGTTTAAGTCTAGCTTTTCTGATTCCATACCATACACCTTCTTTCTACAGTCTGTACAAAACGGCAAAAGAAACTCCAACAAAACAAAAGCAAATAATTATAAATTAACCTGAACGGCAAAAAAAAACGGCAAGATGCTAAAACAAGTAGGAAACAAAGAACCTGCAGTAAAATTCTGGTACCAAAACAGTCCCTTGTTCCACAAAAAAATAACACACTCTCTGCCATGAGGTCTTTACCATGCCTTCAGCTAGCTGAGCGTGTGAGGAAAATAGCACTCTGGGGGCATCCGTGGAAAAGGTAGAGCCCAGACAAGTGTTACTCAACGGCCCTTAAGAGAGACCGGGGTGGCATGGAGGAGCTGGCCCCTACTCAATCCCCCTGAATAAAACATCTAGCAACAATCCATAACGCGGCCATGGATAAATCTTTCCCTGCTTCCTCTGCCCTTGGTGGGAGATCTGTCTAGATTAGCCTGACATCAGGGCTATGGGGAGAAATTGTGTTTATCTGAACCCTAACAAGGGGGCTCTGAGCCTTTAAGCACTGAACTGGGATCGCTCAAGATGAAACGCATTGCATGAAGAGATTGCGGCCTAGTCTGCTGGATACACACTGGAAGAGAGAATGGAAAAGAGACTCTACATCTGCCGCATGAGTAAGACCCTGTGCATTAAAGAGATCCAAATTTATCCAAAAATGAACTCAGGCCAAACAATATGTGGAAATTTTGAGCATTTTTTGCCAATACATTGAAACTGAATGGAGCACAATGCTGTTTTAGATCCAACTGACTTTTATTTTATGCACATAAATAGCCAAAATATTTCTCACAGAATGGGCAGCTGTACTCTCATGAGACAGCCCAATCAGGCTTTGAAGAGCTTCTTCTGTCCTTCAACAGGCAATTAACACTGTGTCCATTACGACCCTCAGGGGATTACACAACCAGCCGTGCAATGAAGAGGCGGGGTGTTTAAGGGCTCGAGGGTAGGGGAGACGGCAATCTTTTAGGTCATGGCCTAGAGAGGGAGTCTCATAAGAGAAGAATAAAAGAGGAAAGAGAGCCATTGGCTGCCTCAGACCAAATGGAAAGCAGGTGCTTTTTGTCACCCCATGTGGATTTTTCCCTCTCTTCTGTTTTTCACATAACTCAAACATCGGTTTCAAAGAAAAATACAGCTGAAAATTTGGAAAAAGTGCGTCCTGGTCAGCTGTACAAGCACATTTGCTGAGCGCCTGTCCTTGGACGGCTCTCCCACCGCCCATGAGACGAGCCCTCCGGTCCTGTTTGTGTGTTACAGACGCAGAATGTTTTCCTCAGACCAGATCGGTCACAACTCATAAATGTTTCAATGGTGTTCTCGTCTTTCTTTGATCCGAGGGTAAGTCGAGAAGCAGTTGTTCACACTATGCAATGCAATCTGCACTTCCTCTGTGGGGAGATCCCCTCTAGCTTGACTTCCATGATTTTTTTCCTCTCTATCTCCATCCATTTTTTTTAAATGGCTCTTGGAAGTTTTATCAGGTTTCTTTATACACCAAGTCTCCAATTACGTGGGATACTGAGAAAAACATATTAGGGCGATGCAATTTGCTTCAACCTCCAAACCACCGGAAATGAGATCTGAGATCCCTGAGAGAGTAAACACAGTCTGCTTTTCCGAACTGTGAAGTCTGCATTGTGTCTAATTGAAGTGAAATCTACTACTTTGTGGTGTGAACGTTGATTTAAGACTTCACAGGAGAAGACTAAGGGTGAAGTGAGTGAAAGGAAATTAATGGGAATTAAGCACAGACTCGCTTTGCTACTTGTGTCACATCCCTCCTTGTTGCTCAATATGTGTGCTGACAATCCAGACATTTAAGACAATCTCTCTCGGCCGCCCTTTCTCTCCAGCAGAGATCATTATGCAGCGTCAACCCCCTGTTGACAAGTTTACCCGCTCGCTCTCTCTGTACAGATGCTGTGGCGGTTGCCGGCGGCGCGGAGCTCAGCTTGGCGCGAACTCCGAGTGGAAAGATTCTGTCATGTCTCAGGAGAGTGGGGTAGACGTTTCATAGCTCAGCTGAAACTCATAAACAGAGCCCCCAGCTAGCTGAAAGCCTGACAGCCTCTCTATCTTACCTAGAAAAGATGGAGAGCAGGTAGACAGACGTGAAGTTTCAACTGAGACCGAACTACAGCTAATCAGCCTAAACGTCAGCAATTTTTACAATCGATTCATGATGTAAAAAACACGGAAACCGTAAGCAGAAGATTTTACAATTGAACTTATTTTGCTTTCATCCTCCTGAAGTAGTATTTATTTGAAAATATAAGGGCATAAAATAAAAAAGCCAGTTAAGCAACAGCAGAGTTTTGAATGCACCACTGAATGTGGCAACAGTTCTAACTGGCCTTCACATTTATTCCCTGAAACCAACTTTCGTTGCTTTGCAACTATTCAAGGCCCAGACTTGGCAACCTCTCCAAGGCTTTCCATTTGAAATGGGTAATGTGTTGCCAATCTGCCGTTTAAAACTCCCCCTTGAGGAGACCCAGAGACTGTGAGGGGATCAATGCCACCGAGTCTTGGCACGCACAAAAGTCTCTGCTGCCCAGCTCTTCACAGGGCTGGACCTGGGGAAACGCAGTCTGTGTTGAGATCTGGCCAGATGGAGGGAATTAAAGAGGGTTTCAGTCTTTGGCAGAACTTCTTACATCGGTGCCTCAAACAGACAGAAGCCTAAACCTTTTCAGAGATGGAAACATTGCGTGAAATTTCAGATGAAGGCCAGTACATTGTAGAGTTACATGGCAAAATAGATACAACTGATGCTTTTTTTTCATAAGATATACAATATTATAGCAAATTCTATCTACAAAATAATGTGCTGCGTGCAATATATTTACACACACAGATTGCACTGCCTTGCACTTGGTATTTGGCAAGATGAAGAGGTCAGCATCTTTCTTAACTCTTTGGCCAACAGCTATGACAGAAACAGATTGCTGATTACAAGAGCAGGCTTTTATGAGGCAATCTCTTTGATGAACACCTAACACCTTAACTCCATATATATGACTTAATAGAACGTCACATTAAACCATTTTATGATGGTTAATAATTGAATAAAAAAATTTAATAAAAGCAGCAAACCAAAAATAACCTTTTATTGAAAAGTAACCGGATTTTAATATATTTAACACTGTAATTTATTCCTGTGGTGGCAAAGCTGAATTTTCAGCAGCCATTATATGATTCTAAATAAATCTATTTATATCTATTTATATATAATATACAGTTGGTGTAAAATAAGAAGTATAAAAGTAATAATTTCTTTTAAAAAAAAAAACGTACGATTTAGCAAAAATAATATGAATTTGTATGAGTGAGGTTGTACGAATTTATATCATTTATCAATACTCTCAATACTGTAATATTCTAATAAAGTATACTTTGGCCATCCGGCTTCACATAATCTATTTATCTGAAGGAAAACTTGGAGGAGAAGAAAAAAGAGCCCTCAAAGTGATAATTAACTAATAAATAGGAGAGATGTACAAGTCTGTTAGATGTTGCCTATGAAGTTGCCTTTTTCACCTAGGGGATGAAGTCTGCCCAGCGTGATCATGGCACTTTGAAGAACTTCAAAGTCCGAGCTAGCCTCTGGATCCTGGCTTTACACACATACAGACACACACACACAACGTTCCCTTAAGCACATATACACCCACACTTGCCTGGTAACATATCCCTACTTTTGACACCTGGGACAAATCCCTGTCCTCATTATCCGGTCTCCACGGTTACAGCTGAGTGACAGGCCGTGGGTACCATGGTCGACATCATAAGAATGGGGCCATCCCACAGAGAGCAGACATTATGTCATCATTTCATCCAATCATTGCCTTCCTATGGTACAAGCGTCCTTGTCTAACATGACAAATCTTCCTTGCTTAGGCAGCCTGTGCTATCTCAATGCTGGCAAAAATGCAATACCGTTACACAATATGTAATATTGTCAAATAAGTTGCATGTATTTTGAAATCTGCTGATGGTAAGTGAATGTTTTCACTATGTACATGAATCTGCGTAATGTAGGCTACATCTTCTTCAACACAAGAACATTAATAATACAGAGACAGAAAATAATAACAGCTGCTGTATAAAAGCATTCTGTTGCTTCTCCCAAACACAACTCTGCTGCAACTCCTACACATTTAACACAGTCTGCGGCAGCCATCTTGAATTTCATTAGCCTTGTGCTTGCTAGACTAACACAAAAGGATGAAATGACAAAACTATGAATGAAAGTAAGCGTAACTCTCACAGCTATCAAGAATTTACACTTCTGTAATGTATAAAAGAGCATGCTGTTATAGTGTTTAATGTCTTTACCGCAGAAATCCTGCATGTAGGTGAAGATGCCCACAATGCACAGCCTTACAGTATCCCTAATCCACACACTTGGCCTACAGAATGAGATCCTGTTCCAAGTGTGTACATACAGAACAAAAGATGCTGGAAGGAGACAAATTCTAGCTCAGCTTCATTCAAACATACACAAACAAGCACATTTAAGTGTGTCTGTGAGCGTGGTACATGGCACAAGGCTAGCCCCATGCGCCTTTAAAAACACTATAAATGTGTCACTTCAAAGCTGTGTCATGTGACTCTTGTCAGGCTGAAAACACAGATTTTAAATAAAAAAAACAACTAATATATACCTTTTTGAAACCCTCAATGGCCAAGTAACAACAAAAACTATGAATGAAAACAACACGTTTCTAAAAGATATCTTTAAGCAGCATTCTCTTAAGAAAATATGGTTGTACATAATGTACTTAATGGCCCTTTTTTGTAAACATGTGCAAAATTTGCATAACAAACATTTTGTTAAGATTTGTTAGCTGATGAGTGTTCAAATGTATAGCAATTTGTTTGCTTTATAAGTTTTTACTAAGGTTGTTCAAGAGCGTGCTGAACGCGTACCGACTGGGTTTTACATCTCAGATATCTGCCAGCAGCATTTTTTTCTAGGCATGCTGGAACAAAGCCTTAACGCAATTCCAAAAAAAAAAAAATGCTGACACGGTAGCCAAGCACACTAGTTTTTGAGACTGAAGTGTTCACTGCTCCCTACATACTCATAGTCAGGCGATGGGTAAGCTGTGGAAAGTAGAACACACTACAAGTTCAAGCAAAGAAAAAATATGTATTTCTTACTCAAAGGATAAACTTATGTTTATTTCAAGAAAACAGTAATACTGTGAAATATAAACATTTTATAGGAGAAGTTCAGTTTTCAGCATCATTATTCCAGTTTTTAGTGTCACATTTTTCTTCAGAAATCATTCTAATATGCTAATTTGCTGCTCAAGAAACATTTCTTATTAGTAGTATAGTAATAGTAACAGTGAATACAGTTTGTGGAACACATTTTTTTCTAAGTACATAACTTTTGAACAATTCAGCGTCTCTTTCCTAAATAAGAGTATTAATTAAAAAAAATCTCACTGACCCCAAACTTTTGAATGTTCCTGGCTTTCCAAGCGACATTAATAATACAAAACTTACAAAACACACTCCATTAGCTCGAAAAGTGCAACATAAGTACAATTGAAACGTCATAACGGTGCAGTACTAAAGTGCAGGCTAGCAATGAGGTGCTCTAACAAGCTTTCAGTTTATTCCAGGCCAGGGGTCAGGGGGGATTCAAAATAATGATACAAATTTCAGTTCATCTCAACAGGCGTTTGCTTGTTTTCACAAACACAGCAGTCACTGCTCGGCAAAAATGACAGCTCTGACCAAATCTTTTCTCTCTCAGCATTACTCTGTCTACCTGACGACTTCTGCACTTTTTTTTTGCCAAACCAATTCTCTTTTTTTCCACTGCAACAGCCCCTCCTGTCTCTCTCTCTCTCTCTGGAGGGGAGCAGGATCTCATTAGTAGCTGCAGGATAAAACGCCGTCCTCTCTATGCAGGTTCAAGGTGATGGAAGATTAGACTGTTTGGCCCTGCCTCATCCTGAATGCAGCGCGCGTGTCTCTCTGCCCGTGAACACCAAATTACATTGAACCCGGGGAGTCTAACTCCATTAATTTTAAATGGAAGATTAATTTAACAATATGCAGCGGATATTTGTTACAAACCCATCATGTGAAAGTGACGTTTGGCAATAAATTTGCGGGTGGCCCATGCTGGCTCTGAAAGCCCCAGCAAAAATAAATCAGCAGGCGTTTCTAGCTTCATCGTTCTCTAATGTCAGACACACACGGTCAAACTAATGCACATTCATGCACGCTCACACATGCCGATGCTTTTAAAACTCAAGTACAAGCATACCAGCGTGCAACAGCACTGTTTAGACACCACTGAAATCAACTAAAATATTTATATTATGAACAATACTAGATAGTTTAGCAGTCAATCACAGGTGCACTACTAAAAAGACACATTTGCAACCCATTTTACTTTTCTAATGTGTCATCTTTCTGTACATATTTAAACTAAGTTTAATATGCCAAACATTTAGTACAGGACTTGATTAGATCAGGAAACATGGCATTTTACACTAAAATGTGATTTTGCAGCCATTTTATAATATATGTGTGTACTTTTATATTTATATTTCATATATAAAAAATGTTATCCATCCAAAATAGAAGTTTTCGTTTACATAATGTATGTCTGTGTACTGTGTATATTTATGTTTATAAATACTTTTTCTTTGTGTATATATATATATATATATATATATATACACTGTGGCAAGCTGCCCGAGTACTCATCAGTGTCACCCTGGCAACCGACTCAAATCAGCTGCACCTCGTCAACCCTGGCCGATCAGCCGCGGCTGTAGCTCATCAGGGGGACGCTTCAAAAGCAGCACGCCGAGAAAGCACGAGTAAGAACGCTCTCCACTGACACTGGAATGCTTACCTGTTTTCTCTCTTTGCCACAGATAGTAGCCACAGCTGATCGGTCAATGTCCCTGCAAGGACACTTCACCAGAGAGCACAGAAGACGGGCCCAAGCATTGGGGCCTTTTTCACCAGTCCACGTGTTGTGTAATTCCTCATCTCTCCACAGGTGGTGGAGAATGCGGGCAGATTGAGGAATTACCAACCACACACCAAAGAAGAAGAAAATTGACACTATTTTTTTTCTGCTCCTAGTTCCCCACACCATGTCATCGGGCTCGTTGATGGCACTCCTCTCCAGGCATGGAGGACCTGCTAAAGTGCCTCTTAGAGGTAAGCCTCCGGCAGCACCAGATTTTGAAGCACATCGTGTCCTGCCAGGACCGTGTCGAAGAAGCTGGCCTCCGCTTCGCTGATCCGATCCACAAGTTCTTACCAGCCACATTGACGTTGATCTCTATCTGCAAATGTTTGAAACTATTGCCAGTTACGAGAACTGGGACCAGCATGACTGGGCACGGGTGCTGGTGCCCCTTCTGACTGGGGAAGCCCAACAGGCTTATTTCACACTGCCACCCACTGCCGCGGACGACTGACACCCTCAAGCAAGAGATTCTTGGCCGGCTTGGCCTGTTGAAAATTAGTGCGGCCCTGCTCTTCCACAACTGGGAATATCAACCCTCGACACCCCGCCCGTGCCCAGCCCCCGAGCTTGCACGCCTCTCACGCCACTGGCTCCAGGATGGGAATCCCTCAGCCGATCAGGTAGCGGAGGAGGTCACCATCGACCGGCTCCTGCGGGCTTTTACCCCAGCCACCAGGGGGGCCGTGGGGATGCGGAACCGGGCCACTTTACCCAAAATGGTGGAGTCCATTGAGCTGGCGGAGGCAGTGCAGCTCAGAGAGGCCAGAGAGAGAGCATCGTCATTTCCCCAGAGGGTGGTCCAGGAGCGGCACCCACCGGAGGGTACCCCGCATCACAATCTCAGGCCAGCAGCCCCTGGTCCGGTCGACCAACCGATGCCCACCGAAGACCCCATCTCTCCTGCACGAACATGGCTGGCTGACTGTGGTTTCCATCGGGAACCTCCCCTCAAGGGACCTCAGGTGACGGTGAAGATAAACGGATGCACTGCTGTGGCTCTGCTAGTGTAACGTTCCGTGTTTGTCTGTGTTCAGTTTCATGTTGGTTTGTTCCGTTTTTTTCCCCCTGTCCTTTGTACCCTGTTGGTCTAGTCCATGTCCTTTTTTGGTCTTTCCGGTTGTCTCGTTGTAATCAGTTCATTCATTGCACCTGTGTGTCCTGTACTGTTCCCACCCCCGTCATTAAGTGTATTGTATTTAAACCCCATGTTTTCTAGTTTCCGGTTGTCCAGTGTTGACGTTACATGTCTGTGTTCGCTCATGTTTTGCTCGTTGTGTTTGCTGCCTCGTCAGCCTTTGTTTTCTCCGTGTTTCCTAATAAATGTCTAAAAGTTAAAGCTCAGTGTCTTCCGCTCCTTACCAGCTGAGAAGCGCACTCACACACATCACTAGCGAACCGGATCGTTACAGCTAGACTCTGGAAGCTCCGTCAGCCTGGTCCAAGCCGCCCTCATTCTGCCCCCGAAAGACATTAAAAGCCAGCTCCCCATCAGCATGTCCCAACTCTTCACGTGACCGTGGCGACGGTCAAACCAGGACACCACAAACTGCATATATATATATATATATATATATATATATATATTTGTAAAGCATTTATAAAGCAGATGTAAAGACTCAAACAAACACAACACAGAGGGATACAGAGTATACAATTAATAGTTCTGTATCCCTCTGTGTTGTGTTAGTTTTTCTGTTAGGAAGATAACTGAGCCTTTAAATCTCTTTGACAAAACCTCTAATTTAGATATGCTTATAAATCAAGAACAAGGCATTGATAGCTGTATTTATTTTATTAATAATCAACTGCTTACTAATGACTATTAATGTTGGAACAATGCTTTATAAAGGATGAACTGACTATTTACTAATGCGTAACTAGTGATTCATAGCGTGTAGTTATTATAAAGTGTTACCATATATATACACATATATGAATTGTTTACAGTAAGACCAAGAACAAGAACAAGTGTAAGTAACTACCGGTTTTTCAACAGTTCTTTGCAACACCTAAGAACCATTTTTCACTTTACAGGGTTCACAGAAGAAAGGAGGCCATCCATTTTAGATCAACCTCAACCCCATTTGCTTCCTGGTTCCTCGCTGAGCACATCAAAGTGTGCCAAATGGGCTATGTGTGTGCATGCGGTCTGTCAGAGCGATGTCCATCAGGTCTCTGCGACAAAGCTCACATCCTATTACTATTTCCAACCTAACCAACCACCACGACACACAGACACATCACAGCGACTGCTTTCATAAAGGCCACATACGGCCATATGCGGCCTGGAGGGAGAGAGCGAAAAGAGAAACCAAGGTTATTAGTTAATCTTCACGAACAAGCAAAAAAGAAAAGCTCCTTGAAAATCAAACACCCCCACAAACGCCCCATGGCCCCAGCTGCCCTTATCCACCAACGTCAAACGCCTCGGTTCATCCTCGGGTCTCTTTAATGCACACTCTCTTATGGGAGCACCCTGGCTAATTAGAGGAATTGATAACCCCTGCGCTTATTAACGAGCCAATATATTTTGAAGTCATTAAAGATAACCAAGGCAATAAGTTTGGCTTTAAGCGCCACCAGCTTTCACTGCCTTCGTGTCACCAATTATAAGGATTGAAAGGGGGGAAAAAAAAAGAAAAACGGAGGGGGTTAGGAGAGAGAGTGAGACAGAGAAAAAGCAATTCCTGCCTACTCAACTGTAAACGACTGGTTATTGGAATCTTTAAAACAGGCAGCCACGAGAAAATGACATTAGCAGCTCTCCCTTCTCCCTCTTTCCAGTTAATGAAGAATTAGAGCTCCCATTTGGTGTATTATTGGGGTTCACAGGGGGTTAGGTCGTCGAGGGGTGTGTTTGACAACCATGTTGATTTAGTGTTGGAGAAACTCAGGGCACCATGGCGAAACATCACTCAGTTCTGTCACTACCACTTATCTCTTTCATTCTCTTGGCAGCAGGAGAATTCAGGTCACCCTCCTGACTCACCATCCAGGTCTATGTCACTTCCTTTAAGATTCCGACAGCGTGCTGAGGTTTATTTTCCGTCCCTGTTTGGTTTTGATCAGCAGGACATGTTTTTGTTCTGTGCTGACTCTGAAGATCTTATTATACAGTCTGTTATTGTTTTAATGGTATTCACTCAACATCAAGAACTAAAAAGTATATAAAAGCAAGCTCTGCGGTTGAATATGGAAGAAGCAACAAAGGAGAAATTAGGCTGGCAGTATTTTAATAGCATTTCCTGTAGGACTACCACTAACGGCCCAAATGGAATAACATTTTTATGGAAAATGGCAAGCTTCTTTCATAAAGTCAGGAAAAAAAATGGTTTGTTTTTTGTTTAGCGTCAGTCAAGTAATCATGTTGCCAGAAATACAGGAAAAAAGTAATATTGTGAAATATTTTTTACCATTTAAAAGAATGGGTTTCTATTTGAATATACTTTAAAATATAAGTTATTTCTGTGATGCAAAGCTGAATTTACATTACTCCAGCCTAAAGTGTCGCATGATCTATCAGAAATCATTCTGATATGCCTGATTTATTTTTAGAATTATCAATGTTGGCAAAGTTGTGTTTTTTGGAAACGGCAAAACTTTTTTTCAGGATTCTTTGATGAGCAAAAGCATTTATAAAACATAGAAATCTTTTCTAACAATATAAATCTTTGCCACCACTTCTTATCAATTTAACACATCACCCAGCTGAATAAAAGTTTTAATTTCTTTCAAAAATAAAAAAATAACTGCCCGCAAACTTTTGAATGGTAGTGTATGTTGTTAGAAAGGATTTATATTTAAAATAAATGCTCCCCTTTTTAATGTTTTAATCTTTCAATAATCCAAAATATATATCACAGGTATTAAGAAGCACAATAGTTTCCAGCACTGATAATAAATCAGCATATTAGAATGATTTCTGAAGACTGGAGTAATAATGCTGAAAAATCAGCTGTGCGTCACAGGACTAAATTGATTTTCATGTATATTAAAATTGTTATTTTACATTGCAATAATATTTCACAATATTACATTTTTTCCTGTATTTTCGATCAAATAAATTCAGCCTTGACGAACATAAGAAACATCTTTAAAAAATGAAAAAATCTTACTGTTTCCAAACTTTTGACTGGTAGTGTATCTGTATTTTTTTTTTTAAGGAACAGTTCACCAAAAAAAATAAATTCTGGGTGTCAATTCCTCGCCCACATGTCGTTCCAAACCTGTAGGACCTTTGTTTATCTTCAAAACACAAATGAAGATATTTCTGACAAAATACGAGTGAAAAAAGTATTCTTGTAGCTTCATAAAATTAATGCTGACCCACATGGACTATTTTAACGATGTCCTTACAACAGTTTCTTTCTGGGCCTTGAGCATGCTGGTTGCGTTACTGTCTGTGCAGGGCCAATGTGGGGACTATATTCAGTGAATATAGTAAATTTTTAATTGCGACTTAAGTATCTAACAACTTTTCAGAGATACTGTATGCAGAAACTAATCTGATAAACAAGAGTGGGTTTCAATTAAAAACGCTGTCAAATTCACCGGAAATTTTCCTTTATTAACTGCTCACAACCTTGAGCAGCTGAGATACCAACTATAGTAAAAACAGTTTTTTTCAATAATTCCACCCACATTCTGTTGGCATAGAGTCAACCGCTAATTGTCTCTCATTTTACTGTGCTTCAGCCACTGCCAATCTAATAAGGCCCTAAGTGTGCCACTCTCTATGTAGTAATTAATTAAGCTAATCAGAGGAGCAGGGCTATTCTGACTGGACGCACATGCCCTCACCTACGAGATGATTAGAGAGGACAACACAGGCCACTGACCAGCCAACGGCACATCTGTATTTTGTGTTTAACTCAAACTATTAGCATAATGTGAGCAGCACGAGATGCGAGCATGCATTTTTAGGAAAACAAAACTGATATATTATTAGCACTAATGAATGCATTCAAAACAGTCAGTGCTGTAGCTCAACAAGACGTGTGAAAACATATCAACAGATATAAACAGCCAGTGAATAAAAGAAAACATTTCCTTTTTGCACACATTCTCCTACCACCTCCACAATATCCCTCCTTCCTGTTAAAAACTGTGCCTGTACCAGAAATAGGTTGTTTCCTGCCACTTTGTATATCTTACACTGTTTGTCAATAGACCATTGACTATGCATTCAACAGCACAGAGCTATTGGTCTACTGAAGAGGCCCACCCTCATTTTGAATGTATTTAATCTACTACAATAACTCAATTTATTGTATTACAGTACAAAACTGTATACTGTATGTGTGTGTGTGTGTGTGTGTGTTTGTGTTATTTCTTGTCATTTGCTGTAGTAAAAATAAATAATATCAACACAGATAACCATGTGGTCAATGCATGGGACCATCCTGTGTTTGAATCCTGAAAAATAAACTTATAATATATTATATATATATATATATATATATGTGTGTATATATAATGTTATTTGTTGTAAAAATATTATTAATGTATAAATTAAATATGAATATAAATGTTAGAATTATAATGTTAGAATTATAAATATAATAAAAAACAACTGTCTTTATAAAATAAAATAAAATAAAATAAAATAAAATTTTTATTAGGGTAGTTTACATGAACCATCATCTCACTTTTATAAAAAACAATAACAACTAAATATTTAGACATTGAGGCATATCCCTAATTCAGACACGTCGGGTCATCAGCCCACAACTGGCCGATAAATTGCAACTGACACCCCATCTCAACCTTGCCAAATCTCATCATCACCAAATGAACAGATAGTGAGAGAAACAGATAAAGGACAGAGTGATGATGTGCAGCAGAGTGAGTTATCCGTTAATAATGACGTATGGCTTTCTGACACAGTGCTAAACTCGAGCTCAGCTCTGCGGCTTGTCAAAAACAGCTTCAAATGTTATTTTCCAGATAACAGCCATTGAAAATGACGGCAGCTAGGAATGATTAGAAAACAGGCCTTTTATAGTGTCTGCAAAGAAATGAAGGTAAAGATGCTGCTGGATGGTGTCACGCTCCAGGTTGTCGTTCACCAAACTCCCAGCATTTTCTCAAACGATAATTAGGTTTAATTTGAAGCAGCTGTCAAAGACTGCATCTATGTAATTTTCTAATTACGAATGGCAGCAAGTGACATTTTCATCATCGTTACCATTACCACAGAACATGATTAAATGCAAAACTGTTGCTGTAGATCGTAGCAGGCCACATTTGTCTAAGAAAAAGAAGGTACATTATCAGCATTTGAGGTCCCCGATTCTCCACATCCATCCTGTCTGCCTCCTTTCCCTGCCAATTAAGCCTGTTTCAAAATGCCACAGCATCATTTTCTATGTTCAGGGGGAATATAAAGCATGCAGTTCTCAGAGCTTTGCCCTAACCAGGCCTCTAGAGACCGGCTCGATCTTCGTGCCCATCCATAACTGGATGACACCTTTGGGGACTGTTTCCCCTCTTCCTTAACCTCTCAGCTCATTACAGCTAGTCTCAATGGTGCTGCTCTAACCAGAGGCTTGTGCTTTACAAGCTCTGCTCTTGCTCTCTCTCCAATCTAAATAGATGGTTCAGAGTGGTTAGATCAGTAGCAGGTAGAGCGCCAGCCCTGGGGAGTCGGAGTTGCTTTGCAGCGTAAGCCACTTTTTAATATATATTTAGCATTACACCTGGTGCACTTTAGCCACGGAAGTGGAATGGCTGCCCCTGTTTTGCAGGAAGGTGTTTGATGAAGCACCGCTGGGCCTTCACGGCTTGACGCCGTTCACCCTGAGATGCACGTCTGCTACCGGGGGCCTCCATTAAGCCCTGCACCTGTGTGCTCATGATCTAGATATAAGCACCATGAGGATCCAGCAACTTCAAACACTCTGGGAAAATGCTGAGAGGAGTAAAATGTGATGAAGACTCCCTCTGCCCCTGGTTATGTGGTTTAGCTGTGGATCATGAATACAACACACTGACATCAACAGGATTAGGAGGAGGACCATAGAACATAACGCAGAACAGAGATCTTCATGTCTTTATGACATTTTATAAGTAATTAATTAATTCTCTCTCTCTCTCTCTCTCTCTCTTTCTATATATATATATATGCTGTATATACAGTGGGTACGGAAAGTATTTAGACCACCTTAAATGATTTTATCAATATAACAAAGAGTGAAAAATGTAAGTACATTTTTTCCTCATTAATGTACACACAGCACCCCATAGTGATAGAAAAACACAGAGTTGTTGACATTTTTGCAGATTTATTAAGAAAGAAAAAAGAAGAAAGAAAAACTGAAGTATCACATGGTCCTAAGTATTCAGACCCTTTGCTCAGTATTTAGTAAAAACACCCTTTTGATCGAATACAGTCATAATACAGAGTCTGTTTTGGGAAAGTTTCTCACACCTGGATTTGGGGATCCTCTGCCATTCCTCCTTGCAGATCCTCTCCAGTTCTGTCAGGGTGAATGGTAAACATTGTTGGACAGCCATTTTTAGGTCTCTACAGAGATGCTCAATTGGGTTTAAGTCAAGGGTCTGGCTGGGCCATTCAAGAACAATCACAGAGAAGCCACTCCTTCGTTATTTTAGCTGTGTGCTTAGGGTCATTGTCTTGTTGGAAGGTAAACCTTCGGCCCAGTCTG
>JAUMHI010000051.1:8777003-8788601 GCA_032359435.1 Enteromius unitaeniatus
CAACATGTTTAACAATGCCATTTGGCCATGGTTTAGGTAGAGACCTTTCTACGTTTGTTGTTTTAAACTGAAAAAATTAAAAAGAGGTAAAAAAATGTATTTAATATGTTAACAAAATATATGCATATTCCGTGCCACCGTGCCATTCCGAGAATTCCGTTTTCATGTGTAAATTCCGTGATTCCGGAATAGGGCCCTACTTTAATTTCTGCCTCAATTCGGCATGGCACGGAGGTTATCAGTTTGTGGCACTACTGAGGTGGTATGGAAGCCCAGGTTTCTTTCACAGTGGCCTTTAGCTCATCTGCATTTTTGGTCTCATATTTCTCATTTTGCTCTTGACAATACCCTATAGTGGGGTTCAGGTCTGGTGGGTTTGCTGGCCAGTCAAGCACACCAACATCATGGTTATTTAACCAGCTTTTGGCAGTGTGTGCCAAATCCTGATGGAAAATTAAATCAGCATCTTTAAAAAACTGGTCAGCAGAAGGAAGCATGAAGTGCTCCAAAATTGCTTGGTAAACGGGTGGGTGCAGTGATGTTGATTTTCAAAAAACACATTGGACCAATCCCAGCAGATGACATTGCACCCCAAATCGTCACAGACTGTGGAAACCTTATAGTGGACTTCACCTCCAGACTCTAGGAACTTGGTTTCCAAAAGAAGTACAAAACTTGCTCTCATCAGAAAAGAGGACTTTGGACCACAGTCCAGTTCTTCTTCTCCTTAGCCCAGGTAAGACACCTCTGATGTCTGTGGTCCAGGAGTGGCTTTACAAGAGGAATATGACAACTGTAGCCAAATTCCCAGACATGTCTTTGTGTGGTGGCTCTTGATGCCTTGACCCCAGCCTTGGGTCGATTTTGCTTGACAATCCTCATTAGGCTGCGGTTGACTCTGCAGCTTTTTCTTCCACACTTTTTCCTCCCACTCAACTTTTCCACAACGTTCTAATTTATTGAGATACACCTGTATGTGTATATTTAGCCGTTCAAGGCAAAAATAACTCTTATGATCACCGTATTCACATGTGCATGTCTCTGAGACAGCATGCACATATAGTTAGATGAGTTCTCTTTCGCTGGTGATTGGGTTTCATTGTCTTAAAATATTTTGTTTATGTGAAACTGATAAGTGTTCATAACCACATAGCACAGCAACATCACATAATGTAAGCCTCTAACTGCGATAGAGACAATAGTCCAAAGTTTCTGATATATATCCGATATATTGCCCAGCCCTACTACATTAAAGTCTCAGATATACCATTCAAAGCACAAGGTAAGCATTTAAATGAATCTAACTCACAATGGCTGTATAATTGCTACTAACTCTCTCATGAAATCGATTTGCGGACAATTCCATGTCATGAAATTGCTACTCAGTGCACCACATGGGAGATCAACAGTAGAAGAGAGCCCTTGCAATTATGCATGTGACATTCAAGACCCTGAATTGTTTAGAGATAGTTATAGATATGGCAAAATCATGTTGAGTGTAAAGCAACGTAATTAAATGAGCATGGAAGGACGCAGTTTCAAATGATGAGATGTGAAGCCTTCATTATACGCCCTCCATTCAAGTCTCATCACACACTTAGGGAGAAGAAAAGAGATTCGAAAAACAGTCCGTTTTTAACAGGCAGTTGCAAAGGTTAATTATTTTCCTAATTACGTCTAGAAATGTCAAACATTTGTTTTCTCCCTAATTGACAAGAAAATTAACTGTGAACTGCACTGAGGGTTAATCTCAAGTCTGTCGTACGAGGCTTTGAGTGCCTCAATGCACAGAAAGTATAAAAAGCAATTATGGTCCCCGCTGTGGCGTCCTTTAAAATCACTTACAAGCAGCGTAAAACTCAATGCAGATATGTAGAGCCACAGTATCCTGTGGCTCTTAAGGCTGCACTTGAGACCATAAAGTTCAATAATTCTACACACATACCAGCAGTAAGAGCATAAGGGTAAGTATAATCTCAGTGCTAATCAATATTAATTCCTTTGCCACTCTAATGACAAGGTGTAGTCAATGTCTGCCTGGGCTCTCCCTCTCTAGGGTTCAAACACGCTGGGCTTGTTCTGCAGGCACCTGTCTGCCCTTGTACCTGAGCTGTATTATAGGCGATTATCACACCTCGTCCCCCAGGCAGACGGTCTTCATGCGTCTGCAGCATTGATCTCATTTGTTGAGGAGATAAGGCTGTAATTGGATAAGGCCTGAAATCAGATGGACCTCCATGGTTAGGCCAGGGCTAATTCCACTATCCCTGACCTGCCTAAGTAGCTAGGCCACGGCCACAACTACAGGGGGTTAATCCTGTCCAATCCCACCCTCAAGCCAGCTCATCACCATCTGGGCTGCTGTCCACCTCTTTTCCTCCAAGCCATCGAAGCAAAGGAACAAGGGTACCCGACCGCTCCAGAACAAAGCCTGAGCCAGGACCTTACTTGCAAATGCATGATCTATTGAACTGTGGTGCTGACTACAGCGGCTGTCTGCAGGATACTGAGCTATATAAATATTTAAGGCTGCATGATATTTACAAAATAACATCAAAGTCTGAGTGTCTACACAGTCCACTTCCCCAGGTGATTACTCTTGGAGACACGGTGGTAATTTTGTTAGTTTTTTCAAAGAAAAGGATGGCAAGGATGGCATAAATAAACTCAGGCTGGTAACAGTTTACTGATTTACACACAATATTTATCACCTTTAACACAACTACAAATGTTAGTGCAATGTGGATTTATTTGATGGCCAATGCCGGTATTTCAGAGATCAAGGTTGTCAATCATAAGTTGGTAGATTCAGCCCAATCTCATGGCAATTCATACATATATAACTAAGTGGCTAATTCCTACGACCTCACTTGTACAAATTCATATGATTTTTGCTAAATCTTATGTATTTCACGAGTTGTCAATTAATTTGTATCAATGACGACACCTAACCCAGCCCCTGAACCAACCCTTCAATGTGGTTTAGACAAATCGTACAAAATCGTACGTAATCGAGTGAGGTACGAATTAGCCACCTTGTAAAATATGTAGGAATTGGTCGTGACTGTGATGGTATATCACACTTTCAAATTGAAAACTTGAAAAATTTCTTGCACATAATGTTTACTAAATTAGAAATGAATGTAAGAAAATGCATCAAACAAACAATGTACTTGCTGAAAATAAATCTGTAAATGAAAGATATTGGCAGAGAGATTCGCCTTGGTAATACATCTGTAGACCACTACACAAACTGTTATGTTGGCAATTGGCTTCTACAAATCACAGAAAATGCTTAAGGACAGATGCTGAATTTGGAGCTGCACAGAATACCACTATTATAATACTATAATCACCAATATTATAATTATAATGTTAATACCACTTTTACTGCCTATTTTTTCCTGCCAAAAAAAAAATAGTATTAAGTAATATTGTAATACAATAAATTGACAATATGAATACTATACTCTCTTCTGCCCCCAGCAGCACTGGAGGTTCTGGAGAAGTTGTAATATGATATCAAAGAAGCTTGTCTCATTAACACTTTACACCAAAATTCCATTCATTTATATTACTTCAAAGTATAGAACATTCAGTGATGATTTACACATCCGCTACTCATTCTAAACCACTTTGACCTTATTTCTTCTGCAGAGCACCGAATATTTCAAGCACTTGAGTAAAATATAGCATAAAAGAATTCTCACATACAATTGTGCTGAAAAGCAAGTTTTGTGGAACATACAGCAACAGAACAATAGATACAGCTATACTGCAAGGTATAACTTTGAGTGCGCGGCATGTTTTGAGAGAAGTGAGATGAAGCGGGGTATCAGGTGAAAAGCAATAAGCTATGCCCCGAAGATGAAAGCTTCACAAATCCTTTGATGACTCAGAGTTTGGTGCATAGTGCTGTTTTTGATCAGAGTAACTAGAACGGAGGGAGTTTTGCAGAATGCAGTCATGGGTTTGATAAAGTGTTGAGAAAGTCTGCTGCTCGTCAAAGAAATATCTTTCTCGAAAAAAATACAAATTCCCTCTAAAGCCTGTGTGCCTTGTGCAAAAAGCTTTTAAGCCCAAAGACACTTACTGTACCTTGTCATTTCCAAAAACATAAACTCTCACTTAGAGTGAACATTCTTGTGGCGTATTTTCATTTCCAGCAGTATAATGGACAATAATAAGCAAAATCGCGGAGACCCGCAGTGCACCCGGTTCTGGGAAGTGAAGAAATTCTTCAAAAACGCAGCGGTGAGAATATTCCGGCGATAAAAATATCTATAAAACTGTAAACTTATTTTTATCCTCTCGCTGCTCCGACTGCCTCACAGCGACAATAACTGGCAAAGAAAACTATTTTTCTCTCCATCCCTCTCCAACACTCAACTCAACAGTACCAGCAGCGCTGGAAGGTAATTCAACCGGCCAATTTAAACATGTCATGATTGAGCTAGAAAGAACAAACGGACATCAAAGAACAAACCTCAAGTCTGGGAGAAAGAGCGGCGTGCTGGCGGGAGGCTGAGAGAGGGACGAGAAACGAATCGTGTGTCATTACGATCACACCGCTGTGTTGCTATTCTGGATTCCTGGGGTTTGACATCTAGATTGCAGATGGATAAGTGTGCCTTAAAACCACATCCCCCATCAGGGAAAAGAAAATCATTTCTCATAACGGCATCTATTTACTGGCACGGCCTATCTCTCCCACAGGGCCCGAAACAAATGAAAATGTTATTTCTCTCCTCATGAACTCCCACCTTTTCTGTCTGCCTTTCTTCACTGCCAGCAATTTCATTCTCCCTCTAAATTTGAGTTAAGTCCATGACTAGGGGGAAATAATGTCTCTGGAATAATCTTTCTGCAACTATAATTCCAGGGGGCTGTGTTCCTATATTTATATGCCTTCGCATTTATTTACTTAGTTCTCTGGCTTTTTGCCTTGCGGTTTCGGAGGAAATTGCAGTGGCTTGTGATACAGAAGTGATGCGACATACGGAGGATATCTCTGTAATCCCTTTAGCCGCAGCGAGGCCTTGATGGGGGACGAACATGTCCTCTGCCAAACATATAAACAGCCCTGATGCGCACAACAGCACCTGTCAGAGAGGTATTTCACACGCCACTCATGAGAGGATGCAAAGCTTAACCCTATGCGATGTTAAGCCTAGAATGACACAAAACCACTACATAAAAGGCATTTTTCTAGCGGTGAGCATGACACTTTGCACTGTGGCGATCAGACCAGATCCAAATATTTTTTCATTTCTGTTACTCTCTGTAACTTTCTGTCAATGCTCTACAATGCCTCTAAGGTATTGCCTCAAGACGTTCCGTGAACTGTGTTCATTAATAAATAAATAGTTGCTGAGGGGAAAAAAGAAATAAATATTGCTTTAGATTCAAAATTTTGAATTCAATTAAAAACTTTTAAACAGAAAGGTACTGTAAAATAGGATGATGTATAAAATATGTAAGATTTAGCCCTATTTCTTTTACACTATGTTTTTGCATATTTATCTTTTACATTTTATAAATGACAAAACTGCACTACAGTAGCATTTCCACTGATGTTTCTCAGACTTGACTCTCAGGGCTCTAGCCTGGATTCAGATGTCAGTTCTGGGCAGGGTTATACTACAACGGCGGTTTGAGGTGGATGTTTTAATAGCTTGTTCTTTACAGGACTCTTTAACACTCTGTGTGTACTCGGCCTCTTCCACTCAAGCATAAATCTCAACAGAACCGTGACAGATAGTTCTGGAACCTTGGCTGGATACAGAACACCCAGCAAGAATTTATGTTTCCCCAACCACCTGCGTGGTCTGACATGCCATTAAAATGACTGCTGGATGAAAACCAAAAACCAGTAACTACTTTACTTTTTCATTCAATCTCATGTGTTTTTTTTTCTTCTTTCACATATAAGGAGGAAAACATGTGGTTGTTACACTAAATCACAAAGGCAATAAAACCGAACGACTTGTAATAAATCTTTAGTATTTTTCGAAACCCCCAAAAAAGTCTTTATTTACTAATTTCATTTGATTATATAGTTTTGTGCTTTAAATGAAGACTTTTATTCTTTATTCTCAACAGATACACTGTATGATCACAGTCTGAGCGACTGAAACACACAGCGCAGTCCATTAACTGAACGTCAATGAGCACAATGTGACGGTGACGCCTGCGGTGTGTTAAAAGCCCCTTTAAGTACAGTCTAATGGTTCAGAGTCGAGTGATATACCTTCTCACTTCGCCCCAGCAGACACATTCACACATTACAATCCTATGGTGGACAAAAAAAAAATGATAGGCATTCAGACTTTAATATCCGATTGGTTATACAGAGCTGGTAAGCGTTGAGGAGATGATATATAAAAGCTTGACTTGCCATTCTCTATTAACACAACATTGTGAAACAATTAGTCATTTTAATGCCAGCATGCTAAAAACACAATTGATATTCTAAAAAATGTTTGAGTGAGTCATGTTTTAAACCGTGGAAAAATATACTGTACTGTATAATTGTAAAGTGACTTTGTTGTGGAAAGACATAAGTTATACTACATAGCATTCAAATTACACATTTTTATTATTAATTATTCATTTTCTTGGAAACTTTCTAGCACCATACTATACTATTTGAACTATATTAATTTTTAT
This sequence comes from Enteromius unitaeniatus, assembly GCA_032359435.1. NCBI lineage: Eukaryota > Metazoa > Chordata > Actinopteri > Cypriniformes > Cyprinidae > Enteromius > Enteromius unitaeniatus. Next base: position 8,783,673 of record JAUMHI010000051.1, read on the forward strand.
CAAAAAATATGGTAACAAATCTCATTGCTAAGTTGCTTATTAGCATGCAGTATCATTTTTCTAGTACCTTACTAACTATTAATAAGCAGCCATTCAGGAGGCACAAGTCATAGTTAATGGTTTGTTAAAGGGGTCATCCAGAGTCACATGCACTTTTACAAGCTGTTTGGACTGAAATGTGTGTTGGGAGTGTGAGTACACAACCACCCTACAATGATAAAGATCCACTCTTAGTTTTCTTTTAATTTAATAAAAATAAGTTGCCCCTTCTGAAATCAAGCCATTCTCAAATGCAGAGGCCACTCCCACAATAGTTGATTGACAGCAGCGTGTCACACAGACTGAACTGGAGTCTTACCTCAGACCCGCCCTGAATGAGCCGTCATCAGACCGAGACACAGAGACAAGCAAGACTCCTAAGAGATTGAGGTGTTTTGTTGTTGAATGTATTAATGAACATATCAGTAGTAATTTACCCCCGACATCTGAGCGACTGAAGACACAGAAGATTAACGTTACGTTTGGTCCTGAAGGGAAACGCCCCCTTGATCAGAAGCAGTGAGTATAATGTCTTTTAATGAATCTTTGCAAATCGCCTTTCCTAAAAATGTGCTAATTAGCAAGTTTCACTATGAATACGGCTAAAAAAGATCCTTCGAGAGCGCCACGGAAAAGAGGAGCGGGGTCAGCGGAGCAGTGAAGATTTAAAGGGGTACACAGAACAGTTTTCTAAAGAGCTGTTTATGACAGGGTAAAATATACGTTTTTCACACTATCTTTGAGAAATGTCAAAACAAAATATATTACAAACTTTCCATTAAGACCCTAAAGAATCATATTAGCTTGTGGAACATTGGCTTTGTATGACTCCTTTAATGGTAAGAATTGGACATTAAAGTGAATTGCTGAAAACAAATTAAAAAAAATGCATTCAGAGTACACAACGCATCAAAAACATCACTTAACTGTGATAAAGTCGTATGTATCACTGCTCTCCCCCACCCCCCTACCCCCTACAGAATCCAAAAGTCAATGTAGCGATTCCAGCATAACAGTGAGAAATTTGACTGGCAGTCCTGAACAGTTTCAACCATGCTCTACGAGAAGAAATGGAGAGTAACCAGGCCTACAACCTCACAATATGAGACCTTTCCAACTTCTTTTCCCACTTTCTCCCATCCCTGGAGAACCTCACACAGCCTTTCCATCAGCACCTGGGTCTGCTGAAGATACGGCAGCGCTACTTGGCCTGGGCAAGGCTGTCTCTATCCATCATAAGGAAGGATCATTAAGGAGCGAAAACATGAGTTGCCTCTGAGGAAGCCAAACAAGCAGGGGGGAAAAAAAAAAATAGCAGGAAGAGAAAGAAGTCTGGTATATTTACAACACAGGCTTGGGGAATAGGGTCGTGGCAGCTCAGTTGAAAAAACACACACACACGGAGGCTCTAGGTCAGGGTGATTTGTAGGCCCAGGAGAAGTGAGCTTGTGCTGGTGTTTATGAAAGCGACTGATGCCTGTATCCTGGTGGGCAAGGTTGAGTTTATTTTAGCTTGCAGCCAAGGCATTTTCTGTAAAAGCGATGCATTTGACAACTTTGCTCAAGTGACACTCGCTCCGCAGAGGGTGAGGGGTGCGACGCATTGCACCCGTATGCTCTTAGTGTCATACACCCGAGACACAGACATGCTTCCTATACAGCCTCCGAATAAAAATCTTTTCTTTTTTCATCCTCTGCTGCATTCTTGCACATTCAGAATATAGTACCCACGTTGGTCTCTTATTGCTATGGCAACTAGCGATTTCTCTTGCTCCTTAGGCCCCGTGCTGTCATTATCCAATCAGAACGAGACCTTTGTTAAGACTCCCTCAGGCTCCACTTATTCAACTCACTATGATGAACTGACCTTAACACTAAAGCGAGAACGAAAGCAAGTGAGAGATTCCTCCAAGCTATCCATCTCTTTTCGAAAGAAAAAAAAATAAATAAAATGAAGAAAAGACGGGCGTTTAAATGGCATTACAATATGCACTCTGATCTGAAAAGATGACAAAGAGAAAGAGACAATCTAGTCCCTGCCAGCACTTTTTGTCTGCTTCTCTCTCGCTCCCTTCCTCCCACCGTCTGTGGGTGAAAGGAAGAGGACTTTGTAGAAAAAGGAACAAGGTTAGCTGGTGAATGACTGGATGATGCTGAAACAGACTGGATTCAAGGGCACTTCGCTGGTAGTTGGCTCTGGTCCATACACTCTGTTAACCAAATCAAACTGATAAAATCAGATTTCAATAAAATTCTATAAAGAATAAATATATTCTCTATTGTTGTTATTGTTACATATTGCCTCAATATGATTGGTACCCGCTGTTAAGTGCTGTCTATATGTGTGGATATGTTCATCTGTGCTGTCCCTCTCCCCATCGCTCATGATGGACAGGTAGCTGTTAGATAATGACAGCCCTATACAGACACGCTGTGATGCGAGCAGACCACCTTGTCACTGTGTGTCAAAATCTGCTGACACATTCACACAAAAACACTCTCAGGTTCAACTTAGTCCACACCTGCCAACAGAGGATGAACTGAGGAAGATGTACAGCCATGAGACTCTATAGATGTTTTCTTCAGCAAGACTTGCATAATTTATGACAGCAGAATTCGGATTCTGCTTTTTTTGATTAGTGGTCACAAGTTTTTAAAGCAGTCTGAAAGAAAATGCATATTTTAATATCTTCATGCCTTATTTTGCAGATCAGATCTGGGTAATATATGTTCTTAAAACAATGTACTGCATGGCTCTAAAGTTGAATATATTGAAACAAAACTTTACATATAGAGCTATGCAATAATACAGTTTAAAATAGAACGATTCAAAGAGAGGGCGTTTTTGCTGACATTTTTGCTACAAAATAAAAAAAAAACCTGTATATTACTTGATGAATGAAATTGTGTGTAAGGTTGTTTTTTCGATTCGAATACCAACAGAAGTTAATCTGAAAAGTGTCCTTAAAATAGTCCTCAAGTAACCTAATATGGATGACTTTAAAATTCTTACAAAAAATATATCTATTTTTAAAGTGGGTGTTCTTTTTTCTGATGCATCCTGCAAAATAATTCAGAAATTTAGCTCTGGGCTGTACTAAAAGTATGAGAATTGAGAGTAAGAAAAATAGTTCTCTAAAGGGAGAAAGCTATCATTCCATATAAGTGTGTGTGTGTGTGTGTGTGTGTGTAGCGTTGACCAGTTTTAGGCATAACAGCAAAGCAGAGAAGGACAAGTGGCAGGTTTATTGAGGTGCTGTCACCAGCCGTGTTTCGGGTCAGAGTGACTGACAGCTGATTTAGAGCAGTGCTGTTAAGCTATAAAGCAATCATAACCACTCCTGTTCTTCAGACACACTCTGTATCCCTTTCCACACTGATAGTTCTAAACACACTGACAGGCAAAAACAACTTCACTACAACTCCTCAAATGCTGGCACAAACGCACACGCACATTCCAAACTCCGGTTCAAACACTCAAACTCCTGCAACGATAATCAGTTAATTACACAGTAGTGCAACTGCTATATCTAAATGTTCGAACATTTCAAATTAGAGGGAGAAGAAGAGAGAGAGAACAGGAGTGACGAATGGAGACGGCAAAAGAACTACTAGATAATTGATGCGAGCAATTACAACTTCCATGTCGGAGCAAATTGGTCTGCATTTCTCAGCATGTAAGGGCCCCTGACCTCATTATAACAACTGTGTAGAAGAATAATCAAAATTAGCAGCGAGGTTTGAGGATCCGTGACAAACACAGAGCGGAAAGTTTGACTCTAATGTAATCAGTTTTGACTTCAGCCACGAGAGAGCTATATCCGCAGGTCAAAAGCTTCGGCAGAAACATGACCTCTCCGCAAAACTCCATGGACTGTTTCCACGTCCCGGTGAAATCAAATAATAACAGCAATCATTAAGAACAACATCTATATTATATGACATAAATCTGCTCCAGCGGCCATAATTACAGGGTGGAGATTGTTTTACCACATAGCGAAAGAATCCCCCAGCACAGGCAGAACTAATAATCTACAGCCACTAACCACGACGCTGGATTCAAATATGTTCACTGCACAACTGCAAGGGGGCTACAAATTCTCCTAAACCACTGAGAGAGCTCCAAAGCGAATGCCCGAGAGACCCAGGAAAAGAATCCTTATAACATTGCATTTAGAGAACATTTAGATGAAGTATTGGAAACGTAAGTATAAACATACTAGCTGCAATATAGGAAGTGAGTAGTAGACAAATGCAATTTCTAGTCTGAGAGTCTAAAAATTCAATTTCTATGGTTTTATGTAAAACTGTCAATAATTCATTTCTGAAAATATTTTTGTACTGAGGATTCATGTAAACTTGATTTACTATTCTGAATCTAAAGTCTGCTTCTGTTCCATCAACCTTAAAATTAGGTTTGTCTAATCATTTATTGATAGCACTGCTGAGAGTATGCATCCTAACTGAATTCTAAATCTTGTTTCTTCGTCCTCAAAATTAGGTCTGTCTCACCTATTTGAGGTCTGTCTATTATTTTTTTTACAAGGAATAGCACTGATAAAAACAGTCCTGTGTGCTAACTAAATTATGAAACTGATTTCAGAGTCTATTCACACTCAAAAATCAGGTTTAACTGCTCTATTGCGAATAGAACTGCTATGATGATAATTCTAAATTTATATCCAAATTATTTTATTTATCTGTAATAAATAGAACTACTGAGACTACCAACCTGAATTTACATGTGAGTTCTGTATCCTAACAACATTTTAAAACTAATTCCACTTTTTTTTATAACTAATTCCATTCACACTCAAAATCAGGTTCTGAATAGCAATGCTGTGATGATCGTTCTCAACTTAAATCTGAATAAAACAAAGAACATTTTCT
>JAUMHI010000051.1:8788701-8799391 GCA_032359435.1 Enteromius unitaeniatus
TCAAAATCAGGTTCTGAATAGCAATGCTGTGATGATCGTTCTCAACTTAAATCTGAATAAAACAAAGAACATTTTCTGTAAAACCTGCAGATTTTTTGTGTGTGTGTGTGTGTCAAAAGCATGTCTTGACGCGCTACACACCCGACCCCCGCACATGACAGACCACTAATCAGGCCAAACTGCCACCTGACCCTCAATGTAAATATTTCATTGTTCTGTCTCCGTTAAGACCGCACTGAATGATGAATGAGCAATAAAACGTGTTACCCAGAAATCCCAGAGTACTGTCACTATGGCGACCAAAGAGCAGGTAATGTCATCGCTTTCTCTGAGTCTCTTTTTACTGTCTGTCTGTGCCTCTCTGTGTCAGATTAGCAGGCTGTAATGAGAGTTAAAGAGCCGCTTTAGGACGGTCCCTCCATAGGAGGGATGCTGCAGTGACGATGATGTTAAATTAACTGTCATATTTAAGCCTTTTAGTTTGGTTTTGTTCCCGGCTCGGAATGACCTCATTATCGTCTCCTACTTTGTCTCTCATCAGCAAGATGGTGACGGGTGGGCAAAAGCAGCAAACGCTCAGGGGGCACGATGCGTCCGTCCCCCATCCCTCTCGGCAAACACAGACACACATACACACCAAAAGAAAAGCATTAATGTGCTGTTTACTGGAATCCGGCGCCCTGTAATTGCCAATTTATTTGATAGGCAGCCGGATAATGATGGCATTTCACTCCTGCCGCAGAGACTAAACACATGTGTGTTTGATTCGCCCCGTCTCCGCCACACATCCCCTTCTCTCCTCTTCCCTTTGCCCTGGCCTCCAGCCACCCTGCCTGGGGAAACCGTGCCGCCATGCTGGCTTCAAATGCGGCTGAAAGGGACCCCGGGGCTTCGGAGCAAATACTGCAAGCCTGCCAATTTACCCAAGGTTTGGGGTTACCGCTGGCGAGAACAAGGCTGATGCATTTGTAGCTTAATGAGCTGGCAGTGCATGGGGACAGGGGGAGAGAGGGAGAGGGAGGAGAGAGGGTGAGGAAAAGAAGGGGGGAAAGAGAGCAAGATGTCCTGTGTGACCTCTTTTGACCCCAGCTTCCTCTCTGTCAAGCTCAGTCTCTCTCGCTTTTTTTCATCAGTGCAGTGGAAAGGAGTACGAGAGAGGGAGAAGACATCATTAGCACACTGCCAAACAGTCTATAACGAGGCCTAAAATTACTCCTCGTAACCCCAACTCAAGCTTTTCCTTCGTTTTTGCTTCACTTTTATCAAAATGGTGTGCGTATGTTGTCCTAAATTTACATGTCAAAAAATCTGAATTTTAGCAAAGACTCTTTACTTTAGTTCATAATGTTGCATTTGTTACCCTTTATAAATTTTGCACTGGTAGATCAACCCATGTGCAGGATATAATGTGCAGGGTGCTGGTAATATGAGCGAAGGTCTTGTTTCGCAGATATGATGTGTTGATGAAAAGTAATCTGCATGTTATATTAAGAGAGAGAGAGAGAGAGAGAGAGAGAGAGTAGCATTTAATCACTGATGCTGTTTTTGAAATTACAGAATGATTTGAAATGACTGATTTGATCTGTGTGGATTTATTTACTCTTCTAAACTTCATGTAACAGTGAAAAAATGTTTGCGGGAATTTCCTGCAGAATTTTGGGGGAATGAGTAAAGTTCTCCATATCTGTTATCTAGTACCTCTATGCTGGTATGAAGTGGCTTTTCTACGGTGTGACTGTGAATAACCTGCTTCCACCATCCCCTCAGGACCAGGATGCTCTACTTTGAGTGTGACCCTGAGAAACTGCTCAAACAAAAATTAAAAGCATCTCCAGCGCCTTTCACCACATCCTGTTTGGAATACTCAAGGGCTTCAAAATATTCTGTAACAGAGAAATGCACTTACCAAACAAAAAAAAAAAACCTTTAATTTGATGGGAATGCAAATGAGGCTGGGAAGAACAGGAAGGTTCAAGTTATCAAGTCATTTTCATCATCCTGCTTTTTTCTAGTTTCCAATATTTTGTCAGTATACAATATAAAAGAAGAAGAAGACAAAGAATTGAACAGACTACACTGTCAAATTAAAAATGTAATAAAGGTGTTCACCTTATTCTTTTGCTAATTAAGTTTAAATTAAATTAAATTTGACATAATAAAATACTCATGCAAAATAATACATTCAAAAAATAATAATTAAATAAACTAAACTATAATCAACTTTTCAAGGATCGTTCACCCAAAAATCCAGACTAAAACTAATTCTACTTTTCTGTAGACAGAAGAATAACATGTAGGTTTGGAACGGCATAAAGGCAAGTAGATGATGACAGAACTATCCCTTAAAGTCTCAAGTTAAAACCATTCACAAACATCACATTCTGCATATCTTTTGTGGGTTGTACGATAATCAAACACTATCTCACATTTCATCTCTATCTTTATCGGTTTCCCCCATTCCACTTACATTTCTTCTCTTCCTATCTACCCTTCCCTTCTCCTGGCCCCCCTCTCGTGCTTTATCTCTTCGGTCTTCTCTCTCTTCCCTGATGAGGGGCTGCAGGTATCATTTCAATTTCTGATGTCAACATCAAATTACTTATTTCATTTCATGCCTGGCCAAGCATCCTATAGCTACACGCAGGAGCGGTCGCGCTCAACTCGTTCTGCCGTGTCTGTTCCGACGACTTGCCTCGCCCTCCAGCTGACAGCTCTAATTATGCTTGATATCTGATAGCGGCGGCACACACTCACAGACTCACATCTCCACTGCGGGAGCCAAGGCTTGAGGTTTGAAAAGGGCATGCGCCAGATTGACTGAGCTTCCGCATGAGCCTGTGTATACGATCCATAAACAAGACTTTCAGTGCAGTGTAAACTGTATATACTGCCTTTACATGGACAAATGCTCTTTCAAGAAGGTTATATATGACTGTATGTGGGTAAGGTGTGAGAGTACAATTTTGATAAGCCGATAAGTACTGTCATAGTGCGATGTTTGACAAATGGATACAGCATATACATCTATCTACACACATACATACATCTAAACGGATAAAAGCTTTGTTCGTCTTTGGAACACAATTTAAGATACTTCGGATGAAAAACGGCTGAAAATGACTGTCCCATTGACTGCCAAGAAAGTATTAAAGATGTTATCAATAATAGTCCATCTGCTATCAGCGGTTCAATCTGTATTTTATGAAGCAACGAGAACACTTTTTCTATTGTAATTAATAGTTTGGGGGTGCAGTAACCTTTTAAACAAAATTCATCTAATCGATGTATTTATACAGATTGAATGCAAACGCTAACACAGCTAAAATAATCTCACTTTCATATTTCAATATCGACTTCAAATACATGCTTTGTGTTTTTACGCTACATCACTGATGTCCAAGCATAGCCACTGGTACATTTTTCACTGTGTTGCTTTCCTGTCGTCTCCACTTCTACGGTGTATAAGCACAGTCGCGCTTCAGCCCGAGTCTTCACTGAAGCTGCCAGCTGAGTAAATAGGATGTTCTTATCACCACCCTAGCACAAACACATAGCAGAGCCTGCAGGCCTGAGGGTGCAGACAGCCTCCGCGCTCCTCTACCTCACACCCCGACAACACAAGTACACACACACACTGAGCTCAAGAAGAGCTGGGCTCTTAAAACACTCCTATTGTTCCTGCTGGCACAGAGCCCTGTCAGTTTAGACCAATGGAGTGGGATAAGAGAAACTATAAAGCGCTATTTAAATATTGAACCTCGTTAAAAATGAGGTAGATAAGGAAAGCCACCAACGGACTGAGGATGATCAGGTGTCAAGTTATTGTAGAGGACCAGGACAACAATAAACTATTGTTTTGTTAGTATGGCGAATGACGGACAGATTTGATTGGACTCACGTCTGTCAGTCTATCTCTGGAGCTGCTCCGGATGGAGGGTTTGGATTCTCCACTTACGTTCTCGCTATCGCTGTCTTTACAGTTGTTCTGGCCTGGCTTCAGCTGGAAAACACAAAAGACAAAACAAAAAAGAACAGTCAGATTCAACAAGAAGAGAAAAGGCACTAAAAGTGTTACTAAATGTTACTAAAGCGTAGGCCAGAGAAGAAACAATACTGAAGCTCTCTGGATCAGAATACAATAATCTATCAGAGCTATGTAACTAAATAGACTTTATTTGGATAGAGCCCAGACCACAAAACCAATGGAAGCTCAGATAAAAGGCAGCTATTGGATGCACACTACTGTTCGAAAGTTTAGAATCGGTTATGATCACCAAAGCTGCATTTATTCAATTAAAAAGTAGAAAAACTGTAATATTATGAAACATTATCATAACTGATTCATGGCAAAGCTTAATTTTCAGCAACAACAGACTTTAGTCAGGTTAGACACCATACTGAATTTACCTCGGATGAATATGAATACAGTTTTTGCAATACCGCACACTGTATAAATGTTCAATAAAATCCAGTTTTCATGACTCGCTTCTGTTTCAAAGAACACACTTGCAGCCTTGTTAAAAAAAAACTTTTGTAACATTTTAAATGTCTTTACTGTCATTTAAACATTTAAATAAATCAAATATTGATCCTATTATGTAAATTAGCAGGATAAACGCCAACCATATTTCACTGCTGTGTGAAAATAGCCATTAAGATAAATGATCATATGATAAAAGATGATTCAGATCCTGGAATCTCTGGATTCTGGCACATTCATTTCAATAAACAATTAAATCTAACATATGTTTTTGCACTGAGAATAGGACACCAAATACAGTAACGTTGATTTTATGTAATAAAATAAGTTTCATACACTAGAGCTTTGGCACAGAGAGTAAATATAAATTCTATGAAATAGCTATAAATAATAACATAAATAGTTAAACGAGGCTTTAATATGAAATTCATCACGAAGAAATGCCTTTTCCGTGACATCATCAACCTGGCTGTCTTTGGCCTCTGACATCCACATGAGTTCAGGCCTCACTTCTCATCAAACTTGCGAGAAAGAGAAATAAAATCCAACCGAACCACATCAAAAGCCGTTTTCCGTTCGGTAAGCCACTCTCCCCATGCAAGAACCAGAGATTCACAGCAGGTGTCCTTCAGCAGACTAGAAATCATAAAGAACAAGAGCAGAGCAAGGCGGAGAAGGACGAAGGGGGAAAACGGAAGGAGGACATGAAATCCAAAAACATCTGAGCCCCATTAAAGTCTGGAGAACAATGCCATACTCCCGGGACCCGGCAACTGTCGTCAAGGTCTGCGATTTACGTCTTCTAAAGGTTCGCCATTCAGACGGATGTTTCTGCACCCCTCGCCCCGCCAAAACCTGCCGCCTTCATCTCTCAGCACATAAAAAGCCTGTTTTATGAGTCGAGATGAGCAGTAAATGACTGCAGTGTCACTTAATGGAAAAAGCAGAGTAGGCCACGGCGCACTGGGGGGTTGTTTACCGAGATGGAGAGATAGGTCGGCCCGCTCATTTCTTTTCCTATCTTTCCCTCCCAGACATTCCCTCTTTCTCTGTCTCACTCGCTCTTTCATACTTCCCCATCACGTAGGAGAATAAAAACAGATTCTTTGCGATAGTTCCTGACAAAGGCGGCGGGACGGGAGCAGGGAATAAGATGAGGGTCTGAGAATATCTCTTTTCACTGGTGCAGGCTGTGGGTTGTTAGAAGGCGCACAGGCGGGATAAGGGACTGTGGGGAAGAGGGCCCTTGAGTAAAGCACATAATTAAAATGAAACTGTTCCTTTTCTGTAGCCATTAGCTATGTGAAAGGATCTCTCTCAGAGGGAGAGCTCACTGACTCCAGGCAGAGACGCTTGCTTCTACCAGCAGGCCACCGTGATAAGAGGCCCGCACTGCTCAGAGAGAGAGAGAGTTGGCAATAACAAAAAAGAGGACAAGCAACTGTAAAGTCAGAAGTTAGACATATCATCTATAGGTGCATTTTTATGTGACTAAATCACATAATTTTGAGAGACACATAACCAAATGAGAAAAGCAGACAGCGGGAAAGTGCAGGTACAAACCAGTCGATCAGCACTTATTAAATTTGGCTGATAATCCTCTGAAACCTGCTTTGAATCACTTGGTGGACTCTGTGAGATAGAGCTCATGTAAAAATGTGGTTCATAATTTCAATTTCAGATCTCGATTTAATGGCATTAACAGCACCACAGGTTTTCATGTTTTTCACACCCCCCCCCCAATTTCTATAAGCATTCTGCACATTTAAGCTCAAGAGAAACATATACAAGACAAAATATTACCAGCATTCCTACAAAAAAGGACAGCATACAATTAAATAAAGTAACTGAATTATATATTATAAAACTAAATAATAAAAGCACAATGAATAATAATCTAATCAAATAAACAAGGATAAATGTAAATCTGTTTTTAACTACTGTTAACTGTAAAATTTCTGTATTTAATATCTCTTTTAATTTCTCATTAGGCTATTAACCTCATAAGCTAATATTATAACACCGTGTAAGCCTGTTTGTTTTCAATAGACTTATTAAAAACATTTATTTTACACCGAGTATTTTTTTGTCATTACAAACTTGGCAACAGCATTTATAGTAAAGTCATTCATTATAAGGCATTGTATTTTAGGCTGTTCAACATTTAGGTGAAGACTGACTTCCTACTGTAGAAGTAAAAAAGTATGTTTTTTTATGCTTTTGCATGATGCAGGACACGTTAAGTTACATCATACTCAGCATTGGAGATTCTGAAGAGAAACAACACTAAATAATGACGACTACCAGGAAGCGTTACGCATATAACGCAAATGTCTATGTAAAAAGATTTATTTACTCCCAGTTGAGCTCAAAATCAAATATTAACAGAGCTATAAAGCTCAGATAGTACATCTACCTTTAACCAGTTAAGCATGTACGAATTTGACTAAGATTACAAGAATTGCGAAGCAATGAAGGGATGTGTTATTATTTTCCCCCATTCCATTCCACTTAACGCCTCTTAAACAGCCTTTGAAAAATGAACAAGTACTTTTTCCTAAAGGCATGCAGGTCATTTTTTATGAGTTCTCAGAGTAATTTTTGAAGAGATTTGATTAATAGAGGCGTTAAAGAAAAAAGTGCAATGCGGGTAGCCACGATAAATTACCATCATCAAAAAGTTCAGTGCAAATCGGGTTTCCACCCACAGTCAATAAATCAGAAAGCTCAAGCAGTCCTGTCTATAAACCTCTATGTCCACACATCGCCCATTACTCCACTTTTAAGGTTTAACAGGGTATCTCGCTAACTCTAAAATAAGTCTAGACGCATGAAGTACGATATCTATTGTGCTCATTTTTATTGCTCCCATGCTCTTTCTGGCACTACTTCGCTCGGTTTTGGCATATGATCGTTACCTACTGCTGCTTTCTAGATTAACTGTCATAACAAACTTAATGCAGTTTCTTGTAAAAATGATCTTTCTTTGGAAAGCAAGCATCTCCCATATGTACGCGCATGCGAGCGTGTACATAAAAGCGTTGTTTATGTGTGCAGACGGGCGGCTGTGGGTTTTCACAGTCTTTCTTGTGCAATCATAATGACGTTAATGAAGACTGACAGCTCCACCAGGTTGCACCATAAGGATTAACTCCTTTAACAACCCTGAGAGCAGAGCCTGAGTAAAGATTCCCCCTCCAGGAAGATAACAAACAGATGGTTTTCATATTCCAGCAGCTAATTCCTCAACAATTAAAAACACAGTAAGACATTAGCATCTAATGAAACATTTAAACTAGTAAGTGCATCTGCCATTAATTTCAACACAGTAAGTTCTTGTTTTGCCTCAATCTGTTCCCTGTTAGGGCTGATTTCTCCCTCCCCCCTGTCTGAGTTTACTGAAGTATAGAATTAACAACTGTTTTCAATAAGCAGTCAGCATGATTCCCTGGCACAAAAGCCTCCACGCTATTAAAGATTAATTTATGCTGCCAAGGCTTTGATGTGAGGCAGTAATGGAAAGAGCTTCTCGTTTTGCCTTCGCCATAAAAAGGTCAAAGAGACCTGTGCGCGTTAACCCGGCTCTTGCGACCGCCCGCGAAAAGAAAGTCAGTCGTCAATGGTTATTTTATAGATAGCACCATTTTATAGTGCTGTAATCACGTTGCACTTAGCGAGAAAACGAAGGTAGTTTGTTTCCAATGTTGCAAGGGGAGGCCAAGCATAACAGATTCTGACGGCGTTACACTGAGAGAAAGTCGCATTAATTCACACCAGCGCCTCGCGAACAACTTCTGCTTTACAACAAGACTTTTTATTTGAATTTACTGCGATTTCGCCCTAGTGCCCGCACCGAAGCCGCGCATCCATTACGAGCGCCGGTACAACAGTCCATAAGCCTAAATGTATTTTATAGGGTCTGTCTCAAAGACGTAGAGTGCAATAGCTAGGAGTTTCCATATAGCAGACGGTTTTAATGGCTGTTTGAACGTGAAAGTGGGAGCGGCGGATTTCAACGGCACTCCTGGAGAATGGTGCCTTAATCTGAAATAATACTGACATACATTAAGAGCTAGCTTGTAAAAGCCATATTAGTTTAAACGGATATGGAAACACTTGCAAAGAGGAAAGCGCCGCAGCTCAAGCCGAGAGCGCAGATGAGCATCCATTGAAAGTGTGTGATGCTAAAAGGAGATAGTGTTTTCGCTAAGCATATTCGAGAGAAAAGAACGCACTGGAAGAACAAAACAGTACCGTTTTGGTAGAAATTCACTGCAAAGCTTGAGTAATGGGCTAAGCGTCCTTTGAAATCCTCTGACTAGACTCTTAAAATGGCTTTTGAAGCTTTTATAGGATTATCGTTAGCACATGTAGTCAATTATTTCCTTTGCCCACTTGCTGAAAAGTGCTTGCTGGTGTTATGATAAAATTTTACAAGTCTATTGAACTATTCCCACAGGCTTGGCCCACAACCCGATGCAGTCAAATACAAAGCATGACTCCGCCGCATTGGCCTTTTAAACGGCGCCGTTCGCAAACCCCAACACCCTTTTCATCTGAACCCCTGCTTTGAACAGCTCGGCTGACCCTTCGCTTCCAGTGGAAGCCCATGGGATTCTGTTGCTATCGGCTTCTGTTCTTCCTTAGTTACGCACTACAGCAGCTGTGGAGCTCGACGGTAATAAAACCTGGAACAATTTACCAGCTTTTATTGTTCTTCTGTGGCGTCTCAGCACAGCTAACCTGTCCTCTAAGGAGCCGAAAGAGAGAGTGAGAATCCCACTAGAGCGCCAATGAAAGAGGATCTCATTTACCTAAAAGCGCTTATAAATTTTTAATTTGCTTTAACAAGTAAATTAACAAGTCCCTCATTCAGGAAGTTTTATGGCTGCCTGCCACCGAGGGACAGCCATGAAAGTTTTATAGATAATCCACTAGTGTGCTAGGCTGCTTATAATAAATTGTCTATTTCCTGCTGCAGCCCTCAGTTTCCAATGACTACACTTTGAATATCTCCCTCTCTGCTTTCTTTTCAGTGCAATATAACGCCTGTTTTAATACTGGAGCAGACAGCGGCCCGTAGAGGGAGAATTATCCTGTTTCTTGTGGAGGTGAGGAGGGTCTGGTCTATGCGAGTCAGCCTTGGCTTACATTCAGGAGACAATGTTAGCCTCCGTCTTCCTGTTAAAGGGATAAGTTACTCAAAAAAATTCCAAATCTGTATCATGAATCTGCGTTCATCTGAGCAAAACCAGAGAGAATATAAAGAATGTTACTAAAGAATTAAATATCTAATAACGAATTCGATATCCAAACAGTTTGACTGGATACTGACCTCAGCATTAATTGGTTTGGTTTACAGCTGTGAAGTAATAACTGTAGCACTCACATCTTCATGTAAGAAGAGTGTGATTATTTTAAGCGTGAAAAGCATTTCAATAAATATATTGTGAAGTGTGTGGCAACTTGTGTTTTGTCAACATGTTTACATCTACTTTGAGTTTTGGTTGCTTATAAAAATGCATGGGGAAACATAACGTGCCAACCATCTTCCCAAACAGACTTGTAATCTGCCTGCAGCTTTATGCTACTTGAAAATTTAGAAATTAGTAAATTTACTTTATTTTAACAATTTACAATTAATGTACTTTTTACACTTTTTGTATATTATATATGAAAATAATTGTGTAATAATGTATTTTGCTGAAATATAACATAGTATTTTATGTTTAAAGGTGCCACAGAATGGAAAACTGAATTTCCCTTGGCATGGTTGAATAATAACAGTATATAGACATAACATACTGTGAGTCTCAAACATCATCTTTCCTACTTCTTATATAAATCAAGTGTTTGCAAAAGACATCAGAAAAAAGGTCAAATTCCAACACAACACAGACTGTTTCGTAGCAGTCTAGAGGCGTAATAGTTACGCTCACCACATTTGCATATACCCGCCCACATTGACGTTACAGTTACCTTTTGCAGCTCCTTACAAAAAATGTATTAATAAACTTACCATTCAGAAGGGTCGATGTGCAATCTCAGAACAACAGGTTGTTCTACAAAATCGGCATCTTTGTCTGATACAGGCTCAAACATATAAGGTCGAATGCCTAATCCCTCCATCGTTCACGCTGGACAGTAGAAATCTGTTTGTGCTACTGAAATGAGCAACACTGAGAAACAGCCAATCAGAGCAGACCTCCT